>CAIGQV010019356.1:21144617-21263414 GCA_903798115.1 Danio jaintianensis | reverse complement strand
TTCAAAACATGTTTTCTTAAACGAACAATATCTTGATCAGTAAAAAAATTCACTCTCTTTCAGAAAGAAAGAAAGAAAGAAAGAGAGAGAGAAAGAAAGAGAGAGAAAGAAAGAGAGGGTACAGAGGAACACACCCAGCAATGCATGCAGGGCAGAATTAGGCCAGTATCCTCTACTCATGCGCATTGAGAAACGGGCCGTCAAATTTTGGAAACACATAAAAATGAGTGACCCCAAGTCTTATCATTTTAAAGCACTCAAAAACCAAGAAATAGACATTGAAAAAAGCCCCCTGATTCAGATGGTCCTGAAGCTACAAACACAAACCAACATAGCAAATATGACTAACAGCAGGCAGCATCAGGACACGGACATGCTCATCCACAGAATTAAGCCCAATCAGATGATAAATGCACGAAAAGAACAGTATCTGATTTACTGCAATGAAGCAGCAGGGAAACAAAGTAAACTTCAATGTTATTTAGACCTAAATAGAGATCATACAACAGCAACATATCTGAGTGCAGTAAAGGACAGTAAATTAAGAGCAACACTGACCAAATACAGACAGAGTGCTCACAGTCTGACTGTAGAGACGGGCCGATACAGATAGAACTGACAACCCCCAGAGAGAGCCGCATCTGCCCACACTGCCCAGGCAGAGGTGGAGACGGAGGAACACTTCCTCACCCGCTGCACAAACTGTCAGCACATCAGAGAAACATTCTACCCCAAACTCCAGAGCATTTACCCTCAATTCACTTTTGAGTTAGACAATAAAACACAACTGCAGTATTTACTAGGGGAAAAAACTGACTGTATCCTTCTAGCAGCACAATACATTAATGCCTGTCACAAAAAGAGAGAGGAGACCAATAAAAACATCAGTGATGCGCTTGCAAAAACACACACACACACGCACATCTAGATTATTATAAATGAATCATTGTAAATATACTAATTATTTTGTTTACTAATGTAATTTTGTAAACTAATGTTTTTTTATTACTGTTTTATCCTAAAATGTTGATTGTTAAATGTACAGTATATTCTGATTTATACTTTTTTATTGATATTTATATGAATAATATGATATATATATATCAATAATATGATATGATATATTGAATAATAATGTGATATATTATTTATATTTAATAATTATTATATGTATATAGCTTTTTCTTTTTTTTAACTACTACTACTTACTGTGTTTTTTTTATTATATGTGTATGTTCTTTTATGTTTAATGTAAACTTTATAAATGCTTTGGCAATACATTTGTAACATTTGTCATGCCAATAAAGCAATTATTGTAATTGAATAGAGAGAGAGATGTTTCCCAGTGATGGGTTGCAGCTGGAAGGGCATCCGCTGCGTAAAACATATGCTGGATAAGTTGGCGGTTCATTCCGCTGTGGCGACCCCAGATTAATAAAGGGACTAAGCCGAAAAGAAAATGAATGAATGATAGAGAGAGAGAGAGACTGTTTATGTGGTTTATGAGGACAAAAAATGTATAATGACATGGGTATCATCTAAGTGTTACTTTAAGGTTTGCGTGGACATGTCTTATGTCCTCGTAATTCAGAACACTTTAAAATCATACTACTTGAACACATTTTGCCACAGGTTTCCAGTGAGGGTTGGGTTTAGGTGTAGTGGTAGGGTAGGGTAAGGCCATATAATAAACGGTTTTACTCTAGAAAATTCATTATGCCTATGGAAACCACTTACACACGTGTGTGTGTGTGTGTGTGGGCGTGCGTGCGTGTGTGTGTGTGTGTGTGTGCGTGCGTGTGTGTGTGTGTGTCTATGAATAACTTATACAAATTGAGAAAATGATTTTGAGGTAATAATATAAATGTGCATATTCTTCTGTTTTCAGTTACAAAAATGGAGTCCTTCCTGACAGAACTTCCCACCTTGCTGCCCAACCAGTCCACGGAGAGCTGCCCACCTGTGGAAAACACAGCAGAGAACACGATGTTTGGAATCTACTACATTATAGTTTTCCTCCTGGCACTGAACGGCAATAGCCTTGCCCTGTGGATCTTTGCCCACCAGAGAAACAACTCCTCACCAGCCAACGTCTTCCTGCTCCACCTTGCTGTTGCCGACTTGTTTTATGTCTTTGTTTTACCCCTCAGGGCCACTTATCATTTAACTGGAGGTCATTGGCCATTTGGTGAAATCCCTTGTCGTCTGGCAGGCTTTTTCTTTTATGTCAACATGTACGCCAGTTTGTACTTCCTGGCCTGTGTTGCAGGTGACAGATACCTTGCTGTGGTCTATGCTGTTCGCTCCCTCAAGGTCAGACGCCCTCGTTACGCTCACATAGCCAGTTTCGCACTTTGGATGTTGGTGATTGTGTCTATGGCACCCCTGCTGATCACCAAGCAGACTGCAGAAGTCAATGGCTCAACCGTATGTTTGCAACTCTACAGAGAGAAGGCCTCGTGGCGTGCTCTAGTCTCTCTTGTTGTAGCTTTCACACCACCCTTTATTGCCACACTTTCCTGCTACCTGCTGATAGTTAACAGTCTACGCAAAGGTTCAAGGCTGGAGCCAGCCCTGAAACTCCGGGCTCTTCGTACCATTGGTCTGGTCATGTTTATCTATGTAGTGTGCTTTTTACCTTATCACTTGAGTCGTGCAACCTTTATCTTAGGCTACGGACACCCAGACTTGTCCTGCCAAATCAAAAGAGGACTAGCTCTGGCTAATCGTCTTACCTCCTCTCTGACCTGCCTAAATGGGGCTCTGGATCCTCTGGTTTACCTGTTTGCAGCGGAGAAGTTCAGGGGAAGCGTTCGCAGGATTTTTTGCAGAGACAAGTCAGGAGGGTCTGGCGCTACTAGCGGGGACCTAAAAGGGACACATGAGAGTTCTCTGAGTGCAAAGTCTGAGTTCTGAATGAGCGAATACAGAGGGTATGAATATTTTTCATCAGATGAAGTGATGTCGGCCAACACTTCCTGATCATGTATGGTCAATAAAAAGTCCAGGCCCAAGAACAATTCACACTGCACTGACAGATGCTGCCCCAAAGACCAGATTCTTGTATTGCTAGGCCCTCATTTTCATTGATTGACATGTTCAAAAAGGATAGTTTCGATACTTGATTCTGATTGGTTAAGCCATTCAATTCTGTTAGAAGATTATACTACAAACCGCACTAGAAATAGTTCATTTAACAATCTGTTTTATAGTTATTTAATGTATGAGGGGCTGGAAGATCCTTCTGCATTATAGTATTGTGATATATTTACAACTGAAACAGAATAATGAATAGATGGTATTTTTTTGTTTTAGAGCTCCTCCTCTCTGTCTCTCACTCACAGCAGACTAATGGTTGGTGAGGAGTGGTTAAAGATATTCTGCCTAACGATCAAAATTAAAGTACACTGACATTGTCAAATAGGGTGACCCATATTTGAAATTTGTCCTCTGCATTTAAGCCATTCTTGTGCACACACACAGTAGTGTACAGAAAAGCACACACGCTGAACAAACCATTTAGTTGTAGGGCCCAGGGAGCAGTTGGGGGTTCAGTGCCTTGCTCAAGGGTATCACCTGAGTCGTGATATTGAGGGTAGAAGACAGCACTGGTTATTCACTCCCCCACCATCAATCCCTGCTCGACCTGACACCTGAACTCGCAACATTTGGGTTACAAGTCTGACTCTTGAACCATTAGGCCATGACTGCCCCTAATTAAAGATAAACCTTTTTTTTCCCCTGTGTACATCTGTGCATATCTAAGAATAGCAATGTGAGTCAAATTTGATCACAAACTTATTTTTCTGCCCTGTCAAGGAAATTCTTCTCATGCAGGAGAAACAATGATGCCGCATTTCCGAAGTTACACTGTTCAATGACTCTTATTATAGGCTTTCTTACCATGTGCAAACAGACTTTCAGTCTCAGACTCAGAGACTCAGTCTCAAAGACTTTTTCAAAGAGTTTTACATATAAGTCTGTTATTGTAGGGACATCAGCGTTACATTTGTACACCCCTTAACACAGCGATGAATGAAACAAAGTGTGATTATTTGCTTTACATGTCAGTCAGGTGGCCTCTGAGCAGTCCTTGGCCAAGGAAATCAATATAAATAAACTATTATAGTACTCTGCTGAGAAATAAGCAGATACAAGTAAAAGGAAATTTGTGTTAAAATAAATAAGATATTGCACATAAAACTATTTCAGACCAGTTTTTATTTGGAGGCATGTTATACCTACACTATTTTAAAAAAGGCATTGTCATTGTTGCTACCGTGAAGAAAATGTTTATTCCTCAAAAGCTTCTTTATAGTAAAAAGGTTTTAAGATGATCAAAACATATTTTACACCAAAAAGCAAAAATATATTTTAAATACTATTGACTGAAACGTTATTTGGGGTACCAAAAATGGTTCTTCTATGAAATCATTGTGAAAACTCTATTCTGGAACTTTTATGTTTAAGAGTGCAGGAACATTCTATTGGTTTTTAATGTCATTGATTATTTTTTCAAGCTGAAGGATTTGCCCTTAATGTATTGTGTAGCGGGAACACAACACATAAATTACAATGGAATATCTGAAAATGACATGCTATAATCTGCTGATTGTTTGTGTTGGTCAGCGTCTGTTGGTGCAGTAGGAATTGGCCTTTACGCATCACCAAATATGTGACTTGGATGTGAAAGTGATTTGGGGCTAAACTACTAAACTACTTGACTACTAAGTAAGCTGCCAAAATATTGAGGAATCCATTAAGGTTTAAGAAGGCATAACATACACAAACCTGTGTTTGCTGACTTTTAAACATTAATGTTTTTATAAGCATATTACCTTTTTTGCTAATGACATGCATTGACTTGTACTTGTAAACAGTAAGCACTTCCTTACTTCACATTCTTATTGAATTCAGTGTGAATATGACTAATGAATTTCATACTACTTGTCCAAACTATGCATGTAATCATTTTATAATGGTCCACAAGGGGATTTTCTGATTATAGCATTCTCAGGCTGTGCTTAAGAATGTGCGAGTCAAAATGAATACTTCTTTTACGTTCCTTGATGGCTACACTTGTTATTAAGACACTATATAACCAGCTAATAATCTTTTATTGCGCAATGTATATACAATGATTCAGATCTGAAAATATTCACCTTTTTGTTTTCAAAAATGACAGTTTCATAATGTTTCGTAAAGCTTTATACAGTTAACTGTAATACTTTGTATGTCCACATTTTACAGAAATTACAGCAGCACATCTGCTGGCATAATGTCAATGTATTTCTTGAAAACTTGAACACTAATATTCTCCCATTTCCTGTGAAATAGGCATAATTTGTTTTTGTTTTGTTTTGTTTTTTTTGGATGGAAAATGACCCAAATCTCCTTATGATTGCTCTGGTCTATGATTCATAGAACATGACTTCTGAATGATGATATTTCATTTTTCCATTGAGTATTGTAATAATTCAACAAAAGCACCTGAAACCTCTTAAATATGCGAAGTAATAATGTTGGCCGACACTGTAATTACAGTTTTTTTTTTATAATGCAGCTATTGGTTTTATCACATGTTCAAATAAATGGGATATGCACCCTTATTTATATTTTGAATTGTAACCAGTTTTTATACATATGTTATTTTTGTCATCGTCATAGTTCATTTATTTTTCTGTATGTCTCAAGTAAATCCAGTTTGTAAATACTCTGAAGTGAATTTAATAAATGTACATTTAGTCTCAAATGTTTTCTTGGTGTTTTTTTTTTTAATTATTATTATTACATTTACAACACATCCTCAGCTAACCTTATTCTTCATAACACTTAACTTTTGAGTGTCATCTCATCTGACAGCTGTTATGTTCACAATAGGCAGTCTTCTGAACATATTTTATCTGGGGTTTGCATCGCACTCACATTGGCTGTCATCGCTGAGTTGTATACAGCATAACCGCTTTATGTCTGCGAGTGCATGAGAGAAAAGACGCAAAATGGAAACCACCAGACTGATTTGTCTGTGCCACTATTCAAGTTCTCATTTCATATCATGTGACCAACTGTGAGCTGTCAGCAGATTATTTTCTCTCTCTTTGTCTCACTTTCTGTCTCTCTCACTCAGTGTCTTTGCGTCTCTTTCCTCATATTTGTGCAAGGCTTCCTGTCCATTAGCTTAACAGGGCATCTTCACCGAGTGACAGAAATAGAGAGGAAGGAGAAGACTGATGTGACTCAAGAGTGCCTGGCAGTATGATCACTAAACCAAAACAAAACGTGTCATTCATTTGAACGTTCATAACAGAATTTAAGCAGAAGGTTTAGTATCTGGCAGTGTGTGTTCATCAAAAAGATACAAACTTTAGACATTTATTTATTTATTATTTTTTTATTTTTGCAAAAGAAGTTTAGCAGAAGGTTTAGTACCTGGCATTGCAGTCAACAGAACAAAAACAATCATTAAACATCTCATTTGAACCAAAAGATGGTTAGCAGAACGTATAGAATGTGGCATTGTGAGCAACAAAATAAAGCAAAACATTAGCTTTCCAAAAGAAATTTAGCAGAGAGTTTACCACACTGAGTAATACCACACTGAGAAAAATAACTATTCATTTGTGTAACTTAATTTATACACATTTCAACTCATTTGAATGGTGTTACTTCAACTTATTTTAGGCAAATGGAACCCAAGAGCAAATCTCATTTTAAATCAATGTCAAATAAGTTTAATTAGAATTATAAACTTGCCTGGAACACAGTTTACTCTTGTGAAGCCAATTAATCTCAATCAGAATTTGCTGTTTTTTATCGCAGTTTATACTTAACTTTAATTACGCTTACTGTTGACTGAGATCTCAAAATTAGCATTAGCACCAGGAACTGTTAGCAAAAAACATTTATGTTAACATTAATAAAGCTGCCAACACACAGCGGATGAGTGCTCAACATTTAAAACATCAAAGATTACATTTATTGTCAACATTTTTCACTCTTAATGCAATCCCGTCCAAAACATGCTGGGAACTAGACATCCACTACCCAAGTAGTCATACAAACACTTTTTGCCCATCACAAAACAGGTCAGTTTTTTTAAAAATAAAAAATACAATTATTTATTTCTTTATTTATTTTTTAATTTGACTAACTAGTTAACAACTAGTTTGAATAAGCTGAAAAAAATCTTTCCTTTTTTTCAGTGTGTATTAGTGTATTAGCAGTACAATCATCAAAACAAAACTTTTTATTTTAGTATTTTCTTTTTAAAGTAGTTTATCAGATTGTTACAGTGCTCTTTTCCACTTTATGGGAAAGTAAAGGGTGACTCAAAACTTACAAAATTCATCATAAATGTTGGCCATGTGATAGTGGGTGTTCTCGAGATTTTCAGCTTTACATGAGAAAAGGACCAAAGTTTAAGATATTCACTGTTGATAATCCAGCTTTCACTGATAATGCATCTTACAAACCCCATTCCACACATAGCGGAACCATCAAAGCACCCTTAGAGAGAAAAAATATAATAAAAAAAACATTAAATCAATAAAATATTGTTTTTACAATGGTTTAGGCCCTCAGACAGAACAAAACATGCATATTTGCAGATCAAAATATCTGGCACAAGGCTTAAGTGAATAGCTATTCAATCCATGCACGTTTTTATCCACAATTTGGGATAAAAATGCCTGATGTAAATGCCAAAATGACATGCTAAATAAATACATGCTGATAAAACATAAAAAAAACTAAAACATTTACAGAATAAAGAATAAAATTAGCACTGATCTGTCACATCATAGCAAATATTTTAATTATTCTAAAATACCCGAGCAAATTTCCTCATTCAATTTAATTCAAGTTCATTTGTATAGCGATTTTCACAATAATTATTGTTGTAAGATGTGAGTAGGGTGGACAGTACAGCTGTCAAGCGTATACTTAAACGGCAGTTATACAATATAATGTACTTTTTCAAAAAGTAATATCTATTTTATATTCTTCTTTTTTATTATCTCATTGAGTCTTTGTAACATGTTTATAAGAAAGTGTCTGGTGCATATGGAGAGGAAAGAGTGTGTTTTTTACAGGTTGTTTGTCAAGCCCACTTACCTGTGATTAGCACACAATTTTGGATAGAAACATACCATGAGTGAGTTTTACTAACAGCTTATGTCACTGTTAAAAACAGCTTTTAGGATTAACTAAAGACATACAGTGAAAGAAACTAGCCATATTATTATTCAATACCTATGTACTTACCTATTTTGCTCCTGACAAGCTGTGATGTAGGAATAGCATATGAACATATTGGGCTTGATTGTTACCCTAGTTTGTGCTGCACTTGGTAGAACTGTAATAGTCATTATGGGAATGATCTGTTCATGTCTGTGCACTTTCATTTTACGCATTGTTAGATAACCCACAGAACTTTCCACTCCAATCTGCGCTTTTATTGTATTGCGGTTTCAGTTCTACTTTGCCCTGTTTAGTAAATCAAGCCTCATATGGGATTTCACATTTGTCACGCATCTCACATTGTATGGAAAATAGCAGCTTGAACATGTTGCCTTTAGCATCTCCTTATGCGTTTATCGAATGAAGGTTCAACAAGAAAGCTAATGTTAATGGCATTTACCTGTTTCCTTTGTCTGTCGCATTGCTTTCTTTTACTAGCCATGATAACATGTAGCTGATTTATTTCAGTCGCATAACTTATATGTCTACATATCCCCATTATCACGAAAAAAACACAACAAATATAAATATATATTCATCTTCCAGTTGTTGTAAGATGTTTTTTTTTTTTTAAATGTCCTAAAGGGAAATTCATTCTTAGAGAAACCGTCCTGGCCTAGTTTCTATAAGTGAATCCATGTAACTACTGTAATTTCCGTATTTACCTCTAAATTGTGCCAACTGGTATATTAAGTCCATAATATAATGTCTTTTTTATACATTTAGCACACATAGTCAAAGCACAGCTTTTCAGATAAACTCAATTTCATATTTTATTCAAACCCAGTATGTCAAAATGAGAACTGGGCATAATTTTACAGTCAGACGTTTTTCATGTCACGACATTTTGCTCAGGTGGTGGCACGGTGGCTCAGTGGTTAGAACTGTCATCTCACGGTAAGAAGATTGCTGGTACGAGTCCCGGCTGGATCAGCATACATTTCTGTGAGGAGTTTGCATGTTCTCCCCGTGTTTCCCCCAAAGACATCTGATATAGGTGAATTGGGTAAGAAAAAATTTACCATAGTGTACAAGTGTGTGTAAATTAGAGAGTGGATGGGTGTTTCCCAGTGTTTGAAGGGCATCCACTGCATGAAATATATGCCAGTATAGGTTGTTCATTCCGCTTAGGTGACCCCTGATAAAATGTGACATATTGCTCTGTGCTACAATGCATCCAGTATAGACAGAATCACTGATTATAATGGGTTTTATTGTTTTCACACAGCCCTAGCTGGTGTAGACAATATTTGAGTAAAAGATGTAAAGGCCTTAAAGTACTAGGGTTTTAGGGTTTAACCTTTTAGGGTTAAACAAGGTACAAATATGTCCCGCTAAAGACCAAAATACCCAAACAGCACCAGACACATTGTTGGGGAGCAAATTTTGGCCAGCTGAACATGCTGACGCTGCATTTGTCTGGTCTTATTTACCCCAAATACATTCACATTGTTGTACCCCTATAAAAGCGAATGTTGCCCATGTTTTTTTTTTTTCTGAGAGTGCATTATTTCAGAAAACACCTCCATCACTGTCCATAATGACAAGTGTGCTCCACAAATAACTTCCTTTTCAGGACCAGCGGTTTAGTCAAATGGACAAACTCACAATCTACCTCAGAGCATTTCACACTGCAACTTTTTATCTACATTTTTCTTTGCATAATGGCTATTAGAAAGCCTCTTGGATGGGCTGTCCTCAGAGTTTTGCTTAGCAGAGTTAATCATTGATATTGTATGAAAGAACGCCTACAATACTGGTATGAAATCCTGCTATACCACATATGCTCTTTTCATCTTGTTTGTGGTAAGAAAAGACGTTTTGTAGTCGTGTGAACGTGTGAACAAGCCTGCTGCTTGGCCTTCTCTCTCTCTCTCACTCGCTCTCTCTGAGCTTTAAACTGTGTGCACAGAATGAGGAAGTTCACCCTTGTGTTTGTGGCAGCTTCCTTTTTGCAGCTTTCGCCCCTCTAACAGGAAGAGAGAGAAACAGCGAGCCTACAGCCAGACAGAGCAGGAGCGGCTATCAGTTTTGAGAGCGATATGAAGCAGACTGAGACTCTCTGAATCTGCCCTCATGCTGATCTCCTGCTGAAGAGCACTGGGGAGCAAATAACCTGGGTTAGGAACCGAGGAACACACAAGTCTTTGGAAAGGATGTTTTCCCCCCAGCCGTGGCACCATGGCAATATCACTCGGTCTACAGCAGAGGACCTCCTCTCCAAAGCAGGCAAGGATGGTAGCTTCCTCCTGCGGGACAGCGAATCCATACAGGGAGCTTATGCCCTCTGTGTTCTGTAAGTATTGCTGTTGCACATCTCAGATTCAAAGAGACAAATGCTGTCAGTAATGTTAGATTTACATGCAGGATAAATGGGAAGTTTGCAGCACGTTAGACAATTTGCATGAAATGAAACTTGCTTTATTTTGCAGTACTGGCCCTGCAACCCTATTTGGGTCAGATATATACAAACATAATGGTTACTGCAATTAAATATTGAAGAAATGGCACCCTTTCTCCTGCTTTGGGTGCATATTGTTGCTTATTATCAATAAAACTCTCTTGTTAACTGATCATTCCATAAAATCTCTTTTCAAAATCATTGTTGGGATCAGTATACAAAACAGACGCCCATATATTTGCAAACTTATCTCCGTTTCCTTGTTTTGTTGCTAAGTAAGTGTGGTGTGTTGAAGCATGCTTTGTTGATGCATTGAAAAGTTAACTTTTTTAAGGCCTGATAATGTAGATTATTAACAAACAGTGTCAAGTGAGACTGGAGGAAGTCGATGAGGGATTTCCGAATAATTACTGCTTTTATCGAAATGTCCTGTTTCAGTGATTTTGTTCTAAATGTTGCACATGTGACAATGACAATCATTTAATATATAGAATTTATTTTAAGCAATTTGAAATTACTCAAATCTTTATTTTTTTTTATGTTTTTATCATTTGCAGGTACCAGAACTGTGTGTATACCTACAGAATATTACCAAATGATGACAAAAAACTATCAGTCCAGGTAAGAAATCACCTGGCAGAGTTTCCTGACCCCTGGTAGAATGTTCTGCTTGAGTTTCTATGGCTTGTTTCCTTTGACCCGCTCAGACAGATGTTGCGTGCACTAAGGAACTATTTCAAGATGTGCACTAAGGCACTTCTGCTTGTGAAGTATTCGAAAGTCACAAGAATGATTTTTAAATGCTTTATTTAAAATATAGTTGTTGTTTTTTCTTGTGATGGCCCCAAAGTATTTGTAGACATGTGGACCTGATAGATAGATATTTTCTTGAAACTAACTTTTGTTTTGACACACCTGAGCCATAGGCGTAGTTCATCACACTATGTTTGTTGAGACTTTTTTTGATGGTTCCCTAAATGACATTTTACTGACTAAAAATGATTCTACTAATCCTAACCTAAAAGTCTACTAATAATCAAATGAGGGCTATTGGCTGTATAGTCAACAGAATGTCAGAAGAAAAAAAAATAGCGTATTGTTTATTTAATTTTTCCATTTATGTTAGTCAGAGATTCAGAATAACCTCCATCAGCAAAAGTTTTATACAACAAAAGTGTTTGCATTGAGAGCTGGCAGCTAGCTTTCTGCACCTTTCACATGGTCACCCACTGAAGCTGAGCAGGGCTATGCCTGGTTAGTACCTGGATGGTAGACACCACATGGGAAGATTAGGTTGCTGCTGGAAGTGGTGTTTGTGAGGGCAGCAAGCGGTGCTCAACCTGTGGTCTGTGTGGGTCCTAACGTCCCATATTAGTGATGAGGATTATACTATTCAGTGAGCACCATCCTTCATTAAACTGAGCTCCTGACTCTCTGTGGTTGTTAAAAATCCCAGGATGTCCTTTTATTTCATTGTGTCACATTCAATATATATTCAATTGCATGACCGATCAAATATACCACATTTGCATTCACTAATATTATCAATTTATTAAAGTGTGTGTGTAAAAAGCAATATGTGGAGCAGATTGATCAGAACGTGTATCACTGAAAAAGACCTTCAAACAGAGAAAGACCTTCAAATCTCTGGTAGCCCAATATTTTAATAAAGCGCCACACTCTTTATGATAAAAGAACATATACCACAGCTTCGATTTTTACAAAAAAACATTTACAAAGAGAATTCAAAGGGGTTTATGATTTGAGATCCTTGGTATGAATGAGGAATTGGTTTTAATTTTTGTTTTTGTAAGGTATATATGTAGAATAATTTTTTTGAAAAAAGCTTTTTTACTGACATGAAATTGTTATGGTATGGTTTGTTTTGTTTTTTTGGTCCTGCCTGCATATTATGATAGTAATATTTAATCATTTAAACGGTGTGAGTGTGCACTAATACATTTTGCACTGTTTGCAATCCTTTAAAATAATGGTTCGTTAGTTAATGTATTTACTAACATGAACTAAGAATGAACAATACTAGTGCTTCATTTAATAATCACAGTTCAACATTTACTAATGCATTAGTAAATTTGTGCTTGTTAACATTAGTTTACAAGCAACTAGCAATTAGCAACTTTATTTGATTAACTAATGTTAACAGATGAAAAAAGACTGTAATAAAAGTACTGTTTATTTATGTAAGTAAATACATTATTATAGCAAATAATAAAATCAGCATATGGTTATGGCGGATTACATCTCCTCAAATCAAATATTTTTTGAGGAGATGTAATCCGTCATAACCATTTGCTTATTTTATTTTTGCTTATATTTCGTTGAAGTAAATGCAGCTTGGTTTGATATTTTATTATTAATTGCATTGAAATTCATATTTTAATAATGTACTTTTGGTTGCACTGTGTGTATTATTTCTATATCTTTTTTTTTATCATATTTTTGAATCTGTCTACACCTTTTAATTCCTGGTTGCACTGAAATGGTGGTCAAGTGAAAAAAATAACAATTTAATCAAATCAGTCATCTGCCAATATAGTCACTTGACAAACACACTGCAGCTTTTGGACTACTTGCACAGAACATCTGGCATCTTACAAGCCATTTACTATCTTGTGCTTGGTATTGAATCCATGACCTTGTGACAGTTGGCTCTTCAGCTGCTGAAGGCTCCCCGGGACCATTGTGTGGGCGTCTTGTCTGTCAAACTACTATCTATTATGTCCTGTGCATTAAAGCGAGAATTGGTCTGCCAGCGTGACATTGCAGCTGCAAAACCAATTGGTGGTTTTGTTTGAGATATACAAAACTGCCAAACTCGTGACAAACAAAGTAATGCTTAACAAAATGTGATCTTTTACTGTAATTTGCATTGTTCTCTCTTGGCGTTACGTTTCGAAGTAACCTGCACTCAAGGGACGAGGCGAAAGAAGCGAGTTGTACAATGCCCTTCAATGTCTCTCTATAACACTTCTTCCTCTTTCAAGCCTGCGTTGCAGCACAGGCTCAGTTTTAAATAATCCACCAGCGTGGGTGTTGAGCAAGCCACAGGGTTCCTCTTGCACCCCGCCTTGGATGGAAACTTTCAAAAAAAGTCTTCATTAAATTGAATTCGATTTGATAAATAGACAGTTTTGGCTGACCATAATGTGGGAGGTTTTTATGTTTAGATTAGATTGTGCTTTTGGGCGATTATCAGTCCGACATCTTGTTACTCGTCACGCTAAGATGGGCAATTTTTGTTAAGATGAATTTACAGTGTGCTAAAATTCTTGTCATTTTATTTATTTATTTATTTATTTTTTCACATTATACCATTTTACCATTACCACTCAAAACTGAAAATCATGTCATCATTTACTCACCCTTGACTTGACAAACCAGTTATTGTTTTGTTGAAGACAACAGAAGATATATTGAATTATGTTGGAAACCAGTAAGCAGGGGCATACATTGTTTTTGTTTTTCCTACTATGGATGTTAATGGTTAAAAAAAGTTTTCAACAGTCTTCATTGTAACTCAATAACTCAAACTAGTTTAAAACAAGTCAAGGGTGAGTAAATAATGACAGAATTTTGGAATTTTTGGATGAACTATCCTTTTAACTAATGAACATTAACTTGACATTTACTCACCCCCAAGTGGGTCCAAACCTTCATGAATATCTTTCTTCTGTTGAACACAAAAATAGATGTTTTTAAACATGTTGGTAACCATTAGATGATACTATGAAAGTCAATGTTTACCAGTTTCCAACTTTCTTCAAAACAGGTTTGTGAAAAGTGTGAGTAAAAGACAGAATTGAAATTTTGTTGTATGAATTATGCATGAACTAAACTCGTTAACAAGAACTATCAATAAAAACTTCGATGAAAACTATCAATCCTGGTATCTGCAACATATACTAATACATTACTAAAGTTTAAGTTGTGTCTGTTAAGTAAAAAATTACTGACGAGTCCGGGCAGGACATTGACACCATCTTGGGTTTGTTATTTTTCAATAAATTTGCTAGTAGGTTTTGTCCATAAAACGCATTGTTGCCTTTGTTGCTATTTACAAAACATAATTTTAGAGCTTGTGATTAAAGCTTAAGCTAGAAATATGCAAACTAATGTAGTTGTTGGAGAAATTAACTGATTGCTTGAGCATGCTACTGCCTCACTACTAACTGTCATGTTGTGTTTAAAACATATTTTGTGTATGTGTGTTTCTACATGTGTGTTTGTACTATTTGGGTGTGTTTTTAAAACATAAAACCATTATCATTTCTATCTTATTCTTTCATTTATTTATCTGCTCATTCACTGTATTTATGGGTTTTGGTTCTTTTGCTGTCTTGAGCTGATTGTGAGGATCATTTGGCGATCTTCAGAAAGTAATATGAAACCATAATGCGCTCAACACTTGCCTGAAACTACTTTGGCTGTGACTTTCTTGGAAAATAACTATTTGTTAACAGAATCACGCATTTGGCAGTAAATTAACATTGAAAAGCTGTGTTTAATAATTGATGTTAGATGTAGCCTATACATACTGTGACCAATTAATTCCTCATTGTTGATTAACTTTAGCTAATGTGTTAATGTTAACTAATGGGACCTTTTGTAAAGCGTTACTGTTTGTTCTGAAAAAAAAAAAATGGTTTAGTGGACAGAGGACAAAGTATGTATTATGCAGTACCTGTGCTGAATCACTCTTAACACAGTGCACTTTTCTGCATGAAATAACAATCATTAGATTATGTTGGTTGGTATTAGCTCTGACTTTGTATAGGATTGCATATAATTGGGTCAAAACATTTGCTGAGCATCAAGAGCTGCTGTAAGTCAGATCAGGTGACTGAGAGCTTACACGCCAAAGTCCTTTGAAAACACCGGCTTATAAAACCTTGGCAGAGACTCGGTGCTGTTTAGAGCAAAGCATGCAAAATAAATAACAATGTGCTGTTATTTGTTCCTGACTATGGAAGAACAACGAAGAGCGGTATTTTACTGGAAGTGATGTAGGCAAATAAGGATTTTGTATAATGTAAAAGGTCATGAATATTCAGAATTGTTGATGTTTTTTTTTTTTGATGTTTGCTTTGTAGGCATCAGAAGGAGTGCCTATTCGGTTTTTCTCTGCCCTGCCAGATCTGGTGGAGGCGTATTATAAGGAGAACATGGGTCTGATTACACACCTTCAGTATGCAGTGCAGAAGGAAGAGGAGCCGCCAGAGGAGGAACCAGGTATTTCTGGACAGTCCAAAGATATAATATTTTTTTTGTTTCAATTTTATTTTCTTTACAAATGTTATTATTAAATGTTATTTTATGTGATCTTGGACCAGTCGTAATTGACAATTTTCTTGAAAATTCTGAATAAATACACTTTCTGTTGATGAGAGAATAGGGCAATATTTGGCCGAGATCCAACCATTTAAACATCTAGAATTTGAGGGTTCAAAAAAAGTCTAAATACTGAAAAAATTGTCATTAAATTTGCCCAAATGAAATGCTTAACAGTGCACATTACTACTAAACATACATATATTTACTGTTTACTGTTGGAAATTTACAACATATATTCATGAAAGATGTTTTTTTTTCTCTTCTTAATATTGTAATGATATTTGGCATAAAATAAGTTAAGACTGGTTTTATGGTTCAGGGTTACATATTAGAAATTATATAATTATTTTATGTTATTATAGAGAATATTATTAGTACAAAAAAGTAAGAGTTAATTCTGTAAAAAATGGGCAAAATTTCAATGGTAAAAAAAATACAAAATGATACAGTAAAAATCCATAACCAGGTTAACAGTACGTTTATATATATATATATATATATATATATATATATATATATATATATATGGTTAATAACCGTAAATTGACTTTCCAAGAATTCCCTGAATGACACTTCTCTTTTTATGCTTTTTTGTTGACATTACTTTGGTTCTTTTTAGTTTTTTACTCATCAGTTATGTACATTAGAGTTGTATGTTACACCTAATGTTGGTAAATAATGTTTATTGCATGATGGTTTTTAGTAGTTGTGTGAATGACACTGAGCAGCTTCTAAATATTTGAATGTTTCTAAATATTAAAAGTTGTTTGTAATGAGCATTGGTTATCACCAACTGTATATGGTTGTGTTTTTGCCTGTGTAATGGTATGATGTGTAGATGTTTGTACCTCAAAACACTGGTGTATAATACTATAAATTAATGACATACTATAGTTTATTATAAAATTTACTTAATTCTTTTATAATCAGAAAACCACACAATGACGTTTTTGTGGTTTGCATACATACATACATACATTCATATCAACATAAGAACACTATGAAGAAACAAATGAAGAAAAATTATGAATTTGTGTATATTTATATTTGTGTTATATATATATATCATTATATTATTAAATAAATTTCATAATTTATTAATAACATAAACAATTGTATTTTAACAGTATTTTTAAAGGTTTATTTATTGATTTTTTTACCATAGATTTTACAGATTTTTTTTTTTATTAAATCAAATCTTTGAAGTTAAATGCTTCCTTCAAAGCACACTTTGATCAATCTGTGTTTCCTCAGAGCCTCTTAGTTTGCCACCTCAGCTGCCACCCAGGAATATCTCCAGTAATGACAGTAAGGAGAGTCACAGTGACCCATCCAGAGGAACTAATAGGGGAACAGAACCTGCACGTCCCTCCATCTCAGACACCTATTTCCAGCGCTTGCAGCAAATCGACATATCCAAGTACAAGGACATCTTAATTCAGAACAATTTATGATCATCATACTGATGTGCCTGTAGTGACATTTTTCTAAAAAATGATATTAAATAGCTTCTTCAACATTTGGTGTCACTATTTAATGGTGTGTTCCAACATATGCTACACCTAAAAGTATGCAGTATTATAAGGCTAGTATTATGATATTTATTACTTGTATCAACACTTGCAAAGAAAATGTGACAAATTTCTAAAATCTTTTGAAAATATTGTGGAATGGTTATATAACCAACGCAAAGGTAAATTTCTGCTTTAATTAAATTGAAAAGTTATTTGAAAACTTTATTTATTGTATTTTAGTGAAAAAATATTTTAGTTTTTCTTGTATGTATATACACACAAAACAATTATGAAGCAAATCGCATATTTGTAGCAACAAAACGTGCAAAGGATGACTGTGAAGACATTTAATTGTTTATTTAAAGGTTTATTGTAGCAGTTTGGAAATCAAAGTGGTGCTGATTTTTAAAAAATCTATAATATATATACAAACAGCAAGTCTAACGGCCTGTTCACTCCAAGCACAACTATAACTATATATATAAATATATTTGCGTTCACACTGACGAATGATAAAATCTGTTTATTTTTAATTTATGCTTTTCATTCAGCTTTCATTCGGCATTAGCAGTGAAACTTTATTTAAAAATGTATTAATCAAATCAAACACATTTAGTGACCGTAGTCAGTGTAGACACTGAAACTAGCAGCGGATACCTGAGATACTTTTATTTTTAAGTTTTTATTATGTTATTATGTTTTGTATTTTTTTTTAAATACTTCAATGTATGGAAATACTTCCATTTTTATCAATTGCTTTTTTTTCGGATAGTCATTATCTTTAAATAATCGTTGAAAAGAGCTTCTTCACAGTGTTGTCTGTAGCATTAAATTGCAGAATCCCTTTATATTTTAATGTAAGTGTTTTATTGTTTATTAGCTGTGGAAAAAATCATTCTGAAAGTGATCCCAAATATATTGTTTCTCTAATTATCATTACAGTTTGGTGTGCTGTTGTTTTACTTTCAGAATGATTTCTTTATAGTTATTGTGCTTGGTGTTAATGGGCCTTAATGTCTAAAGAAACATGCCAAACTAGCCCCATAATCATTTTTGTTGGTGTCCTGCTGTTTCTTTTCAACAGAGAACTGTATTAAATATGCACATTTTTTGAGTTTTTGGAAAATGTTGTTAGAGGCACATTTTACAATTGCAATCTGGTAAACTAATATTTCTGTTGCTTGACGTCCAGTCTACCAGAAGACCATCAGAAGTCCATCCAGGAGTATTTCCGTGCATCTGTATGCCTAGATGCAGAACAGGTCCAGAATGGGAACCCAACTCTCCCTCACTTTAAAAAGCTCACACAGAGTATTTGCAAAAACCTAAACAGGTACAGTTAAAAACCAGCATGCACTTATACTGGATTGTGCATATGTTATGGACAATAATTGACATTCTTAATTTTCCTAGTGAAATTGCTCGAACACTTCCGAGTTTTGAGGCACTTCAGAAAGTTTTGGATCAACCACTATCTCCTGGAGCTGGGAGACTAAGAAGTCAGGTCAGTAAACAAAAAGCAAATGTCCAGTACCCTCATGAAATCTCTGTGTAAAGAACAGAGTATTTATAGGACCAAACGTATAAAAGATAACATAATTAATTTTTAATAAAACGTAAGAAAATTCAATGTAAAGTGTTAAATAAAAGCCAATCAATCAATAAAAAATATGTTTGTGTCTGAATTAGCCAGGAGTGAGATTGCAAAAACAGTGTATTTTCACTGATGTATACAATTATGGGGTAAATTGCAGTTTTTTGTTTTCCAAGCACATGAATATTTGAGACACATTGCACAATTAACCACTAGGTTACAGATGTTGGAACCAAAAAAATGTGTTGCAATACTCGTCATTTCCCCTACAGACAAGAAATGAGAGAAGACATGCTCTGTTGTGGTATTTCACAAAAGAAAAAGAAAGAAAACTCTAAAATTACATGTTTATTTGATTTTTTTTTTCCAGCTCTCTGCAGATGCAAATCCATCCTTGGCTTTCAGACTGGAGCAACTCACTAAGCTTATACAATCAATAGAAGATAAGGTATCAGTAGTCATTGTTTATGGATGAAACTATTATTGGAAACTTTATAGTAAATTAACCATAACTTAATACATTTTTGACAGACCAAGAATGCCGTGTTCGAATTTGTGGGATATGATGGAGGCCACAGAAATTCACTTATTCCTCCTGTGACATTTGAAGTAAGACATTTTATGCTATATAAAATTATTTTACTATATGGGTACACATAAACAAAAACAAAAAAAGAACGATTTTTTCTGAATGTGTAATTTTTTGTTTAATTTATTTTAAATTAAATTTAAAATGTAATTCAGTGTAACAACAATATATATATATATACACATACATACATGTTGACCCCCCTAATTAATGCTAACATTGCCTAACATTGTATGCAAATCATTATGCTTCTAATTTATATTGCATTTATGATTAAGAATTTGTTGCCTGATTATTGTTTATTAGTGTGTCATAAACTGTAACCTCCTTCCTGCACCTCGTAATGATGTCATAATAATGAAAGCACAGACGTTTTGCTGCTGCTCTGCTCTGCAAAACTACATGCAAATAAGAGAGACTCATGTTTGTCTATGTGCGAGATATGCAATGACGTTTGGATTGGTTACCTTTGTACACAACCATCAAAGAGAACCTTTGTAACGGTTAAAAAAAAAGGGACAAACACGTCAGATATGATGCACTTAAAATTTTACTGATGTCATTTTACTGTCTTTCTCTGTGTTACCAGGTAAAAAGTGACTCCCTTGGTATTTCAAACAAAATGTACCTCAAAGTAGATGTGGAAGGTGGAAAGATTTACTTCAAGAAGTCAAAAGATGGACCTGAGGATAAATATTTTGTACACAATAAAAGTATGCCAAACCACTTTATTACTGACATAGCCATACTTATTTGAATTTGACAAACTTGTATCAATATTGACATGTCGGCTAGCCTTTATTGCAAAATAAACCTGAAAGGATGATTAAGTCCCAGATGGTAAGCAGTCTTCATTTTGAAGGCTTGCAATTTTCTTTTTTTTTGCTAAATTACAAATGAATTTGCATAGAAAACTGGTTTCACCACACACTTTATTATGTATGCCTTGCTAGTTCAGGGTTGGATACCTGTTTGTCTTTAGAACTTCCTCAAAATGTCTTGGATTTAGCAAGGTATTAGTCAATACTGACATGATAGCATCACACAATTGCTGCAGATTTGTTGACTGAACATGCATGATCTGAATCTTTTGGTGGGTTTGACTTTGGCTTGTAGGATTAACATCCATGTTGATCTGGGAACATCATTCCTATTTGAATATGTAATTCATACCTAATCCCTACCCCTAAACTTAATTAACTTAATTAATAGTAGGATATCAATGGTGTAGAAGCACAAAAGCCTAACTGTGAGCCTAAACCTAACATAAACTGTAAATGTATCCCTTAAATATTATTGTCTGATTGGAATTTTGATCCAGGAACATGTCCTACTTTGGGAAATCAAACTAACCATTTCTCATTACACCAAATCCCAAAGTTTCTGTATTGGACTAAGATATGGTGACTGTGGAGTCCATTTGAGTGATGTCTTGACAACTTCTGTTGTGATTGGCTATTGGCGTTGACATTCATGACATTCAATGATGTCACCAGTTTGAGATGATTTGAGTTTTGTGACATTATCATGCTGGAAGTAGACATCACAAGATGGAAACACTCTGGTCATAAAGGTATGCGGATATCAGCAACAATAGTCAGGTAGATTGTGACATTTATTGCTCAGCTGGTACTAAGGGGCCCACAGTGTGTAAAGAGATTGTCCTTCTCACCATTACACCACTAGCCTAATGCATTTATATTCTGACTCAATCATCCGACTGGAATGTGGCGTGGCGAGTGGTTACTTGCTAAGTGTTGCCTTTCTCCATTCTCCTCAGACATTTTTGCCCACAGATCTGCCACTTAGCAGTGTTTCTCAATCCTGGTCTCGTACCCCGCTGCTCTTCATATTAATTTTGCATGTCTCTTTTATTTACACGTGATTTAGATAACCAGCTTGTTAGAAGAGTTCTACACATAGACAGTGTTCCAACTGACAGGACCCTACATGGTGTGCAATGCTCTCTACTTCCTTCTGACCACGATAAATCTTTACTACACTTTGGAACATTCATTCACAGATTTGCATAACATGACTGCCCGCAAAGACTTCTTAGTAGAGAGGCATTAAGTGTGAAATAATATACCTCTGTACATAAATACAATAAAAATCCACATATCACACTAATGCCATTTGAATGAAATGTGTATTCTCCCTTCAAACTGAAATCAAGTTGGGAAATCCTGTGGATTCCACTTTGCAGGGCACTTATGGTTGTATTAGTACAAACGTCTAAAGTGAAAAGATAAATAAAATGTGCAGTGTGTGGTGGGGCACAAGGACCAGTATTGAGAAACAGAAGTGTTCCAAATCTTCAGTGTTCATCTTACTGGCTTTGTTGCCACCAACCACCATATCCCTCTGTCCATACTGGGCAATTTCAATGTTCTCTAGGGAGGCCTAGTACTATAAAACCTGATCCAGAATGTGTCAGCGAAACTTACAATATCAGAGTTATTTGCACTTCAGAAGCTTTCATTTGCAAGTGAATGGAGCACTGAAGCCATCTTTTTATTATTATTATTATTTTTTTTTTCTGATTTTATTAGAAATTTTATTAGGACAGTATAGGCAAGAAAGTGTGGGAGGAAGAGAGATGGGAAGGATCGGCAAAAGACCTTGACTTGGGAATCAAACTCAGGTCATCATGAGCACCTCAGTACTACAGTACATGTCGGTGCACTTAACCACTAGGCTATTGGTGGCAACTTTTATCTTAATAATTTCATTCATTCGGCTTAGTCCCTTATTTATCAGGGATCACCACCGCGGAATAAACCACCAACTATTCCGGCATATGTTTTACGCAGCAGATGCCCTTCCAGCTGCAACCCAGTACTGGGAAATCTTAATAATTTATCTTTTTTTTTATAGGCTATTGCCTCTATTCACTCTCTATTCCTCATAAAAAGAAAGAAATAAAACTTTCTATGAGTGCTTCTGTTGTCCTCATTTAGATAAAGTGTTTGTTAAATGATTACATTTATATATCTACATGTCACATTTCTGCAATGACATTATGAATTTGCATTAATGGGCAGCTAAGCAGGTGTACCTAATAAAGTGGCCAGTTGGTGTATTTTGAACCAGTCAGAATCTAGTGTTTTAGAAAATCTAGAGCCATGTAAACAAAATGTGTGAAACTGATTAAATAATTTAATTTAATTGGAACATGTAAAATTCTAATTTGCAGTTTTGCAGTTGGTGAAGTCACAAAAGATGCACAACAGACTAGTTTTGATGGTAGAGACAGAGAAAGGAAAAACTCAGAGCAAAGACTTTGTCTTTGATGACACAAAGGTAAAATCCCTACTGCTAATGTTACACTCACACACTTACATTCCTTCGACTTGTCCCTGCTTTATCAGGGGTCACGTTACAGACAGTAACAATGAAATGTTTTCAGACGGCAGATGTGTTTTTTTAGGCAGAAACACAAATGAACAACAATATACTGTTTCCATGTTTGTTTGTTTTTTTGCATATGATTTTAATCTATTGTTGTGTAAATGTGTATCTTCAAAACACATATTTAGAAGAGAGAAGGCTTTTGCCAGCTTCTTCAGCAGATGAAGAACAAGCACTCAGGAAAACCTGAGCCGGATATGATCACCATCTTTGTTGGCACTTGGAACATGGGTGAGATGTCTTAAGCCACATAACATATAACCTTTTAAAGTGATTAACCCTTTATAGGAATCATTGAAATACTCACTTGGAAAGACCCTGGAGTATTATTGGGGTTATTACAACTTTTATGACCTATTTTTTTGGAGCCGAAACATAAAATCTTGTGATAAAAGTGCAGCTACACTATTCTGATCATCTAACTAGCCTAGTAAAAAAAAAAAGAAGAGAAAAATTTACACTTAAGCAATTAAAAATGTACTTAATACGCACATAATGTATCTTTAAAAAACACACTTAAATGTAAACTGAATGTAATGTTTCATTTCCTCACTTGCATGTTATTGTCATCAGAATTAATAAAATGTATAGTAGTTTAAGTTGCATAAATTGTAACTGTGTAGTTGTATTGTATTGTATTGTATTGTGTAGTTTTTTTGGATCCATATTCACATGTAATTGCATAAACTACCTAACATCTGACATGTGGCTATAGTCCCAACATTAGTTTGCTAAAAGAGATTCAGTTTGCAGAAACTATAGATTAAGTAAACCTTTTCTGTCCATCCAGGAAATGCTAATCCACCATCAAACATAACTTCCTGGTTCCAGTCAAAAGGTCAGGGGAAAACCCACGATGACACAGCCAATCAAATCCCATATGACATCTATGTAATTGGGACACAGGAGGACCCGCTGGGAGAGAAAGAGTGGATTGAGACAATTAGAGGAGCCCTTAGAGATATAACCAACATTAGCTTCAAACAAGTAAGTGACCAAAAAACCCAATAGAAAGATGTGGGTGCTTTGTGATTTGCATATTATGTTGCAATGCAATGACTACAGATGCTATGCTAATGTATATATAACCCCAAATCAGAAAAAGTTGGGACAGTATGGAAAACGCAAATTAAAAAAGAAAGAAGTGATTTCTAAATTTAATTTGACTTGTATTTCATTGCAGACAATACAACACCACATTATTTAATGTGTTCCTCATGTTGTTATTTTTTTTTAATAAACATGTATTTCATTTTGGTTCTTGAAACACATTTTTTTTTTAAAACAACAACTGGAACAGTAAAGCATTTACCACTTTGAAATGTTACCATTCCTTTCACAACACTTAAATGACGTTTAGGGACTGAAGGCACCAAGTGATGAAATGTTTCAGGTGTAAGTTTGTCCCATTCTTCTTGCAAATAAGTCTTAAGGTGGGCAACAATACGGGGTCTTTGTTGTCGCATTTTGTGCTTCAAAATGCTCCACACATTCTCTATTGGAGACAGGTCGGGACTGCAGACAGGCCAGTCAAGTACCTGTATCCTCTTCCTCCACAGCCAGGACTTTGTAATGTGTGCAGAATGTGGTTTTGCATTGTCTTGTTGAAATATGCATTGGCGTCCCTGGAAAAGAAGGCAGCATATTGTGCTCCAAAATCTCTATGTACTTATCAGCATTAATGGTGCCATCACGGAAGTTACCTTTGCCGAGGGCACTGACACAACCCTATAAAATGACAGACCCTGGCTTTTGAACTTGTTGCTGGTAACAGTCTGGATGATGCTTTTCTTCTTTGGTCTGGAGCACACAGCGTCAATTTTTCCCCAAAAAATACCTGAAATACTGACTCATCTGACCACAGTACACGTTTCCACTGTGTGATGGTCCATCTCAGATGCCTCTGAGCCCAGAGAAGTCGACTGTACTTCTGAACATTGTTAACATAGGGCTTCCTTTTGGCACTCTACAGTTTTAACTGGCATTTGTGGATGAAACTAAGTATTGTGGTACTTGACAAAGGTTTATAGAATAGGTTTATATAAGTTTAAATCACTTATAGATGAATGACAATTCTTGATGCAGTGTTAGGGTTAGGGTTAGGGATCGGAGATCATGGTTGTTCAGCTTAGGCTTGCGCCCTTGTCCTTTATGCACTGAAATTCCTCCAGATTTCTTGAATCTTTCAATTATGTTATGTACTGTTGAAGGTGAAATATCCAAATGTCTTCCTATCTTTCTTTGAGGAACCTTATTTTTTTACTTTTCAATAATTTTCTCATGTATTTGTTGGCAAACTGGCGATCCTCTGCCCATCTTTGCTCCTAAAAAACTAGACCTTTCTTAGATGGTGCTTTTGTACCAAATCATAATTACAATTACCTGTTGACATCACCCGTTTCAAATCACATCATTACTCAACCAATTTACCTGATTACTAGCCCTAAATTGCTCCTGTCCAAACTTTTTTTTGGAATGTGTTGCAGGTCTGAATGACAGGAAAGGATGTATATTTACAAATGAAGTTGACCAAATGAAGTTGACCAGACAAAACATTAAATATGTTGTGTTCATATTGTCTGCAATGAAATACAAGTCAAAGTAACTTTGGAAATCACTACTGTTTTATTATTTGCGTTTTCCATACTGTCACAAATTGTTCTGATTTGGGGTTGTACTATTATTTAAATTATCCTAATTAAACAGTGACAGTCGTGTGTTTGTTTTCACAGATTGCAACTCAGACACTGTGGAGTATTAGAATTGTGGTTCTAGCAAAGCCGGAACATGAGAACCGCTTCTCTCACATCTTCTCTGACAGTGTTAAAACTGGAATAGCCAACGCTCTGGGTTCGTTTATAGAGTTTGTTATCCTCTAAACAAATAAATAATGAATTTTTAGTTTATAAATCTTACTAGTACACTGTAAAAAATGATATTACAAAAAGTGAAGACAACAAAAGTTTTTATATAACTTTAAAGTCTGAGTGAAATCAAAATTTACAATGTTTATTTTGCTAGCTCACACTGTAAAAAATGCTGGGTTCCACACAATTCCTTAATGTTGTCCCAACACATATCGATGAAGTTAACTTAATAGTTTTTACAAATTTAAATGAATTAAACAATTAAGTTGTCCCCTTAAAACCCTTAAGAATTGTGTTGTTTCAGTTAATTTAAAATACATAGTTTGAACAAGCAGCAAAAGTCAGTTTTTTGAGTGCATATTGACTATGTTTACATGGACATCAGTAATCTAATTATTTGGCTTTATCTGAATAAGACAATAATATGATTAAGGTGTTTACATGAGTTGATTTTAGAATGTTCCTTTCATCTTCCCGTTTTGCATGTTACATAATACATAGCTTAATTAACAGTTCGTGTTCGTCATGGCACCATATGTCATTTTGGCCATTTTGTTTTTAATTTCAGTTTAATTGCAGTTAATTTCTCATACTATGCGTGCAAACAGATGACAACAGATACAAATTCTGAAAAGAAAGCCTAGTCCCTTACTCAATATTCCGTTTCACATACTGACATACTAAAATTAAAGTCTCAGCAACTTCCACTTCACACATACTTTAAATTGATCAGTTTTCAACTAAATAATTTTAAGTTTAACTTAATATTTTTTGTCAGTTTAACTAGAAAATTTAAGGCAGCCAGAATTGTTTTAGAGTGTAGTTATTTTTTTAGAAACTAGTATAATTTCAATTCAACACTAAATCTTCATTGGCTACTTCTGTTTATTCTTTAGATATTAGTGCTAATGAATTAGTTACTAGTACCTAATTCTTATTACACATTAATACTTACATTTACATTTAGTCATTTAGCAGATGCTTGAGGCATTCAGCAATACACACAAGAAATGTTTATTATACAAAGGAACTGTCAATGCTTAGAGAATAAGGGGCTAGAGTAAGGTTTTTATATAGAGAGAATAGTGTTTGTACAGGTGGGTTGTCAAGCCCACTCACCCGTGAGAAGCACACTTCATAATTATATAGTGTATTTAAAAAAAATAAATATATATATTTTATTTAATTGTTTGTAAAAATGTGTCTGGGTCTGGTGCAAATGTACAAGTGTCGGTTAAGTGTCTGTGTTTTCTACAGGTAGTTTGTCAAGTCCACTCACCTGTGTGAGGTACACTCAGTTTGTGGATGTCATGTGGTGAGGTGGGGGAAAGAAGAGGGGGTCCTTGTTTTGTTTAAAGGGGTTCAAGTAATCATGGAAGAGATGGGTTTTTAGTTGTCGTTTGAATGACACTAGTGAATCAGCAGTCTGTGTGGGAATGAAAATATATTTTCACCAGCATGGAACATTGAATGAAAAGGTTTTGGAAAATGACTTATAGCCTCTCTGCGATAGTACCACAAGGCAAGTGGCAGGTAGAGGTAAGAGGGTGCAGTGCCAGTGGCTGTCCTGTAAGCAAGCATCAATGTTTTGAACTTGATACAAGCCTCGATTGGTAACCAATGCAGAGAGATAAAGAGAGGTTTTACATGTGCTCTCTTGGGCTCATTGAAGACCAGATGAGCTACAGCATTCTGGATCATCTGAAGAGATTTAAGGGTGCAAGATTCCAGTTAGAAGGGCGTTGTAATAGTCCAGCCTTGAAATGACAAGAGCTTTGACTAAAAGTGCAGCATGTTCTGTTAGGAAGGATCTGATTTTTCTGATTTTGAAAAGTGCACATATGCATGATCGAGCTATGTTAGCAATGTGCTCTTGGAAGGACACCCCAAGAATTCTTACCGAATTACATGGGGTAATAGTAGATGATAACAGTTGGATTGAGAAATTGTGTTGATGTGTCGAGTTGCAGGGAAGATGAGAATTTGACAGATTAAGCTGTAAGTGGTGGTTTTTCATCCAAGCCGAGATATCCTCCAGGCAGTGCGAGACCCTTGCAGCTACCGTTGGGTCATTGGGATGAAATGAAAGAGAGCTATGTGTCATCAGCATAACAGTAATAAAAGAAACCATGTGATTAGATGATAGTTCCCAGTGATGTGGTATAAATAGAAAACAGTCTCTTCTCCAGGCAACTCTGAATAATCTGCCGATGAGGTAAGACTCCAACCAGCAGAGTGGGATTCCAGTGATGTCCATTGAGAAGAGGGTGGACAGTACACTCTGATGATTCACCGTATTATAATCAGCAGACAGGTCCAGTAAAAGCAGAATAGATGATTTCAAACTGTGTCGAGTGATGATTTTTTTGATCAGGGGATACCCGGGCCTACTTGTGCCAGTGCGGAGGGAGGTGCTAATGATATATGTAAGGGCCGGCATTATGGCCGGGGAAATGTCCTGCGGTATGTGGGAGGGAATTGGGTCCAGAGGGCAGGCTGTGGGCAGGTTGGGCAGAGATGAAAAGTTTGGATAATTCTTCCTCCATAAGGAGGGAGAAGGAAGAGGCTGAATTTTCTTCAGAGGGTGTTGTCTGATGGATATTTGGGATGGACGTGCTGGGAAACAGACTGCTAATTTGAGTGTTTTTTGTGTAAAAAAGGAGGCCAAATCATGAGCTGATAAGGAGGTGGTAGGAGGTGGTGAAGGAAGAAAGACGCAGAGTATTAACATCCCAAATAGTTTGCAGGGGTCTGAAGATATGTACAAATTTTTATGGCAGTATAGTGTTTTGGCCGAATGGATTTGGGAGGCAAATGATGCCAGCTAGGCTTGATAGTTGCTATCTCTCAGAACATCGCACAGCCAGGAGTTAGAGGGTGAAGAGTACATTGGCCTGGTGGAGAGAGGACAGATCTCATCTAGGCAGTATTTTAGAGTGGAACAGAACATTTTTGTTGCGCTATTAACATTGAGAAGTGAGAACTGGGTGTGTGAGGGAAGAGAGGATGTGACAATGGAGGAGTGTGTGGAGAACAGAGAGCTCAGACTCCATCTAAAAGAGACTGATTGGGAGGGTGATGGTGTAGTTGTGAGAAGCATTAAGTCAAAGGTAATGCTGAAGGGGTCTGAAGTGTGCAATGATTTCACTGTGACTTTATCAGATGTGCAATGTTGTGTAGATAAGGTCAAGTTGATTACTTCTTAAATAGACAGGAGTACTTCTTCCTTAGATACTGGTCCATTTTTTATTAGATACTAATATTTATTCGCTAGACATTGGTCCTTATTAGATACTAGTATTAATTCATTAGATACTAGTAATTAACAGATAGTAGTACATATTCAGTAGACACTAGCACTTTATTTATTACTAGTCGCTATTTTTTTGTCACTAATAAAAATGTTTTTAAAAATTCTATTGACTTCTATCAACTATTTTGTTTTGACTAGTATGTATGTAATATGTGACTACATACCGGTAGTTATTAGGTTCTTGGTACACTAGGTAAATGGTACTTATTTTAGATGCTAGTAGCTAGTAGATATTAGTACTTATTTAGGTTGCACTTTATTTTAAGGTGTCATTGTTACATCATTCATTTACCTACTAGATATTATTACCCCTCATACTTACTATGTGGTTAGGGTTGAAATGTGGGTTAGGTTTAGTTACACATAATGACGCATTATTAATTGTACAATAGTAAGTACATGGAACAAGTGTAACTGACACCTTTAAAATAAAGTGTTACCAATATTTATTTTATACTCTTGCACATAAAAAGATCTTAGTTCCTATTTCATATTTATTAGGATTATTCATTAGATACTAGTTCTTATTTATTAGATACTTGTACCTATTAAATAGATCATATACTTAGGTTCTAGTGTCTGTTCAGTAGGTACTAGTAGACATTACATAGATTACATGCTGAAAGGCTTGCCATATATAAAATGTAAAGTTATACACATGTCACTTCTTATATAAAAAAGCTAATTGTTTGTTTGTGTGCATGTTTGTAGGAAATAAAGGAGCAGTGGGGGTCTCTTTTATGTTTAACAGAACCTCCTTTGGGTTTGTCAACAGTCACCTGACCTCAGGAAGTGAAAAGAAACTGAGGTAAGCCACAACCCCAAAACCTGGCAGTGTCACAAATAACAAATTAACATGTAATAATAAAAGTACAATACAAAATCTGCACTGTTGCACATTCATTAACGGATTACTGTACTTTTTCTAGGCGAAACCAGAACTACATTAGTATTCTGCGTTTTCTAAATCTGGGCGATAAGAAAGTTAATCCTTTTGACATCACACATCGCTTCACACACCTCTTCTGGCTGGGAGATCTGAATTATAGGGTTGACCTTCCATCAAATGTACGTCAACATTAATGTGTATATACTCACACATGCTGTAAATATTTTACATTTACATTTTCCTTTAAATGCATATAGGTAGAAGTCTTACATTTAAAAACTTTCAAAGGCATACATAAGTTTGTAGATATGAACTTTTTGAATTATAAAAATATACATTTAGAATTGCTCTAAAGAAACGTTTATTTGCATGTCAAATGCAAACACACACACACACACATATATACAGTTGCAATCAGAATTATTAAACCCCCTGAATTATTAGCCCCCGTTTATTTTTTTCCCCAATTTCTGTTTAACGGAGAAGATTTTTTCAACACATTTCTAAACATAATAGTTTTAATAACTCATTTATTTTATCTTTGCCATGATGACAGTAAATAATGTTTTACTAGATATTTTTCAAAACACTTCTATACAACTTAAAGTGACATTTAAAGGCTTAACTAGGTTAATTAGGTTAACTAGGCAGGATAGGGTAATTAGGCAAGTTATTGTATAATGATGGTTTGTTCTGTAGACTATCGGGAAAAAAAAATAGCTTAAAGGGGCTAATAATTTTGACCTTAAAATGGTTTTTTTTTTTTATTTAAAGCTGCTTTTATTTTAGCCGAAATAAAACAAAAACTTTCTCCAGAAGAAAAAATATTATCAGACATACTGTGAAAATGTCCTTGCTCTGTTAAACATCATTTGGGAAATATTTAAAAAAAGAAAGAAAGAAAAAATTCAAAGGGGGTTTAATAATAATTCTGATTGCAACTAATATATATATATATAAATAAATTGTGTATAAAATAATGGCTATGAAACATTTTTACCTATTTTATTTTGTTTTAATAGTGATTGTAATATATCATGTTCAAAGTTACATTAAGAATGTTTATGAATAAATAGATCTTTATAAATTCTTTAAACAACTAGGTTTTATCTATTTGTTAGGAAAACATTTTTTTTCATTTTTATTCTATATAAATAAACTTTTATGAATGTAATTTGATGCAGACATCAAAATGGCATGTGTTTGCAATGCAGTTTCATTGCAAATTCCTACAAGAAAATATCTAAATCATCTCTGATTCATTTCAATATTTATTAATAAAAGTATTACAATTAAAAGTTATATCTGTAAATTTTTGTCATAGACTAGAGTTTACATGAACCAACAATGAACAATACATTATTAATATTTACAAAGATTAAAGAATACTCTAACAAACGTACTTATAAATTTAATGTTGATCAAAAAAAAAAAAAAAAAAAGGTGCTATGCATCAGTTACCCACACTATGATGCCTCGTGGCAAGAAGTGTCTTTGTGGTTTAGAGTGGTTAGTTGTATTCAGAACAGGCAGTTCCTCTATTAACATGAGAACTGTCACGTACAGAAGCTCCTGACAACCAACTGACAGGAAAAGACAAAACCTTTGCATAGTTTTTTGCTCTTTGCAGGAAGCTGAGAACATCGTGATGAAGATCAAACAGCAGCAGTATCAGGAACTGCTGACCCGAGATCAGCTGAACATAGAGAGGGAAGAGGATAAAGTCTTCTTAGAATATGGTGAGAACACAACTGCCTTTCACTGACTTCACTCCAGTAAACCAACCATTACTGACCATAGTAAACATGTACAATGATTAACTATTCATAAGCCATCATATCAAATCATCATTTGTGCATAATGTTTGTAACAGTGGCGAATGCCCAAATGCTCGCTCCTTCTGTTGGTCTCGTCTTTTTTTTCATTTCCACCCCTTTCTTTCATTGTCGTCTAATTTACATCAGGTGGTGAGGATTTGTATCCTGATCGCCACCCTCTCCCCCCCCTTGAAGAAAACAACCCATTGTTGTTTGAAAGACACACGCTAAAACCCTAGAAATTCTTCCTCATCCGAGGCCTCTTGAAACAAGTCAAGGAGTTGTTGTTTTTCTTGTGCCTCCAGTTGTTCCGCGGTTGGGAAACATCTTTAAATTACAGACATGTGCTGACCGAACATCCTCCCCACTGTCTTCTAGGGCTACCCGATAAGCCCAGCGGCTTCAGAACCCGGTATGGTCCTTTCCATTTGGGTGCTATTTTGGCACAACGCAAAGATACTAGTAGAGAAGAGGTAATCACTTATGCTAGTAGAACCTTAACAAGAGCTGAAACAAACTACACAGCTACTGAAAAGGAGTGTCTGGCAGTTGTGTGGGCCTTGGAGAAGTGGCAACATTATTTGGAGCACAAACTTTTTACTGTTGATACTGACCATTCTGCCCTTCAATGGGTCATGGGTTCCACCAAAACCAGTAGCCGCCTCATCCGTTGGGTTACATTTGCCTCAGAACTGGACTTGAACTCCATGTCATTTGACCATTTATGAAACATTTGTATATTATTGTTCTGTGAAAATTGTGAGGGCGAAACACACACACACACACACACATACCCACCCCATTTAATGATTTTCTGCCCAATAGTACATTTCCCCCACAACAAAATGGCTGCTACCCCAACTTCCCCATCTACTTTTGTGGAAATGGAACCTCTTCCCGACATTTCAACCCCAGCATGGCCACCAGCTGTGCATCCCGTGACTTCAGTAACCCCACCTGGTGCTTCTGAGAGGTATAAGACCCACACTCCCTTCACCCCGACTCCATTCACCCCGGTGCAGTATGGACCCCACATTCCAATGGACTTTCCTGTTCATGTTGGTAGCACTCCATTGCACACACTCCTGGGTACCACCAATGGAGAACATGCAACTGTGCTCATCAAGTGAAGTTCTGCTAACTCCTGGAAGGGAAATCCAACACATTACCACTCAAGTTCAAGGAAATTTGGAAAGCATGTTTGATTTGATGAAAAAACAAAACACACAAAAAAAACAAAAAAAAACTGAATGAACTTGCCCAAGAATTTAAGGTCACTTCTTCTGCCAGAAAAAAAAAGCAACTCACAGATCTTGCTGCAAAACGTGGAGAACAAAAGTCAAGTTTTTACAGTGTTAACTTCAGAAAGAAGAGTCTACAAATGACCAGCTGATCAAAGCAATTAAGCAAATGGTCACTGATGAATTTCTTAAGGTAGAAACTACTTTTATATTTGAAATGCGTTTCATGGTGGACCAACTCCAGTCAGAAATGCTGCAAGACATCAAAGCTGTTCAGAGCACCTTTCAAACTGATCATCATGACGTCATTACAGAACTTCAGCAAAGCATTATCAAAATTGATCAAATTTTCACTTGTGTTATAGAATTGAAAGATGTAATGAAGAAACAATTTCAAAGTCTCAGGGAAAGAATTGATTAACAAAAACACCATGTTTCCACCACCAAGATCCCCACCTCACCTGAATCTACGCAATCCCAATTTTCATCTTCAACTCCTGTTCCCACACCTGTAGTAAAAAGTGACAACCTTAAGTTAACTTTTCCCACATTCGGACGGTCATCTGATGATTCAGGCCCTCTTCTCTACTTAACTAAATCTCAAGATTTTCTGGCTCTTCATCCACTCGATGCTGACATCCTGGCCACTTTCCGTACTGTTTTGTATGGAACAGCTCGCGACTGGTGGGAGGTCCGACGCTCCAGCATATCCACGTGGAAAGGGTTTGAAGCAGCGTTTCTTTCAACATTCTTATCAGAGGATTATGAAGATGAACTGGCTGAAGGGGTGAGAACTAGATTCCTAGGAGAAAAAGAGAGCATCAGGTATTTTGCATTCTCCTACAGAGCACTCTGTAGAAGATGGAAGGCAACTCTGACTGAAGGTGATATTGTTAAACTGATACTTAACATTAAACCCTACCTTGCAAACCAGTTACGTAGTCGGGTAAATACTGTGGAGGAATTGGTTAAGTTGGGTCACCAGCTAGAAGGGAACTATGAACAACAACTTTCGTTATGAAAGTCGCATGGGCCTAAAAAAATCCATCTCATTCTAGCACATTGCAAAAAACTTCACCTAACAAACAAAAGAAAGAGAAAATATACGTACAGTGTTGGAGATGCCAAGGACAACATCCACTGGGCAAATGTCCACAGAATATCCCACCCCAATCACTTTACTCACATGGTCATCAGCTTATTCAACACAAACCTCCCTATTCCTCCTCTCAGATAAAGGGTCAATCTACCAACCATTCTGTGACTGCCACAAAAATGCAGAAGACTCCATATTGCCCCAAGAAAGCTTTAACTCCATCCAGCCCTAATCCACCTATGATAGTACCTCAGCAGTTAGTAATACCTATTAGTATCGGTACCTGGACTGGAAAAGCGATTGTCCATACTGGGGCAAGTTATACACTCATTCATGAGTCTTACAAACCAGCTCACATCCCTCAATCAGCTTCATCCATGGACCTCTCTATCTGGCAAATGGAGAAGCAGAGATTCCCTTGGATGGATGAATACTACCATTCAACTCCATGAACAAGTTTTTACAATACCTGCTGCCATCTTATCACAAGCTCTTGCCTATGCTGTAGTCTTGGGGCTGGACCTCATTTTCTTCAGTGGAATGTTACTGATCAAAAATATTCATTCAAGCTTACACCTGCAAAAATCTTTTTCAAACTGGTAATGCAAGCTTACCTACTGTTATTCCACACCGGGAGAGTCTTCAACAAAGAGACGAAGTGCACAATGTCATTGCTGACCTCAGTTCCCCCTTCCTCACTACCACTGCGAATTCCACAAACCGACTATGTAGATGAAGATAAATTAATCAAAAATGCAGTAGATGAAGCCAACTTGCCTCCCAACAGTTACTCCACATATTACAGGAGTACCCTCAGATTTATACAACAAGTACCTATTAAACAAAGACCATACAGATTGTCTCCTCACAAACAACTTGCTTTGGAAAAACAGCTTGAGGAGATGCTAAAACAAAGAATTGTCGAGCCATCCCACTCTGGTTGGTCATCTCCGGTGGTCCTGGTACCTAAAAAAGATGTAGAACTTCGTTTCTGTGTAGATTACAGAAAGGTGAACTCTGTAACGGTGGTCAATGCCCAAATCACAGATAATTATTTTTTCGGGCGCCAAGCAGAATAAAGCTGTTAGTTATGCAAAATTAGCTTTTGAGAAACCCAGATAGCTCTAAATCCACCGGAAAAAAAATAAAAAATAAAAATTCACAGGTTTAATTTCCCCCTCAATATAAACGTAACTCAAACACTTAATACACAAATTAAAAAGGTAGAAAAGAAGCGAAAATAAGGTTCACTTTCACAACAGTTCAGTTGCTCAAACTTCCCTTTTAACAACTCTGCCATCAGACTTAATATTCCCATTTTCTTTTGTTTGGCATACAAATATAACCATTAGCACCAAAATCCAACAAACAGTTAAAAGGAAAAACAAAAACATTAATAAGTTTGTTGGGTGTATGCGTGTGTTCGGGGCGAGTGTAGGAAAGGAATTAGCTGCTTGAATCTTACATGATTTTGCGGCCACACAGCTGTCCAGGCCGGTTCGGAAGTTTAAACGGGCAACACAAAACAAAAACTCAAAGTATCTGCATCCGCAGAATTTGTGGGGAAATCACCTTGCAGCCGGCATCTGTGCAGAGCGAACCAACCTTCTCCCTTATTTCAGCGTCCGCCTGTTTCGCACCCGGTCGTAGCAGGCAGATATCCGCAGCCCACTTGGCCAAGCTTGCCTTTAGGAATGTTCCAGTCGCCGGAAAACTCAGCTGACACCATGTACGACCAGCCACCTATCTACATCCGGAGGACTTTTGGCATTCACCCTGGTCTGTGCAATCGGGTCTAACCACTCCACTGTTCGCAGGTACCGTTCTCAATCGCCGGTGTTTACTTCCGGGTTCTCGCTCCTTCTCTCCTTCTGTTTGTCTCGTCTTTTATATCCTTTCCGCCCCTTTCTTTCATTGTCGTCTAATTTACATCAGGTGGTGAGGATTTGTATCCTGATCGCCACATGTTCCTATTATGTTCATTATTTCCATTATAAATGTTTTACTCACTTGCACATTTATTCAATATTCATCTCTAGTCCAAATAGACAGACTTAACTAAAAGCATAGATGACTTTTTTTTTTTCTTCAACGATAGAAAGGTGAAGTCAAAATGTCCCAACCTCGTCTTTTTAATTTGACCCCAATTCAAATAAAATGTGCAGTAGTGGTCATGAGTGGGAGGCGTAGTATTCAAATTCTGTTATAATTTCAGTAAACTCTTAATCATGACGCCAAAGCACTGTTTTGTAGCATCAAATAACCATTTCTATTATAATTGTTGGTTAGTAACAGACTCAGCTAAGTTACTCAATGTCCATCAAGCTAACCAATGTTACCAAGCTAACAGGGCCAGCTAAAACCATAAACTGCAAAACAATTCTACTTCCACTAATGTGAAAAATTATGCCGAAATGTCCCAGTCAATGCATAAAGAGGAACTTGCTGGGACTTTTTTTCAGTATGTTGATTTACTTCCAACTGAAGTGGAATATTGAGTAGGGGGAGGGGCTTTCTTTTTACACGTCATTCCCTCCTAGCAAACTAATGGTAAGAGGGGTATGGTTAAGAATATTGTGGCTGAAGCCGTCAAACTGACATCAACAGAGAAGGACCGGCACTCCAAACACTGAAGCAAATGGTCAAAATTTGATTAAAGATTACCAAAACAAGTGGATTAACTTGTTAAGATTAATAGTTCACGTAAAGAATAAATAGTTTGCACTAGCAAATAAACATTGTACATTTGACATGGTCTTTAATATCCTACCCAATCTCCTGCAGACCTGCAAACACACTCATGACACCCCAGCATGTTTTACAGCATCAAAAAAAAACTGTAAAATCAAAACTTATTACAAAAACACATATTAGTTTAGTGAAATATCTTTGAGAAAATTAGATTGGTTCACATCCCATTTGTATTACTATTAAAGCTGTAGGTTCAGTTGGGCTGAGGACAAGGACAATGACAGGGTTTGTAAATTTGTAAAGTGTTTTTAATAAAGAAACAAATCTGAGAATCAACTGAATGACATATTCCTTTACAGAACAACTCACAGAAATCAACCCTCAGTCCATTTTAGAAATTTATTGGGAGGAAATACTTTTTATTTACTGTATTTGTTTTTAGTTCAAGGACAGATATTGTTCGTTTCTAGTAGAATGTCCCATATACATGTGCTAGACAAATGTATAGCTGCTGTCCAGCTATCCTTTTAATCCTTGTTGTGTGGTTTTTTATTACAGTGGAGGAGGAGATTACATTTGCCCCCACTTATCGTTTTGAGAGAGACACACGGGAGAGATATGCCTACACTAAAGCCAAAGCCACAGGGGTACAGTGTGAAACATATTTGAGCAACCTTCCACATATAGCAGATACATTATAAAACTAGATTTTGTACTCATATTTAATAATGAAAATCATCTTTATATAAATATATTATCTCACAGACAAAATACAACTTGCCCTCATGGTGTGATCGTGTGCTTCGCAAGTCCTACCCTTTGGTGCATGTGGTTTGCAGCTCATATGGTTAGTCTATATAATATGAAATGCAAGTTTTCAAGGGTGTGTTTATATTTGTGGTTTGTTAAGAGTTGGACTATAAATACTGATGCATTATATCAAAATTTACACATTTGTTCATGGTTCAAACATCTGAAACAGTGCTGAGTGCCGGGCTAAATATGCTTGAGCAAACATGTAATGTTTTTTTTTTTTAATCGCTTGAGAACTTGTGAAGAGATTATAAAATGTGTAAAGGAGTCAAAACAGCACCAGGAGTTCCTACACACACACACACACACACGCACACACACAAATGAAGATCTACCACAAGAGGACTCATTTAGGACACCTTTATATAACTGTGATGCTCAAATAAAACACAAAAAAAACATTTATTGTTTAGGCAATTTGTAGCTAAACTCTGCAGGACACCAGCCCTCCAAAATCAAGTATGGTATACTGTAGATCTTCTTAATGCATTTATATTTCAGTCAAAAATTGCAGTTCAGAATACTTGATTAGGGAGTAGCTGCATCTTGCCCTTGCTCCCACCATTTTTAACATAAAGTTTCTTATTTTAGCCCTTCAACACCAGACTTAATCAGTATATAAGCCATCTTCAACTTTGCATCGTTTTGGGTGATAATGGCTTCGAAGTCCAAAAACTGCAGTTCATTTGAATAAGAACCGAGACCTTTTCAGTAGTTAATGGGATAGTTCAACCAAAAATGTACTCATCCAAGATGTAGGTGCCTTTTTTTTTAGCTGAATTTATGGTCCTTGGTGGTTCATATTATTGTAGTCAACGGGTACTGTTTTTTAGATTAAAAATAAACAAACAAGTCATGCCTGCCAGAGTAATTTATAGCAGTTGCTGCATATTGACAGACAAGAACCATTTTGAAAAAACAAACAAACAAAAAAAACATCCATGCTCATTGTTTTGTCACCTCATGCCGTAGTGCAGATTTTGCATATGTCATCAAGCGACCAGAAGCTTGCTGGACTTGTTTGTATGTATTTATTTTTTATCTAAAAAAAAACAAAAAACGAGTAACCATTGAGTTGCATTATATGAATCACCAAGGACCACGGATTCAGCTAAAACTTTTCTCTACTGAAGAAAAAAAAGTCGCCTACATCTTCAATGGCCTGAGGGTAAATAAATGAACTGTACATTTTCATTTTTGGGTGAGCTATCCCTTTAAGGTCCTTTTGTTTGTTTGGAACCAAATTTTCTATGGCAGCATTCCCACTTGCTCAGATGGAGCAATTATACCATAGTTTATTTTAACAGAGGAAAAAAAAACTGTCAAATGTGAACACAGCCAGAATAAATGCATATACAACATCATGGCATTACCACTAAAATCTCTGATATTTTAGGATGCACCAATGATATCATGACAAGTGACCATTCGCCTGTATTTGCCACATTTGACGTTGGCGTGACTTCTCAGTTTGTTTCAAAAAATGGTAACGTAAATATTTCACTATGAAAACAATCCTCCATTTTAGATGTTGCAAACTGGACGTGTTGTTCATAGTTTCACTATATTTTTTTGCTTTTTGCAGATCTGTCAAAGGATGCTCAGGGTGCTATAAAAATCTTGAATTGTGTGGCTGTTCTTTTGACTAAATCAAAGACCAAGTTCTTCATCGAGTATCACTCAAGCTGCTTGGAGAGTGAGGAGCTATATCCATTTTCCTTTCAATTATAAAATGATCACAAAACGTCTTATGAAACATCCCACTTTGTTTTTTGCAGAATCACACAAGCTACTTCAAAAAAGGGCAGTTAATTTACATTCTTCCAATTCATTTTCTAGAGTTTGTGAAGAGTCCTGATGCTGAAAACCAAGTGCAAGAGTGCAAGGAGGGCTCAATAAAAGTGCGATTTCCAGGACAAGTTGAGGTAAAAATTGTATTTAAAGGAATTGTCCATCCAAAACTGAATGTTCTGCCATCATTTACTCACCCTCCACTTGTTCCAAACATGTTAAACGCAAAAGAAGATATTTTGAAGAAAGCTGGAAACCTGTAATCCACAGGTGTCAAATCCAGTTCCTGCAGGGCTGCAGCTCTGCATAGTTTAGTTCCAACCCTGCTTCAACACATTTACCTGTTGGTTTCAAACAAGACTGAAGGACTCAATTAGTTTGATCAGGTGTGTTTAATTAGGGTTAAAGCTAAACTGTGCAGAGCTGTGGCCCTCCAGGAACTGGATTTGACACCTGTGCTGTAACCATTGACCTTCATGGTATTTATTTTTCTTACTATGGAAGTCAATGGTTTCAGGTTTTCTTTCCTCAATAAATCTTTTTTTGTGCTCAACAGAAGAAAGAAACTCATATAGGTTTGGAACCACATGAGAGTGAGTAAATAGTGAGTAATTTTTTTATTTTTTTTTGGGGTGGTGAGCTATCCTTTTAGCAAACTAAATAGGCACCAAAATACTATGAATTTAAATTCAGTCACGATGTTTACATCATCTTTGTGAAATGACTTTGCAGCTCACGCCCATCATTGCAGATCCAGAATACCTTCTTGATCAGCACATCCTCTTCTGCATTAAATCCACAGATTCTGATGAGTCATATGGTAAGTTTATCAAAAACTAATTGAAAGTTAACATTTCTATCATTTGAACTGGCTTATACCTCCCTGAACACAACTGCAAGCACATCATTTTCTGATTGGATTTGGATTTTTGCTGAAATGTTGACTTTATCTGGTTATAGCATGCATATACAAGTTGCTTACAAAACTAAAACAAGCAAATATTCTTAATAATATAGAAATATTCTTATGCACATCACCAACACATGCTAAACAAACCTATTCCAGAAGTTTGAACTTTAGTGTATAGAAATGAGTATACATGTCATCAAGGTACAATATGCCACAGAGCTTGTGGCAGATCGTCTTCTGATTAAGGTTAATATTATGTTTTAAACTTTATTAGTAAGATATAGATATATTGATATATATCGTGATCAGTGTTACAGGCATATGCCATTTTTTCAGATTTAGATTTCTAGAAACTGGAATTTTGACTGGTGATTAGTATTGGAATATTCCTATGCATGTAAACACAGTTAAGTTTTTCTCTATCTCTAGGTGAAGGCTGTGTGGCACTGCGTTCTGCTGAAAGCTCTTACACTGAATTCAGCATTAAACTCACACATCATGGTGAGTGCACAGGCCGGCTAACAGGAGCCATTCAACTGCCCAAATCTGAAGGAAAACAGACAGAGAAACTGTATGGTGAGTGCACATTTTGCATTTTGTACAGCAATGCCTGTTACATACAGTACGGAAGCCGGTTTCTGTCATAATATAAAGTTAAAAAGGGTAATTGCATCACTTTTTTTTCTCTCAAATCACATATCTTTTGCATTTGAGTTTATTTGCTTTATTAAAGTTGAGTTTGTTTCTCAAAATTGTAGACATTTTTCTTCAGAATTGTGGTTGTATATAAAACTGTTAGAATAACAAGTTCTGAAAAGGTATAAAACAGTAATAAAGACTGAATTATAAGATAAAACATGCTGTTACCTTTATTTTTTTGATTCCGTGGTGGAAATAAGCTTCCATCGTTACAACTAGAAGAAAGCTGTAATATGTCTTTCTTCCCAGAGTATTGAGGCTATGTTACTTTTCTTAAAATTATCTGTTTATTTTTTTCTGTTTTAGATTTCATTAAAGTCGGAGATGACCCAGGAGCTGGTAAAGGCAAAACAGGAGATAATACCAAAATGTAAAATATTCCAATACTTCTTTGTAATTTACATGTGTTACTTTATTAGATGGTAATATCCAAAAGTATTATGTTATTTATGTATGCCTTTTTAAAAAGTTACCATATTTTTAAAAAAAATATATATATTTAAAGTGAAACTGAAATGTGTGCTATGCAAAATCTGGTGTGTCTCTTTCATTTTGCTTGGATATAAATGTGTGCTCCCTTCGCATTTGTTTTGGTTGCTTGACATTAAGTGATAATATATATCACAGCACATTTCAGATGATAACCTGATGTTGTTATATTTTCTAATTTCCTTTGAGATTCTTCACAAAGATTACATTCATGTTTGTACAAATAAATGATTTGACCTTCTCTGACAGGTCTTCATCAGTCCTCGCCACTGATATCAGTAACCCTAGTTATATGGGTGTAGGCTATAAGAGCAATATCCAGGCCTCTGGCAGCATTATTTCCCAAAGAACAGGGCAATCAAAGGACATGGCGCATGGCAATATCTCTCAGAAAAAGACGAGTTATGATCATGCTACATCCAGTCCAACTTCAAAGACATCAAACCCTATGTAAGTATGCAGCTTATTTTTTACATAAACATGCACAGGCATTTATAACTTAGAATACAGAGTTTTAGCAGTATAAAACATCATGTTATGCAGACTGGTATTTCATATTCTAATATTTTAAATATTTTCATAGTTATAAACACACTAGTTTACCCTTTAATATATCAATGCATGTAAAGAGTAGGAGTCTCAAAAATAGAACATTCTAGAAAATAGCTTACTTCCTTGTTGAACTGTTAAATTAATTAAAGGCAAAACTCAAAATTATATTATTATTATAATGATGTAATATCTAATTTAATTTAAAGTTAAAAGTATTTTTGGTGTTTTATTTGTAGATATTAATGTGATTATTATTATTATTATTATTATTACTATTATTATTATTATTATTAGTAGTAGTAGTAGTAGTAGTAGTGGTGGTGGTGGTGGTGGTAATGATGATGATGCTTATTATTATTTTCATCACCATTATCATCTTTGTTGTTTTAGCCAAATGTTATATATAAACATGGATTTTTTTATCTATTGTTATTTTCTGCAACAAAAGAAGATAATATTTTCATCTGAAGAAATTTAAACACAAATAAGCATTCTACTTCAAACATATTTCTTCCAATCGCTCCATGTCAAGAAAAAAAATCTTGTGCACTTCTGAAGTGTGCTTCTCACAGGTGAGTGGGTTTGACAAACCACCTGCAGAAACACTCTTCTCTCTATATGCACCTCTAAAATGCATGTCATTTTACTTAAACTCCATCTTACAAGGACTCAATAAGGAAAACAACATCTAGCTCTGAATGTACCTCAAATCATGTTGCATTACTTGTTTTCTTGAACCATAAAATACCTCTTTTGCACAATATCTTGCACAATATTGTTCTGTCTTATGTAAAAGTACTTGTATAGCCTGTCTTAGTTTATGTGTATATATATTTATAGTTTATGCATAATTAGTATGGTTAGATTGCCGTTCTGGTTTGTTAGTTATGTATAGGTTTAAAATGGCTATTAAGCCCTGTGTTGATAATGTTTATTTATGTAGCAACATGGTCCTGCGAGACAAAATATTTTGTTCCACTGCATGTCAACACATGTAGCGGAATGACAATAAAGCTTGTTGGCTTCACTTGAACTTGACACATGCCAAGTCTAGGGACCCAATAATAACTCTGATGTTGTCTCTTAACTTTTTTTTAATTGATTTGAAAGCACAAATTAATATCATTTTATAACTGTGCAATTGTAGAAAATAAATTTGTACATATAAACAGATTTATTATTAGAACAACTGACAGCTTGCATTCAATAAAGTAATTCTGAATTAATATACTAAATTCAGTCTGGTTATTTTTGCTTTTAGACCTGAGGACGGTCAACCCCCTGAGATGTTTGACAATCCTCTTTATGGCTCAATGAGTGGATCCCGAGGAGTGAAGGACCATCACCCTCCACCAGATGCTCACTTCGCCTTTCCCAAAACCACAGACTTTGATTCAGATCGTCAGCCTCCAGTCCCGACCCCTCGCTTTCGCTCATATACTTGTTCTGAAACCAAACCCCAGTCATCTTCATCCACAAACCTGAGCATAAGCAGCCTGCTGCCCCAGAGCATCACCAAGAAGCCTGTGGTGCCTTCACGATCTGAAGGAGGAATGATTGGCCCCAACAGACCTCCGGTGCCGGTGAAGTCTCGTTCTGGTCAGACACAAGAGCCCCAGTCAAAGCCAAGAGACTACAGGGACAGTTCAGAGCTCCCGTCCAAGATACGACCACAGACCAGAGCAGGACAGGCCAAAGATGGTACAATCACTACACTATATTGTAGCAGTCTCATACACTACAGCGTCACAGAAAATCAGCCGAATTGGCCCATACAGTGCTTTTAAAACAAAAATTGGCTTTCGAGTACTGGTTAGAGCTCCTAGATGGTTTTTCATCATTTAAAAAAGAAAATCAAAATTTGAAATCTGGAAATTACTGACGGATGTGCTTTATCATGTCCATTTTTATGCAAAATTGAGTTTAAAAAGGTTTTGACATCTGTTTGCATTGTTTAGCAACTTAATAGTAAACTAAAAAATTGAAAATAATGTAAAGACGGAGCTCGGTCATAGCCTGTCCAGTGCGCAATCCATTTAAGGGACACCAAAATGTTTGAAATGGGAGGACCGCTTTTTTCTAAAATAGTTACAACCCATGAACAGATTGCTTATGTAAGGACTCTATCTGAGGTCACAGTACAACTTTGGCCACATGGTGGTGCTATAAATTGAAAAAACAAAACAAAACATGTTTTAACTGCCTGCTCTACCAAATGGTTTACGTATGGTTGTGTATTTTGTGTATTTTGACTGATTACACAGCATTGTTGGTTTACAAAAAAGTCAAACAAACATAATCCTGTTGCACTACTACACTTGATTTTGGTTTTATTGTAAAAACAAAACAAAACAAGAAAGCACGTTAAATGAAAATCTAAAATATATTATGGCATACTTCAAAAAATAAAAATGATTTAGTATTCAAAAATGTTTTATTTTGAATATTTTTTTTTATAAATTGCTCTTACACGTCATATTTTCAGATTCCAGTACTTTTACCATAAACCATCATATCAACAATTTGGTAGAGGTTGATATTTTAGAAATGTGTTGAAAAAAAATGCATTGAGTGTGTTAACTAGTGACATTAGGAGTTAAGAAATGCAATCCAATTTTTTTTTTTCTTGGTGGGGGAGTTAAAAGGTTATTGTACAGTATATTTGCAAGGCAGTATTAATTTTTTTAAATAAAAATAAAATGGCCAAAAAATAATTTAAATGTAAATGCTGAGTGAATGAACGAAAGCTTTTCCATCCATCATAAAAGTCATCCATATGGCTACAGTGGGTTAATAAATGCCTTCTAAAGCACAGAGACAGTGAAAGATATCCATATTTTAAACTTCTGATTATCATTATCAATTGTCACTGGCTTTTGGCAACTGCAGTAAAGACATAATTTTTCATGAATTAAATCTCATGAAGTTTCATGCTTTGTGTTTATAATTGTAAATTATATTCCCACATGAAAAATAAATCTACAGGAAATTATAGTAAATCCAATAGTGTTACCATACTATAATAACCTACTTGAATTAATCTGTTGTGGTAATTTCTATAGTATATTCTATTCTATAGTATTTATTACAGTTTATCAGTTCACGATAGTTGATACTGCAGTATTCATTAAAGTGTTGTAAATATAAAATCATATATATACAGTATAATACACTTTACTATAGTATGGTTCAAAAACACTATAGTATTTACTATAGATTACTTTAGTATTTTTCATGTGGGTTCATTTGTGAAATATTTATTTAAAAACCTTTTCTTCTTTTCAATTGCACCATCTGTCCTCAGTGCACTCTGAGATGACTCCTTTGAAGATGGGCCGACAGCTAAAGTGACGTGCCACTACTGACTACTGACGGGCCACAGCAGGAGAGCTTTCAACGCTGATCTTCATCTTTGATACTTGAGACTCTGTACTGGACAAAAACATAAGCTTCTTAATCTCAGAATACTCGAATGAATAAGTGCATAAACAATGACAACAAACGGAACCTGTATATTGATTTTAGAATGATAATAAATGCTTTACAGTTTGAATAGTCATAAATTGAGCAATCCGTAATCCTCAATCCGTAACTTCCATCATCATCATCATCATCATCATCTGTTTAAATGTTACATTGTTCTTGAAATATTTTATTAAATAGAGAAGAGTAAAAAGTTGAAATCTTTTGATTAAACCAAGTGTTGTACAGTCATTGGTATTTATTTATTTAGTTATAAATACGTTTAATGCACTTTATAATGAGTCAGGAAAAAACTTCTACCACCTTCGCCAACCATCAAGTTATTCTGAATAGTAATGTATCATAAAAAGTAAGGGATTACTACACAGCCCCTTTAGTCAAACACAGCCCTCCTTAATAATTAAACTATCTTAGTGTAATTTTATTACCTTGTGTGTGTTAACATTGATTTGATTCTCACCTCTGCCATTGTTCTTGTGTTCATAAAAAATGTTTGTTATTAAGAGGGAAGAACATAGAACCATAGTTGCTGGCTGCAGATCATTGAATAGCCACTAAACTTCAAGTTTGAGAAACTTCTAATTTCAAGAGATAACATTGCTGATCTGGAGCAGGATTTCTTCCTGTTTAAGGAGTAAAGCCTCCACCAACTCCTGAACCTGACCAAACACCTCAGCATACAATGACTTCAACAGAAGCTGAAGAGGGTGAGAGAGGAACTGGTCAAAAGAGAACATTATGTCCACACAAAGTGGAAACCAGAGCCCAGGGGCCGGCACCTGCACAGATTAGCTGGATAGCCAGTTAAGTTTTAGTTTAGTTTGCACCAATTCTGGGTTTAGCAATGGTGGGCTGTCAGGGCCAGCAAAGCCTTCTCTGCTGGCCCAAACACAGATCCAACATCAGAATCACTGAATTACATTTAACATATTTTTCCATGGGCGACGCGGTGGCGCAGTGGGTAGCACATTCGCCTCACAGCAAGAAGGTCACTGGTTCGAGCCTCGGCTGGGTCAGTTGGCATTTCTGTGTGGAGTTTGCATGTTCTCCCCGTGTTCGCGTGGGTTTCCTCCGGGTGCTCTGGTTTCCCCCACAGTCCAAAGACATGCGGTATAGGTGAATTGGGTAAGCTAAAATTGTCTGTAGTGTATGTGTGTGAATGAGTGTGTATGAATGTTTCCCAGTGATGGGTTGCAGCTGGAAGGGCATCCGCTGCATAAAACATATGCTGGATAAGTTGGCGGTTCATCCCGCTGTGGCGACCCCAGATTAATAAAGGGACTAAGTCGAAAAGAAAATGAATGAATGAATGAATATTTTTCCATGAATGTTCATACATTCATTCATTTTCCTTCGGCTTAGTCCCTTATTTATCAGGGGTCACCACAGCAAAATGAACCGCCAACTATTTTGCCATATGTTTTATGCAGCAGATGCCCTTCCAGCCGCAACCCAGTACTGGGAAACACCCTTATCATCTCGCATTCACACACGCGCTCATACATTATGGCCACCTTGGTTCATCCAATTCACCTATAGCGCATGTTTGTGGAGGAAACTGCGGCACCCAGAGGAAACCCATGCCAACACAGGGACAACATGTTAACTCAACACAGAAATGCCAACTGGCCCAGTCGGGACTCGAACCAGCGACAGTGTTAACCACTGAGCCACCGTGCCACCTGAATGTTAATTAAATTATTTCCTATAGTGATTTCATAGCTTCCAGTAATGTATGTTTATATTAGAGCTTTTAACTGATCATATTTCAGCAATCACGTTTCCAGAATCAAAGAAATCTGCCTGGAGGCCTTCAGAGTCAGTGTCTATGACATTAAATAAATGGCCATGAACCTGTTGCTTTAACCAATCAAAATTCTAGTTGGCTACACCCGGGCCATCTAGTAGGCTAAGCACACGATGACGGTCAGACCTAGCAACCAGCATCACTCTAAATAAGTTTTATTTTCACAGTATCATTGTAGATTATCAGTGCATCCTGAAAAGCTTCCCCCAACTTTAAACGTAAAGTAGTAAATTAACTTACTATTACCTATGACCGTAGAAAAAACAACCACTTCGGCAGCAGGCTTTGAAAGACTTGCCACAAAGATTAAAATCACTTGAGTAACGTTACGGTAGGTTAATTTTCTTTTCTGACTTTTTAAAAATTTCAGATTTTCCAAGTTAAACGGTTATTTCCTCCGGCTGCAGACCGGGCGGGAGTCTCGCACGAGCATGAGACTCGTGGTGTGTTAAAACCAGACTGTTAACAGTTAAACACGTATACATTTTTTCTTCATCTTGTACGGATTATTTTAATATTGCTTGCTCACTTTCACAGTAAAACTGTGTTAACTAGTATTTTGCTCTTGCAGCGCTCAAAGTTAGATCACATTTAAAATACATGTAATCACCATATTTGTTTTATTCCAATGCTATCTATATCTATCTATAAATACGATTGATTGTAGATGCAGCTTGCTGTAATGATGGGCCAGTTGTTGAATAGTGTAACTGGGTGTCTTGCGATAGTAATAATAGCACTTATTTAATTGTCGCTACATAAATTACTTGTTTGTGATGCAGTGCCCTGTTAGACTGTATTTTTGAATAATATTTAGGGTTATATTGCCATGGTGTCATTATGATGGAAAGAGGTCAGCTCAGCTGCTCTATAATTCCATGGCAACAAAGAGTAACTAAAGTCGAGCTGCCTTCAAGTTACCTAAAACTCAAGATTGGTGCCAATTCAACTGAAATTTAACTGGCTAGCCAGCTAATCCAGCTTCATGGTACAGGCTCCACACAAAACAACAGCAGTGGTGTGTCAGCAGAACATCTGCTGATTTCTCCATAAACTCAACTCAACAGCAAAGTGTCAACACACAATCCAGAGCTCCTTCACCCCTGCAGCCCATCTCCTCAAGTCTCTCAGAAAGTCAAGAGGAAGAACAGCAGCAGCACTCTTCATCCACCAGCTACAACTTGGTACAAACAATGATGGAGAACAATAGAAAAAAGACCACATCGTCATCCTCTGTGACTCCAACAGCCACCACATCAACCATGGATGACTGTTTGCAGAGAGATCAGTGAAGAAGTTCTGGTGTCCCTCCTTACACACTGTCTTGAGACTGCTGCAAGAGGTAGTGTTGGGTGCTCTGTCATACATCATTCTTCACACTGGAACCAATGACCTCAGCACAAGCAAAGTGGATGTAACACCCTGACCAGTGTGGTAAGAACAGCTAGCAGGATCTACCCCAGAACCAAAGTCATCATCTCAACCCTTCTGCCTCGCAGAGACGTACCACAAATGACCATCAACATATAGATAACCAACATCTGTGCTCCAATACCCAATGGTCACACAGCCAACCATCAGCATTTCACACGAGCACCTCTATGATCATATCTATATTCACTGAGAGGGCATAAGACACTAACACTAAACAGCCCAGAAAACACATATGAACCTTGAGGAGAGGAACGGGCAGCACCCTGGCAGCTGAAAGAACAGCTATGCCACTGTAGTGGCACATAGAGGTAGATCAGACCCCAGTGACCTTACCCAGATAAAAAAAAGCATGCTGAAAAGTATATGCGACAATCTATTAGCTTAAAGAAAACTCCACTTTTTTGAAAATAGGCACATTTTACATCTCCCCTAGATTTAGTTGAGCAGTTGAGATTTACCATTTTCAAATCCATTCATCATCATTTAATCAAATTAGACCATTAGCATCTTTCTCATAAATATCAAAAAAGAGCTTCAATAATTCTCTCTTATCTAGTCTCTTTTAGTTACATGGTGTACTAAAACTGACATAAAATATAAAATAGCTTTTTTCTAGGTTGAAATGGCTAGGAACTATACTCTCATTCTGACACAATAATCAAGGAACTTTGTTTGCTGCTGTTCTAGGGCTACAGCAGGTGCAATGATATTACACAGCACCTGAAAATAGTAGCCAGCAAGGTAAAAGTATCATTCATTCATTCATTTTCCTTCGGCTTAGTCTCTTTATTTATCAGGTTGCCACAGCAGAATGAACCACCAACTTATCCAGCATATGTTTTACACAGTGGATGCCCTTCCAGCTGCAAGAAAACCCACACAAACACGGGGAAAACATGCTAACTCCACACAGAAATGCCAACTGGCCCAACTGGGACTCGAAGCAGCGGCCTTCTTGCTGTGAGGCGACAGTGCTAACCACTGAGCCACCGTGTCGTCCCGTAATGGTAACAACGATGCCTAATATCATTACGCCTGCTGCAGCCATGGTACAACAGCAAAATTCCTTCCTTGATTATTATGCCAGAACAAGAGTATTGTTCCTAGCACATCAACCCAGAAAATAGCAACTTTTTATAAACACTAAATTACCTTTTCAAATTGATAACATATTGTCCTATTTTTTTTTTAACTTAATTGGGTAATGAACTCATACATTATTCTGTTAATTACAATATTAGTTAATGTCATTGTTTAAATGTTATAATAGTCAAGGAATGTTCTCTTCTGTTTTGGGGGAGAAAACTACTATATATATATATATATATATATATATATATATTGTCTGGTTCTCGTATCTGATTGGCTGATGGCCATGTGATATTCCCATAATAACAGCACTTGTACAGCCTCCTCACCCATAGTAATTGTAGTGTATTGAGTGTGAGATGGGACTCACATATCAGGAATGTATGTATTCTGTGTTGGCCACTCTTTGTATAACCCTGAGTTACTTTTTGGTTGGCCATCTGTTTGTTTCTAATGAGTCTCCTGTTTTCGTTACTGCAGACTAGTTCAGTAAAAAGAAGGAAAGAAGAAATGCCCGCATGTGTTTAGCGTTTTTCCTTATCGCAAACACAACAGCAATCTGGTAGTGTTTGCGTTGCTTTGGCTTTTTTGGGGGTAAGTTATTGTGATATCCCGATTGCAACAGAGAAATACTGGGAAATGTCTCTAGACTGCTGGGATTTCATGCCGTTCAGCCTTATAATCTTAAAATGTCAGCAAAATCACCTGTTGTGTCATCACTTTAGACATTACGCTAGAGAATCATTCAAATACTAGCTCTAAATTGACATTTGTGAATTAGTAACGGTTTCTGCTGTTCTGACATCAGCTGCAGATGTGAATGAATGGCGAAAGAAAGTAGTTCCTCATACAAAAGGATTTTTAGACTCTCCGTGTTTGATATTCTTTTTTATATACACGATTATGCCGTCGCGTCACGGTGGCGCAGTGAGTAGCACGTTCGCCTCACAGCAAGAAGGTCGCTGGTTCGAGCCTCGGCTGGGTCAGTTGGCATTTCTGTGTGGAGTTTGCATGTTCTCCCCGTGTTCGCGTGGGTTTCCTCCGGGTGCTCCGGTTTCCCCCACAAGTCCAAAAACATGTGGTATAGGTAAATTGGGTAGGGTAAATTGTCCGTAGTGTATGTGTGTGAATGAGTGTGTGTGGATGTTTCCCAGTGATGGGTTGCAGCTGGAAGGGCATCCGCTGCGTAAAACAAATGCTGGATAAGTTGGCGGTTCATTCCGCTGTGGCGACCCCGGATTAATAAAGGGACTAAGCCAAAAAGAAAATGAATGAATGAATGAAGGATTATGCCGTCGAACTGTTGTATAAACGCAATATCACACTCATAGCAGTGCGATGTGGCTGTATATCGTCACTCCCAGAAGTGCTGATATACAGCCATATCGCACTGCTACTCGTGTGATATTGCTCATATATATGCTTCTGTTGTGCATGTATTGTGGCCTCTATGGATCGACTGTGTGTGTGTTGTTTTTTTAAATGCTCATTATCAAATGCAAAGCACATCACAAGGTCATTCTCAGAATTTTTGCTTTTAAAAACAGGAGAATGCATATTAAAGCATAGTGTTATAAGAATGCTCTATAAATTTAAGAAAATTATCTTAAAGAGATTTGCTCCAATCCAGTTAGAGTTTTTTTTTTTCTATTTTCAAGAATGTTGGAAACCTGTAACCCATGTAACCTGTATTTGTTTATCCTACTATAGAAGTGAATGGTTAAAGCCTGTAACCATTCACTTCTATAGTAGGATAAACAAATACTATGAGTTTCAGTGGTTACAGGTTTCCAACATTCTTGAAAATATCTTAAAGGGGTGGTCCACTACGATATCTTTAAACTTCAGTTGATGTATAATGTTGCTGTGTGGACATAAACAACATCTCTGAATGTAAGATGCTCAAAGTTTAATGCAAAGGGAGACATTGGCTTTTAAAGAGTTAGCTTAGCAAAGCCTACAGCAAACGAATTTGGGGACTACAAAAAAACACATCCGGGCTAATGAGATCACAAACGTTCCAGGTTACGCACATTCACTGCGCATACACCGCGCGCAGCAAAGGGGCGTGGCCACAGACACGTTAGTAGAGAAAGGAAAATGCCATCCAAACGCTGCTATTTCCATGGATCTTGTTCTGTTTCACTATTTGGCCTTCCAAGGGACGTGACACAAAGAGAGAAGTGGTTAAAATTCATTTTTAATTATGTTCATTTTTAATTACAGCTTCCACAATTGGTTGCAGTTAAGTGCTGGATTCAGCCAAAAACTTCTCCTTAAAGAAGAAGCAGTACCTATGATAAAAGAAGAAGCTGTGGATTGTGAGATTGTGGATGGGCTGCGGGTGTATGTGATGTTAATGACTGTACCATGTTTTCGGCCGGCGGCGATCAGATGCTATACCAAAATTGATGACCTGACGTTGGGATGAAATTACAGACGTTTTCCGGGAGAAATAACAAGACGGGAGGGTGGCACGAGGTGGTTGTGAAATACGAGAGACTCTCTGGAAAAACGGGATTTTGGCGGGTATGATTTAGCTACAAACATATGTATTCGTTTTACCCCTGTAAACATCCACAATCTTCAGCAGCGACCGCAACGTATCTGTATGCGTCAGCATTCCGTGAGTTTTACATTTGAAATAATGTAGTATATTATGTACAGACATCCAAAGTCTCCCTGAGGCGCCGCCACCGCCCCCTCCCCTAATAGTTTTACTAGATGTAAAACAAGAAAAAAGGATGTACAACACTGCGGTCAAGCCAGCAGCACTTCAGAAAAACAGTCAAGACGGCAGCAATGCATTGTTGAGCACGCGTACTATTGCGGTAATTTCGTGAACTGTTTTACTCAGAATAAAGAATAAAGAAAACACCACATCATATCATTTATTCCTTTTTCTGTAACATATGTTTCATTATTTATTTATTTACAAAATTGCGTTGTTTTCAGAATAGGTTTGTCCGTGCTTTCGTTATATTTTCATTTATTTATTCAGCATAAACATACTCTTTATAAATACCTGAAGTGCGTTTTAATTTGTCCTAGACTTACTACAGTACAATGTCATTACGATTGCATTTTTATGACGTGGTTAAACCTCAGAAAGTGAACGAAAAACCAAAGTAGACCGTTTTACCTGCTATCTATTAGAAACAGAGACTTTACAGCCATCTTATAATGTATCATTTCCCATATACACTACTATGAGATGCTGAAATGAAATGCTGATCTCTTGACCACATTCCTCCTCTTACCAACGAACAAAAAAAACAACATACCATTTAGAAACATCTTGCAAGAGTCGCGTTTGCATGGGTTCAGCTGTGTCCCTGTTCATTTTCTGTCTGACTTAAGGCTCAAACTAATACGGCTTCGCTGACATTATTTACAGTCTGACAGACAGCATGCAAGAGAGGCATGACGTTTCCTGGTGACGTGAAGCCGATCCCCCAATCACAACACATTAGGTTAGCTGACTAATCAGAGCCCTTTGAGGGTGGGCCTTATAGGAGGAACCAGGAAATATGATGGTCGTTTCCATGTTAGCTCAGTAGCTGTATAAAATGAAGGTAAGATATGTGAACAAATAACGTGATTTTTTACAAATGAATCACGAACACACATTGTTTTGCACCCCATAAACACAATCAAACCTTAAAAAAACACTGTGGACCACCCCTTTAAGATGGAAAGAAACTGTTTTGGAACAAGTCAATTGAGTAAACTATGGCAGAATTTATGTTTTTGGATGCACTATCCCCTTACATAATCATGAAAAACGTTATAATCATGAACATGTGAAAGTGGTTTTGTTATGTTTTACAGTATGGCTTTTTGTAAGTGGACTGCTTGTTTTGTTTTATAAATAGGGGAAAACGTTCATCAAGAGCAGAATACTAACCTGAGCCCTGGACTGTGTTTTATTATTATTTGTCTCCATCTGCTGATGAAAGAGGGAATTGCCAGATATTATCTTATTAAAAGAAGCGCTATGTACGTGTATCAGCAAGTTCTGTGGGATACATATCAAGTTCATAAAGTGTACTGTTTTCAGAAAATATTTTACATAAAATGAACATGGCTCTTTTTAATCTCTTTCGTATTATAAACTATTGCGGAAAAAAATCACCGAGATGAGTACAAATGACGCAAAACCTAAAAAAATAACCCGTCAAATGACGCAAAACCAATGGGACTGTTACGTCTTCATTCATTTAGCCAATAGATGCACAGACTGAAAGACCCGGCAGCTTTTGATGACGTATGTGATCTGAAGCACAAAGCCGCGTGAAAATGGTAAGTGTTGTTATTTAGCAATATTACACAGTGATTTACATTTGAAGAAATAATAAACTTGCAACGACCAACTGTTTAACATGTGTTGTGTTTCTGTTGACCACTATGTTCGCGAGGAAGGAACGAACACTGCTTTCTGCTAACGGCTAACGTTAGCTTTCTTCATAGCCAAATAAGACTGTCCATTCTCAAACAATAATTAAATTAAACACTTAATTAAATGCCCAACAGAGACAACTCTTGCTGACGTCGTTTTTTTTAAATTCAAGTCTTTGTATTTTATTTGCCTGTGTATTTAGGAAACAGTGTTATTTGTTTTCAGTTTAAAGATTTTCCCATTGAGCTAAAACTCACAGGTTTAATAACATTTTATCGTTTAACCAATGCTTGATTCGCTGTCCGCCTTATATTTTGAGTGTAACTCGTTCAAATGTTTATCTTCAGCTCTTCTACTCGTTTTTCAAGTCATTGGTTGGCAAAGATGTTGTGGTGGAGCTCAAGAATGACTTGAGGTGAGCGCTCCCTCTTCCTTTTATAGATCGTATAATAGATTTTTTATAGATCGATTTTTAGAAATAGAATGTGTCATTTATAATGTACGTGCTAGCTCATAACATTATCAACATCTGTTTTGCAGCATATGTGGAACATTACATTCGGTTGATCAGGTATGGAAACTGACTCCACTCCACTAATGTTTATGAAAATATAAGCAAATATTGGGTGATTTAGTATTAAGGTAATTTTGACATTTGTTTTTCCTTCACAGTACCTGAACATCAAACTGACAGATATCAGTGTCACTGATCCAGAGAAATATCCGCACATGGTGAGAAATGGATAAAATAGGATTTGCTACAGGGGTTATGCAAACTCTAGGATTCACACGGGTCATGGAATTTCTTGAATATCACAGAATTTTGAAAGGTTAATTTCAGACATTGAAAGTCAGTGTGTGTATATATATATATATATCTCAACTTGCAGCCATTTCTGTCAAATGCAGTCACCAGACTCTACCTGTTAACTAAGCCAAACATGTCAGGATAATATAAATTAAGATCTTTGGCTTCAAATTCACCACTTCAAAAGCTGGTTGTTAAAAGTAGATGAAGTAAAAATTTTAATGTTTTTTTTCACATATTATATCATATATTTTTAATAAGCATAACAGTTTTAATAAGCCCGTTTTTACGTTCATTAGATGTTATGAAAATTAGGCATTTTATTCAGTGAAAGTCAAGGAATTAGATCTTTAAGCTTGTAGTGATTCATAAAGTAATGTAGATCAGGCAATTGAGTCTGTCATACATGAAATGTCATACTGAAGCAGGTGCTCAACAAGGAGAACTTTGGGGTATAGAGATGACTCTTTATTATTGTTTTGTTTTAGTTGTCGGTGAAGAACTGCTTCATTCGTGGGTCAGTGGTGCGATACGTTCAGCTTCCTGCAGATGAAGTGGACACACAGCTACTACAGGATGCTGCACGCAAAGAAGCGACACAACAGAAACAATAATGTTTATATTTGAGAATAGTTTGGTTTTGTTCCAGTGTTCATGAGCATCTGTGGAGCTTTGTTGATTTAAATGTTTTTCTTACCTGAAACATTATGTAAAGTTTGAATTTTTGTCATGAAGCCCGTTATTGAGGGTGTGATTTACTTTTTTTAACTTGTCAAGTTCGTGGTTGTGTGCTTTCAATGAATGTTAGTAAGGTTCTGCACAGCATACTAATGACTTTTAGTTAGGTTCACTTATTCATGCAAAAATAAAGTATTTTCCTCTGTTTTCTCACTTTCCTTTTGATGAAAAAGCCTGATTTTGTTGGAGTTCAGTTTATCTGCAGCTGACGACATTTGCACAAATTGTGTTAGTGGAATGCTGGTGTTAAGGTTAAGGCAATAGTTTATAGTCTGATTCCAAACTAAAATGTTAATGAACTTGTTTTGAGTAAAAGAAACTCGTAGTGACTGTTCTTAAAACATAGTGCCTTTTTTGTGTCAGAATTTTAAGGCACGTTTATGTGCTAATTAAACTAATCCTGGTTTCAACTAAGCAAGCCTACGACACTAAAAATAATGTTAGGCTTAAATGTTATAGTTAAAAACACCTCGATTTACATCAGTCAACTGAAAAAAAAAAAGTATAATTAAAAAAAGGGCTGAAAACGAATTAACATGTAAATATAGGAAAGTAACAGAAACATTTGTTGTCATGACATTCATGTCATTTTTTATTTTATTGTGTATAGTGCAGTGAAAATCTTTAGGTGTCACTTTGCATTGTACTTTAAACGGTGATTAAAATTAAAATACCTTAAAAGTCATGATTTATTCATTCGCAGTAGATTAAGCTACACTTAGTAATTTTAAATCCTTAAAAGTACCACGGGTGTGTTTAGCAAAAAACGGGTAGGCTATAATCATTTGTTTGTAGCAGAGAGTTAGTTCACTTTAAAGTTTAATTTTAAACTTAATTTTAGAAAGTTTAAATAATATTTACAAGATTTGTTTTTAGGGACATTAGCTATTCCAACAGCTTTTTAATTCATTTTATTTGAGCAGTTTAGAGCACCCTTTTAAGCAGTCGCTAATTAACTACCAATAAAAATGTTCATTTGTTTGAACCGGGTGAACTACAAAATAGACAAATTGCCATCAGCTGGTTTGTTGGTTTGCTTGGTCAGGTTCGCGTCTTACTCTTAAAATAAACAGATAAGCCTACGAGTTTAATGACAATGGTAGGTGTGACTATTTTTATATGCTTCTTTTCAAAATAGTTTTTTTCTTCGCAAACCCAGTGTGAACTCTAGAAGTTAATTAAGACACAGTGGCCCGTGATTTTCACAACACTTCATTTGGTTGCTGTAAATCTAACGAGTACACTTTATAACCCTTTCTCAAATTATTTTGTTAGTGTTTATCTCTCAGGTTTAAAGCACTGCTTGTCACTTTACTTAAATATAGTATATTCGTTACCGTATAGACTACTGGTTTCATGAAGGGATATTCAAACGGCTCTGTGCTTTTAGGAGAAATGCATGAATGAGAGCTTCGACATGGATGAGAGCTCTGAGCTACATCACAGAGAAGTAAGTTTAGACGAGGACTTCGTTTATGTCAACTAGCATATTTAAAGTCTAGCTAATTATGAGTTATTGCCCAATTTAGCTGCCTGTTGACATTACCTTCTCGTTTAGATGGAAGACTGCATTGCCAAAGGTTCTGCTCTGAACTCCTTACTTCATGAGCTGTTGGAAGAGAAGGTAGGATTGTTGTAAAGAGCCAAAATAGGTTTTAATGTTTTCAGTGACATTCTGTTTTCTGTTAGGTTTCTACTCAGAAGAAACATCATTGGATTCTCGGACATGAGGACCTCAATGATACTCTAGTTTATGATTTTGAAGCGGAAGAAGCAGCTTGAGCTTTTAATCAACGTATGGTGATCTGTTCACCTTTTGACTGAGAGGATTTTAATTTTTTTTAAATTCAGCTAACTGTAAAACTTGTAAATAAACTATATGTATTTACTTGTTTTCAGTTTGTTTGTTGGAGACCCTCTCTCACAAAACCATTTTACCCAGATAAGACATACAAGCTTGCAATATATTTTAAAGAGTCTTTCATCTGGAAAACATTGTTTAAATGGATCTGGTTAATGCCTTCTAAAAGGAGAATTCTAAATCATTAAACGTCGTATTTTAAAACACCACAAGACTTGTTCTAAATGCCCATATAACATCTGACAGGAAACATCTTATAGGTGCTGCAGATGAGCAAATACTATAAAAATAGGTTTCCAGTTGTAAACTGTGCTTAAACAAAACAAAATGGAAAAAGCAATAGAGACCACCATAGGATTGGAATTGTTTTGAAATTGAATAAAAGAAATTGCATTAGTTTAAATGATCCTTTGGGTCTGTGCCTTCTATTGGTGGCGTGTTAAAACCAACAATTCTAATTGAATATGTCTTAAGTGAAACCATTAACATATGTGGGCTCTGGTTTGTACTGTTGAAATGAAATTTGTAGTGGAAAAGGTCAGAACATCTGTGATTGCATCTATTGTTGTTTTCTCCCAGCAGGAATTTAGACTACAATATATGTGTGCTATAAGGGTTTTATTTATTTTAGAGAGTCACTAATACCACTTGTGTATAGAAAGTTTTTATTTTTTTAATTGCTAGTGAAATAATTGTTAAAAGTACCTAAAGACAATGCAATTTTGGATGCAGGCTTCCTGTCAATATTCAGTTAGAGTGACGAGCATGCAGATTTGATTATACAGTACATAGTGAGGCAGTTTTGGATCTTTTTAACACTGACAAGTAAGCTTAACCTCAAGAGTCAAATCATGTTTCTGTTTAATCTATTGTGCTTGTACAGATTTCTGTAAGGGTTCTGTTTTAAACAGAACCCTAGTAGTGAAACCTCTGTGTGTGCTTGCTTTAATCATATCTTGGCAAAAATGTATACCCAGAAGTGGAAGACAAGGTCTTCTTTTAGTAATGTCCTTAAATATTCAGTAATCAACATTTGAAGTGGATTGAATTATTTTCATTGTCCTAAGACAAGAATGGGTGATCAATAGTTTTAGGAAAACTTTGATAAGTGTTTTGATTCACTTTTAAATATTCACTATTTTAGTAAAATTGCAGAATTATGTAGTATTTATTAGCTATAGAATTCTTAACTAGTTGTAAAACATTAGATGTCTGTGGCCCCATTTCCAAAGAGCAAGAATCAAAAAAGCCACTTTGGTTTAACAGCTAGACTATATTGGCTCAAAAACAATAGAGGTCAGTGGAAATTCCCCTCCATAGTAGAAAAATGTGTGTTGTATTGTTGCATTCTAAGCTAAATTGCTGTATTTTTTTTGGTTCATAAGGAAGCAAAAGACTCCCAGACCTGTTCCAGTGTAACACAACAGGATCTGATACCTTTGGTTTGTAAAGCAGTTTTCCGATTTCCCCGTCTTAACCCCCAGAATGATTTTTGTTATACTGCAGACTTTCATAATATGACCTTGTGTTGAATGCATTTAGTAGGCTTTTTATTGTTGCTAATGATATCTTACTTTACATGATATATTTTAGACAGTACAAACTGTATGGTAATAAATGCACTCTTTGTAAGAGCGTTAGTTGTGGAGTAAAAAATCATGTAATTTTGTATATCAGTCGATGTAATTAAATCAACTCGTTGTGTTTTTTGATGGAGTCGCTTGTCATTTGTTGACTACCTGTGTAACTTCTGAGAAATGTCAGAAAATGTAGCCGTTGAACTACTGTGGTTCATTCTTTCATCCTGTTATTCTATACTTTAGTGCTTAAAAAGGAACTGATACAACAGAGGTGTGGAGCTTCCAGTGTTCCTTTTCACTACCTCAGGCTTGTGGCAATTTGGTTCCCTGCGTTTTATCTTGACTCTCTAACAATTCTACCTTTGTTGTAGAATGCAAGACTACCCATAATGCTAAGTTTGGAAAAAAAAGTCCCTGTAAGTACTAAATAAATAATAATAATAAAAAGGCCAATAAATAAATGTCCTAGAAAGTAATCCGCAGTGACGTATTTCTTTGAACTTTGAATTAATTCAAATGTTGCAAATGTTGTATAATTAAATTATATAAAGAGAATTGTGAAAGGGTTATTTTTCTAAACCCAGACAAAGGCTTCACTGTCTTGCTTTTGCTCACGTTGCCCCTAAATACACACACTGGCAACTTCATTAAGGACACATTGCTGGAAATATTTCTCTAAGATTTTGGTTGGTATTGACCAAAATGTACAGATTTATTGTTTGCACATCTATGATGCAAATTCACTATATCTCAAAGTTTCTCTATTGAAATGAGATATGGTGACTGTGGAGCACTTATAAGTGGAATGGTGTGGTGGAATGGGTTGGACATGGCCAGCATCAATACTCAGATAAACTGTGCTATTTATACAATGCTCAGTTAAAACTTGGGGCCCAAAGTATGCCAAGACGCTGTCCTCCACACCATTTTACCACAACTACCATCCTGGGCTGTTGATGCAAATCAGAATGGATCCATTTTTTCATGATGCTTATGACTATTTCTGCACTTGGTGACCTGACCTATTAGAACAGTCAATCTTATTTCAGTCTTTTATTTTCCAGTGTTAGTGAGCCTGTGTAAATTGTAGCCTCAGTTTCCAGTTCTTGCCAGTTATAGCGCATCTTCAATTTTCAATGTGTATTCAGAGACACTGCAAACAGAGAATCAGTCTAGGCATTCTACACTAACATTTGGCATCAGCAAGGCATTTTCACCAGAAGAACTGTATCTCACTGAATATTTCTCTGCAAAATGTGATAGTTGTGCATAGAAATCCCAGTTAAGCTGTTTCTGAGATACTCAAACCATGTTCATGTCATATTCAAAGTCACTTCTAAAATAATTTTTTTTTACCCATTCTGATGCTCTTTTGGACTTTAGCAGATTGTCTTGACCTTGTATACATGCCTAAATGTACTTCTGGCATGTGATTGGCTAATTACGTATTTGCATCAATAAAATTGACATGGGCTGTATATGAAATTGCCCTATACTGTTAAATAGTGCACTTTTAGTGCAGCCATTTGTAGTGGTGCCTGAAACCATAGTGGATGTTCTTAAGTTCACTCAGTCAATCCCACAATGCACCGCAATAACTAATAATTAATTGATAAATTAACATTTGTACCCATGGCAGCAATCAAAATACTTTGTTTCATTACTAATAGATAGCTTTTATTTTTATTAACCAGCAAAATACAGAAAAAACAGTACCCTTCATGTGCACTCTGTGATCAAACTAATTTTCATTCAGTCCTTCAAGTGGACTGCAGTAATCATCATCTGAAGAGAACCAAAAAAGTTTGATCCACTTCAGATGGTGACTACTATATATTATGTAGGGAATAGTGAATGTTGGTATAGGGGGCTATTTTGTATACAGCTATGGTGTCTGAAGAGTGCATAATAAACAGGCTATACACAAGTGTTAGACATAGAAATCCAATACTTTTATTTTACATTCATACATCTATATTTTACAATAAGCTTAATGCATTTTTTTATTTTTTATTTAAAAAAGTCCAATCCCAAAACAAGTCCTGAAAATGTATAGCTCGCGCAATGAGTTGCATTTTTTACTTAAAGTGTGTGAAAAGCAATTATAAAGCACACATGCACACACACTCACGCCTTCAGTCCTTCTGTCCATGAAAACATTCTCACATGTCTACACACTCAAAAAGGGAAAATAAGGACGTGTTGCCCTTCAGTTGTACCTTAATAGAGCTGGGCTGAATGAAAAGAAATTCAGACACCATTGAGAAAGGCACCTTGAGTACACAGTGTATACACAGACAAAAAGAAAAAGACAATAATATAACCTTTTACTGTAGCTTCTAGAACAATGACAAAACTGTAAACTTTCACTTGCCAAATGAAATAAAAAGTCACGTTTCTATACAAATACATCTGAAGCAAAATATCTCCTTGGTCATAACATAGCAGTACCTTTTTCTTTTTTATTATCATCATCATCATTATCGTCATAATTATTATTACTTCTGAATGCATATGTCACCATGTCAGATCGGCTCTGCCAGCAGAGAGCGATCTTAATGTGAAGTAATTACATTTTGTCACAATAGTTATGCAGTTGCCTACATAGTGAAAGTTTATCAGTGGCAACCCACCTCATGCATGTTTTCCATTTCAGAGAGCAGCCATCATTCAAAAGTACACAACAAAAACCAAGTAAGATATTCAATGCTATAGTCACAGTTAGGAGTTCCTCTTACAAGACAGAGGCCGTTCCAACATAGTGTAACCTGTACATTTATATATAAAAATCTATAGACACACAATTCTTTGCTTTGCAAGAAACGTTTGATGCAAAATATTCCATCCTCAATCAAAATCCCCCATACCTTCATAAAAGTATGTTGTTTTTTGTTAGAAAATACTGTATTTTCAAAAACCGGATTTAAATGTTTTACATTCCATCCTTCTTCCAACAAAATAAAGCTTTTTATAACTCAAAATGTAAAAACACTCTCAACATCAATATATATTTATATGCAAATATAAACAATAAAGTGACTACAAGAGACCATATTGTGGTTCTATGTTCAAATGTAGAGGAAACCCGTTTAGACTGGCAGTTCTTGCCAGTTAGTTTTTTTTTTTTTTTCTCTTTTGTCCGATTGACACAGTGTGGCACTAAAATTTTGAATGATTGTACAAGTCAGGTCATATAATGCCATGGTCAGGTCTTCCCCATAAGTGCCAGCTCAGCATGCCTTTGTCAGGTCGGTTGGTAGGTCTGTCGAGGACATGCGATACTGGATCTTGGTGTTGGTGATGGCACCATGTTTCTGTCGGAGGTGTAACCGCAGCTGACTCTTGTGGCGAAAATGCAAGTTGCATTTCTCGCACTAAATTAAAAATAAATACAAGAACAGAATTGTAAGGCAAGGATAAATGCTTGTACTTTATAGATATAGGTATGATATCACTCTGTACATGCTTACATGATAGGGCTTTTCTCCTGTGTGTATCCGCAGGTGACTTTTCAGCGTCTGCAAATGGCGGAAACGAGTACCACAGATCTCGCATGGATATGGCTTCTCTCCGGTATGAATCAGAACATGAGCCCGAAGGTGAGCAACCTGTTCAAAGAAGTTATGTTATTCTTCCAAATGACTTTTGCTATGTCTAAGCAATTGACTGCATCTCAAAAGGACCCACCTGCACAAATCTAGCGCCGCATGTCTCGCATTTGTATGGCTTTTCTCCTGAGTGAATTCGAGTGTGGGTTTTGAGGTTAGCGGGTCTGTTGAACTGAGCCCCGCAGATATTGCATCTATACGGTTTCTCTCCTGCAACACAAATGAAAGGAGGTTAAGCAAAACATCGAACACTGAAGCCAAAATGACATTTGTAGCAGCGGCTGTTTATTTTTACCGGTGTGAACCGTTTTGTGACTGGCAAGGTTTCCCTTGTAGCGGAATGCTGCTTGGCAACGGTCACATTTGTATGGCTTGTCACTGTGGACCTGAAGCGTGTGGCGTTTCAAGGCTTCCTCCTCTGCAAACTTGGAGTCGCATTCATTACAGAAGTATGTTCCATTTTCTGTGAGGCAGAGAAATCTTTTGGGTTGGTTTTGGAAGATGCAAAGAGGTTTTTAGGAAACTATTTAGAAAAGTGTCTTACCACAACTGGAATCAGAATATTCGGAGTGCATCTCGGACATCTCCTCAGCCAGACGCGAAGCGGATGTGTTGGGACAGACATCAGAGTGCTGTGGAGACTGGGAGCCGCAGGATGAGCATTTTAAATGGTTCATATAGAGAGAAGAGTGGCCGTCAACGTTCCTCTGCGATCCCTCCAGACTTCTGCTGAGAAAAATGTCACATTTTTAGCTCATTTGCAGAGGAATTTACTCTAATTTTTGAATAGGATACTGAATGAATTTCACACATTCCAGCTAAGAGGTAAATCCTCTGTGTGCTTTAAGAGGATTGGAATGGATGAAGAAAATTCAATCTGACTTAGTGGAGATGGTGGGTGGAGAACTGTTTCACAAAATACTCAAACCTGTGTTGTATTAGAACTTTATTGTATTAGAAACTAAACCTCCTAATTGATCTCTGTAAACTAACTATAGGATGATACCTTTTTTATGCATTTTAGAGATTCAGAAATAACATAGAAACATGAAAGAAGAAGAGAAAACAAATAAACAAAAAAAAAAACCCTCACCTGTTGATGATGTTGTTGAGCCGACTGGCCTGAGGCGCAGTAAAATCTTCACCCTGCTCGCTAATCTTTGTTGTCGCTTTTGAGTCAGGATGTTCTGAGTCAACATGGTGAAGGAAAGCAGACAAGCCCGGCCTCTGCGGGGAGTGCATTCCAGGGTCAGGAGGATTGGTCTCCTCCTCCTTGGAGCTCTGATTGAGCACAATGAACTTGTATTTCTTCCAGTTGCGAGCTTTAGGATCTGGTGTACCTTGAGTAGTTGGAGGTTGCAAGGCCTGTGCAAGAGCAGCGTTTTTGCTGCTGCTTGATTCCGTTGGGGAGTTGGGCTGGCAGTCTGATTTGAGGGGGCTCTGGGGGCTGCTCATCAATGTTTTGCGCCCATTGGAGGATATGCCCATGGAGTAGTGTTGGTGGCTCAAATGTTCCTCTGCCAGGGAACTCTGCTCTTTCCCACTCTCCCTCTGCTGCTCCTGAGCCAGGCTGATGAAGCCGTGCTTTCTGGAGCTCAGCCCAATCGAATGTACAACTCCCTCCAAAGTCTCCCGCTTCATATCTTCATCTCTTCCCAGCTCCCTAGAGGAGTATGACCCGGTGTGGCAAACAGTTAAGCTCCCACTGGTAGCACTGCGGGTGAAGTCATTCAGCACTGGGTTGTTACCGTCACCCGGCGAGCAGTGTTTGTGATGAATGATGCCTCCCTTTGAGAAGTCAGAGAAAGTGTTTTTAGTGTCTGTCAGCTTGCAAAGAGGAAAGGGGAAACCCTGCATGGGAAACTGGCCATAAAGGTACGAGTTGTTAGGAGCATTGACCCCGTTAAACATGCAGACACCATAGGGTCTCCCATCTCTGAAAGTTGCTGCCCGTCCAGACACATTATCCATCACCTCATGGGGTCTGTAACTGTGAATGTCTTGAGGTAAAAGCAGGGGGCTGACCAGAAAGTCCTCTCTGGGAAGTTCGATGGAGGAATCACTGCAGGGAAATATGATGCAAATTAAAGAACAAATTTCTTTCAAATTCAAGTATGGCATTTTGTCTCACATTCCACTTAACTTGCTGTATTTTGAAGGGTGTAATTTATCAACAAATCAAAATATACCTGGACTTTATGAATCTGTGGCAGGTGTCGACAACATGGTCCATCTGTAAGTAGATGGCTGTGTTCATGATGGCCATGATGAGGCTCTCCTTCAGTGTGAGACGTGAAGTGTACATGAACTCCAGAAGGATTGCGAAACCCTCTGGGTCGACCTTCGGGTCCAGACTGATGGCGTTCAGGTTACATTTGTGTGAATCGGTAAAGATAGAGTAGAAGAGCCCACTGTGGAGAAATTATGATTTTAGTCAACTTTTCAGGTCGCACTTTAACACATTTTCACTACAGAAAATTATATAACAAGAAACAAATAGCCTTCAATTGTACCTGCATGCCATAAGGACAGTTTTGTGTGCTCGAAACTGTTGTCTGTTGACCAGAATCGTGACATCTGTGAGGATATCTCTGCTACGCAGTCGGTTCAGGTTGAGCAGAACATCACTTGCATGACGCGTGAATTGGATGCAGCTATCGGCTGCACAAGCCATTTTTTCTAGATCTGTTAGGAAACAATGTGAACTGTGAATGATGCAATCAACACTCACTTAACGACATGCAGTAAAATAAGAAAAGTTGGGTAATATTCAAACATCACAGGATTTATTAAAGCTTATATCAGCTTTAAAAAAAAAAAAACTTCACAAAGTCAATGGTTTTTCCCCCTTTTTTCCCCCCCTTTGGGAGGCATGTCAAAACATCTATTAAAAATAGTTTTATTCCTGTTATGCATCAAAAAAAATTGTCATTGCGTACCTCCTCTGCTTTTCCTCTAACAAAGGAACACAAAAGAGGATACGCTATGGAGAATGACAGCCTCAGTCGCCATTCACTTTCATTGCAACTTATTTATTTATATATTTTAGCATATACTGAAAATGAATGGTGACTGAGGCTGTCATTCTGCCTGACATCTCCTTTTGTGTTCCACTGAAGAAAGTAAGTCATTCGGATTTTTCACAACAGGGAGGAGAGTAAATGATGACAGACTAATCATTTTTGGGTGAACTATCCCTTTAATCTGAAAAATCAATTATATGTATAGTCCTCAAAACTACTGGCTTGTTTCTCTCCTCATCTCCGATAGGGGGCGACAAATGATGAAAGTTTGGAGAACTGATATCCATCCACGTGCAGTAGTTCTGTCAGGTCTGTCAGAGTCTTTATTCATCCTACATCAAATTGTCCGACAGCGTTTATAGGAACTTTCATCAAGTTAATTTGTTAAAAGGCTAGGTCACGGAAAAGGCATATTTATCTTAGTATGTCCCAATTTCACTGAAATGTGCATTTACACAGTTTTTGCCTTCCAAAGAAAATTGCTTCTTTCCCTGCGATTTTAAAGTCTTCAAGTGTGGAGAAAAAAACTCGAATGAGTCATGGGAAAATGTCGTTAGGCTGTTTATTGCAGTTCTGTGGACCGATACGCTTTACTATTGAGGGATGGGTGTAATAACAGACAAAGTGGAACAGTCAACAAACACAGCCCAAGAATTATGTTAAATACAGTAGAAGAGTTTATTTTTGTAATGGATTAATTCTGTGATAGCTTCACACGTGTTTTTCTCTCCACCGCTGATATACTCAACCAATCATCTCAGACGGTTCTCCCAGTCACATCTGGCGCCTTGACACAAATATAGTTGCACTGGACGCCTTTAAATAGTTAGGCGAACATTTCTCAGATGTTGAACATTCAGTATTGGAGGTTCTGTTTCCATTTGAGCCTACATAACATCAATATCCCCGACCGCGAGCTGTCATGATGCCAAAGCAGCTTAATCAGCCCGTGACTCTTGTAATGCTCTTGTGTGAGGAGGCGAAACACCCAGATGACCGAGAGAGGGGATCGGGAATTTTACGAGTGGACAGACAAATAAAAAAAAAAACGCTCACTCAGAGACGCACGGAAACCACCATAACATTGCAATACGCCAACTCTTTACAGTGTTTTTTTGACAATTTAGCCTACTAAACTTTTATATCCGCTCGTTCACAACAACTACTTTTATTCTTTTAGAAATGTAAAGTTCTTCTTCCACGAGATGTCACCCAGAGACCGTTATGACATTCAGCTGCACTAAGCGACACCGACAACACCTGCGACTCTCGTATCAAGTCATATTTGGCAGATTCACCGGCATTCGAGCGGTCTTAAATCACTAAGACCGTAAACAGAACGCAAACTTCTCACGAACACAGAAAAGTGTCAAGAGTAGCCCACACGCGTTCCGCTGTTGAGCTCTCACGTCTCACATTCTTACTTAGTTTCCATCTTAAGTGCTAGCCTAAATCTTATTTAACACGTTTATCCTATGTAACTAAACGCCAATAAATGTGCTCGCTCCCCGAATAGAGCCCGCTCCACAAAACGCAAAGAACGGACAGAGATTTATGAGGCACTCGTTCGCTCAATGCCAAACAGCACTTTAAATATAGTCCATACCTTTTTATACATATGCATTGCATTTTGGTATCTATTTGGTGCCTCTCTGACACAAACACACGCATTGAAACGTACTCTAAAACGGAATAGAACACATTGGTGACACTTGAAACATGTACACACAGAAGAAAACATTAGGCTACTAGAGAGAAACTCGTGCAGGCTGGTTCTGCTACAAAGGTGACAGCTACTGCAGAACGATACAAACTTTTCTATTGCATCTCTACTGACACACGTGAAACGCAACAATGTAAAACTCCCCGGAGTCTTTGTAAACCTTTATCGACCATGCACTTGACAAACAATAAATGCATTATCAGAACATCACAAAAAATATGTAAAGGCAAATTGCAAACGCGCTCAACAGCTGTACAGCCAAATCAGAAACGGTCTTTAGGATGTGATTTACACCAACACAAACAAACTACACGCTTTTGGCACAGGACAACAAAACCAAAACGTCACGAGAAAGAGCAAGCGGGAGTACAAACTCCGGCTTCTGAACTAGTTTTAAAACGTGCGCTGAGTGAAATGATCGGATGTCTTCGTTAACGCTTCTGTTTTTAGATTTAACCACGCAGTGCACAAACCCTGGTTTTATATTCGTATCACCCAAGTGCTATTTAATCAACTCTGTAGCTTGTCTAGTTTGGCTGCTTTGGTATCGCGTCTAAATTTCCACCCCTTCTTCTGCACGCACTATTTACGACCCCACGATCCCGCAGTGAGGACTGACAGTGCAGTGTAGTTCATGCAGGACGACCTGAACTGTCAAAACTATTTTTACCAGCCCGACCCACTGCATTAGCCTAACAATCTGCTCTGGAAACTCCACAAAAACGCCTTAAAATCAGCCGAAATAAACATTTAACCATAAAATCCACTTTAACAGCATAATGAACATGTGTGACTAATGGCAACAGCGCGCCAGAGGAAAAGAATGTAAAAAAAATCACCTGGTAGTGCTTTCCTAGAAACTTCTTGCATCACCACTTCTAAGAACCCCAGTTCTAAGAATCAGAAGAGCTCAATTCTCGGAATTTGAGCTGGCGACCATACCATTTTTAGAGGGCAGGGGAGTGTCGTGTTTTGCTTTAAGTTAGCATTTCTTCGGTTATTGCTAATAATGCGATTTCACATCACTCCACTTCAATAATAAAACATAATGATTCCGTAAACGACTTTTAAAATGTAAACGAAATCATTATATTACCGTAACGATTGAGAAAAATAGTTGCGCTCAGTGTTTAATTCCTCCTTTCTAATGGACGCGTCCAGACAGAGACGGTCACGTGGGTAGAGAAAGTGGCTTACGTACGTTGTCTTTTTAGCCCAGCCTCAAAGTACTCAGAACTAATTTGCTATTCCATGACATAAGCAAAGTGTCCATTCGTTGCTTTTCACTGTATTAAACCCACGGCCATAACCCAGTCTTTACAGAACATATCTGGAGCGCTTGTTCACACGGACACGTTTTGTTTATTTATTGTGTTATTTTTGATACCTTTTTCCTATTATGTTGCCTCTTCAAATCTGTGGACCAGCTGGCACAAGGGTTTGTCTGATTGGGATTACATACATGAACGTTGAGACATTGTGCTTGCATACCGGCTTTCTCGCATCTGGAATATCGTTAATTTATTTTTAGAAAATTGTAACTTTGATTCAAACCGCTTTGTTCTCGTCGTGGTTTGTCTGTCACGTCCATATAACCGGTAGGCTGTGATGACGAACTGCCCTCGAATGGTTTTGGGAGGAATGTTGATACAATTTATTTGGCGTGTTAAAAACACTTCGTTTCGGAATTGTGCAGGCTAGTTGTCAACTGACGCGCGAGCGCTTGTCACTTGATGAATGCAGTGACAGAGGCAACAACTGTACTAAACAACATGCGTGAAGCCGCGCGATCTGTATAAACTGATTTTACATTCCGTGCTTTTGAAGTGTCACATATCCGTCACGCTGAAACTCGATGACCGCAGCATACTAAAAACAGCAGTTCGTACAAACACTTGTTGTTTAGGCCCACGGATATTTAAAAATATATATTTCGGCTTAATACGTATGAGCGTTTGCATGCGTTAAACTGTTTGCTTATGAATGGTCTTGGCTAGTTAGATTTTATAATCTACTCATCTTAAAGCGTCGAAACTTATAAACTGAAATTAAGCTGCAAAAGACCGACATGTCATCCATCATCTGTTCACTAGTTAACCCCAGGCCTCCGCTTATTAGCCTGTAGGGCACACTTGTTACTTAGCCTCTAGTAGTTTTAATGCCTTTTTTTCAGACGTACCGCAAAATATTGGAGAATAGAAAGAATATACGATATTCTTCTGTCGTTACTCTCTTCAAAGTTTTACTCATCATTCTTTTAAAGTTAGCTAAAATCGATGCAGATGTGGACCTATTTTATTCTGTCAAAGTGGCCATGCGGTGATTTTGAAAAGCATCTGTCAGAAAGCATAAAGGAGGAGGAGATGACACGTCTGTTTGCTGCTTTGAGCATATTCTCTTCCTCTTTCAAGTCAACATTTCTTTCGTATCTGGAAAGTACTGAGCGCGAACAGTTAATGCTGGTCCAAACCATAGACTGTAAAAAAAGTGTTTTCCAGAATACACTCGCAAACTGTGAAATATCTTTAAAAGTCTAGGAAGCTCCCTGAGTTTTTTCACTCGGGGACAACAGTGGTTACTCTGCAGTATCCCTTGAGACACATTAACTCATTAGAATACCTGATACCTGATCAGAAAATAAAGTATTTTAATTGACCCATCGAATAAATAGCGGTAAAACTGAAGACTGTAATTTATGTCAGGTATTCAGAGTTCAGCTAACACTGGTTTAGCGAGCACTATCCTCGATGTTTGTGTGAGAGATAAAACGTTCTGTTTTTAGCACATATTTTAATATTAGCCTATATTTTAGCAGATACTATCTCTGATGCATGTTCTGGTTTCCAGGAGATTAATTTTTGTAAGGTAAAGTGCTGAGTAACGAACAACATGAACTTAATATGTGAGCATTCCCTTGTGCATTTTATAATCTCACTTTGTTTCTTGCCACTGAAATTAATTATTATTGTGTAATATAGGCTATGCAACGTGAACTCTGGAATGCATGGAATTTTCCGCTGGGTCGTAAAAAGTTTGGTCTGCTAGTAGTTTTGCAGTCTCAATTGCTCTTGACGTTTTTGTATTTGAGGCCTTTTTAGCTTGTAGATTTTGACATGATGTTCTTGCATGCTTTTTTGTTATGAAGATTGCTTGAAAAATTGTTAATGTGGAAATCTATCAAAATGAACAGCATAGAGTGTGTTTTATATTATTAAACCCATTTTCCATATTTGTTTTGTACAATGTTTATAACCATGTGGAATATGTTTGTTATTTGCTATTGTGTATTGTAAATGTGTGTAGATGCATATTGACAGATAATAAATAAAATCGTTTTTCTTTTACTACATTTTGATGTCAAGCGTTTGATTTGCTTACTTTGAAGCTAAGCTTTTATGGCGTATGCATGTGGGCATCTTGATATGTGAATCAGAAATATGAACTGAATATTTATATATTAGAGGGAGTAAGAACTCATTATTAATGGCGTTGTAATCACACTAGTTGTCATATTTTATTCTGTAAGGCTAACTGTAAACTCTGACCTACATATACAACCTTTTACATAACTATCACCTGTAGTTTTGAGCTTAAGTCGAAAGAAAAGTCATCAGGAACTCCTGTCTTTTTCATTTTATTATGATAGTTTTGTTTAAAGGGAAATAATAAGAGGAAATGGAACAAGAAGAAGTTTTGTAGGGGACAAAAATGTGTTTGTATTAAGGATGATGGGTAGTGTAAATTAATCTAAATGGCAAAAATGTTTACCAGATGTGTTAAATCTTGATTGGTTTATTAACTTTGGACTTGACATGTGGACTGCTGAGTGACTAACTTTCTGACATGCTCACCTGAGTAACTGCGCTTGTGGCTCCAGCTGTGTGGAGCAGGTCCGTCCTCCCTTGTGCCGCTTATACCCTGGCACAGAAGCAGCATCTGTTGGGCTGTGGTAGAAAAAATTAGAATTTCAATGCATGTTTTCTGTCTAACAGATCTAATATATATATATATATATATATATATATATATATATATTTCTGTCTGGATTTTTTTGAAACCATAATATTCAGCTGATGATTTTTCAACAATAAATGACAGATATGAGCATAATGATTCTGATATCGTGAAGGCTAATGCACATTATTTTCAATTTATATTTTTATTGATATACTTAGTCTGTTTAGACTGACCTCATTTTTGTAATTGTTGTTTACCTTTGTTGTAGACCCACATTTATGTGTGCTTTTTTTCTCAACAAAAGGAGGATGCTGCTTATAAATTTACTTGAGACGGTAGAATGTAAAAATGATAGTCTTGGCTGAAAAGTATCTGACAGCTGTAAAAAAAATATATATATATTTTATGTCTTTTGTGACATCTTTGTTCTGATAAACATCAGACAGTAAATGAAGAAGTACATGAAGAAGATTAAGTTTGCACTTATCGATCTAGTTTATCTCTGATCTCTGTCTCATTCTTGTTTTTTGGTTTAGTTTGTATCTTGATTTTTGCTTTGTATATAGTACTAATACAAACATTGTGAATATTTACACATAGTGAGTGATTATTATTTTTGTGTTGTAGATCTGCTGTATAGCAACAGCGTCATCATTGCACCATTTAGTTATATGTAATGGTGGAACGTCAACAGAGGAAAAAAAAAAAAATCAAAAACACTGCTGAACTTCTGTGACACTGTAGTGTGACTCAAAGGAAAAAAAGATCTCACAAAGCACTGAGATAGAGATCAAATCAGGCTAGTGAAAAGGTGACAGAACCTGACATACAGCTTTCCTTTGTTTCAAAACAAGGACTATCAGAAAGCTTTGGCTTCACTCCATTCGTGAATCACATAAAGTACATAATGTAATATTATATGACTGAATAATATTCTGTCACACTTTATATTAGGTGTTCTTAACTACTATGTAAATACCGACACAATAATAACAAAAAAGATTGTACTATGCAAAACACGTTGCTATTGCAGTAGGATACAGTGAAGGTTAGAAACAGGTTTAGTGGGTAGGTTTAAGCGTTATTTAATGAAAGTTAATTAAGTACACCTGCTAATTACTTGTTGATATTTTTAAATATAAGTACAATGTAAATACACACATACGTGTAATTGCATAAAATGACTAATTTATTTATAAGTATGTCATTGAAAACAATTCAAATGGAGTAAAAAAAAAAAAAAACCTTTTTCTATTTAGATGCATATTTCATGAAGTCAATTCTTGAACTTTCTTTTCAGCCACCAAGCTTCCAGTCTTACATGGCACATGATCAGCCCTGCATTTTTTTCATAGTTATTTGTTCAGTCACCTGTTCTCACGAATGTTGCTCCACCCAAAAAAGTTTGTTCATACATACAGAATGAAAGTGCTTTTACAATATACAAAGTTCTCTAAATGTTACTTTTTCTAAGTTCTAAGGCATCTCATCTTCAATTTCTTCTAAAATGAATTGTTTCCCCCTTAATTACTCTGAAAGAAATGTGCCGCTATTGTAGAAGTGCAGAAGACAGGAAGACGTGTTCCAAAAATAGTTTGCTTGTGCTCTACCTTGGCTAGTTGTAGCCCGGATTGTGTGGGCTGATTTTTTTAGCGCAGAGGTGGAACAGACATGCGAGCTGGAACGCCTCTATACTTTTTTTTTTTCTCTTGTGAAGATCCTGCATATAGACAGTCATAATACAAGCATAAAGCGACAACGTAAATATTTTTGACCTTCTCATGACAGCCCACAATGTAAAAAATTAATTTCGACAACAGCCCACATGAAATGCGTTTAGTGTTGTGAAGAGGCAGAAGTCATTTACTTTCCTCACTTTAACACTGATTGACCTACTTTGTTATTTTGGCCTGAGGAGAAATTGTATCAACGTAATAAATTGATTTCTCTGACCCACTAATACCAGCTTTGATTCCAGCGTGTTCGTTTAGAACATCTAATTGTTGTAATAGATAATAGCTGGAACGGGATGATTTAATACAATCTTGTCTTGATGGTTTTCATTTTTGGCCTAAAGCTGTTCTCACATTAAAGCAGATTTAGCAGAGATTCGGTTTTATAACTGGCTGATGTCAAGCACTTAAACACTGTGCAAAATATCAGAGGTTCTGTGTGTGGTTAAAATACATATTTTAAATTTCTTATGTAGTGTACTCATGTTAGTTTTGTATAGTTTATATAAAAAAATAAACTTTTATACCAGTTTGTACTGACCTAAAAATATTATGTTGCGTAAGGATGATCTCAGAGTCAGCATATTCACCTTGAAACCATGTTATATGGGTATTTATTTTTTGAAAGTTTCCTTTTAAACAACATTCCTTATTAATTATTATGAAATAATACAGTTACATTTTACAGCCTAAAGTAACTTTGCATTCTTGTAAAATGTTAAATTCTATCAAATATTCACAGAGTTTTGGTTATGAGGGTCTGAAGGATTTTTATCTTTTGATTATACCAAAGTGAAATTATTTTGTTAAAATATTATTAATAGAATCTTTTTAATGTCAAACATTGTACAGTAAGATCACATTAGTTAACTTTAATGAAAACATGAACTAAAAGGAACTAATGCTGAACTAATGTGTTTCAGAATGTATGAATCTTAATCTGTTAATATAGAAATACAGCTGTTCATTTGTAATGCTACATTAAGTAACAAAAAGCAACATTTTAATAATGTATTAGTAAATGTTGAAATGAACATGAGGTAAGATTTAAAATATACTTCAGAAGTGTTTGGTATATTTCATGTTAACTAATGAAGTTAAATAATGCATTAATTAACATCTTTTCAAGAATTATTTTTTTTCTAATTATGATATAAAGAGTCATGTTATTATTTAAAAAAAAGATGCACCCCATTTCTATGATTGTTATAAGTATAAAATGCATTAATAAATATTCATATATCACATGAATAAATTCATATATCAACAACACCACACACACAAACGTTTTATTGTATAGTGGTAAGGGGAAAAGGTGTATTAAAGGATATTAACACACAACATTGTAATTTTAATAATTAATAAATGTTGAAACTAACACAAACTAAGATTTAAAATATACTTTAGACATGCTTATCATTTTCATGTTAACTAATATTAGCAAATCCTTTCAAGAATTCCTTCTCTTCATATCATATGAATATGTTATGACTTTTAAATTATGCACCCCATTTTTTGTAATTTTTGAATAAAATACATTTTTAATGTATAAATGAATAAATTCATAGATTAAAAAAAAAGTAAAAGTTTTTGAGGTTATATTGATGAAAAAGAGAGAGAGAGAAAGAGCGAGAGAGAGATTCACCCTGAACCGAGGAAGGTGTTTTGAGCATTTCAGCCAAATCATATCAGTAATTATTTACAGCATCACTTGATAACTATGGTTCAACCTTCACAAAAGTACTCCCTTCATGATTAAACCCTGTTTCCTTAATGCGATCACATTGATATCCACCCATCTGGATCCGGCGCCCCACTAAAATCACCCCAGGTGTTCGCAAACCAACAGGGGAAAGTCTCTTAAATAGTTAAGACCCTCCTTCACAACAACCACCGATTCAGCACTGCCAAACAAAGAGCATGTTGAGCTTCAAAACAAAGAGTAGCGTCAACTTTATTTCAATCCACTGGAGGGTTGTTTAAGGCCCTCCGATGTGGTTTTGCATAATACACGGCCGTAAAAGCATCCAGGAGTTTGTAGAGAAATGTGTAATTTGCCACGGCCCCCTGCAGTGCCCAACCACATGCGCAAGAGATAATTACTGCAAAACCTTGGCAAACTTTTAGCCAACGAATTCCACACGAAAATAAATGACCCACTTAGAAAAGCTGGATGAGGAAGGGGAGCCTTGATCAATACTCGCTGTGTTCAACCGAACGCTTAGCAGATACCGAGCAGCATGTGCAAATGACACATCGTCACCAGGCCACTTACCCAGTGATTTGTTGTTTGGGTTGGAAAGGGAAACGAGCTGATGACAAGAGATTAGCACTTTTATTTGGGTTTGTTCGAACAGGAATCAGCAGCACTGGCAGTGGCCGTCTGTTCTGCTTTAACTTTTACTTACAAGTTCTAAAACAACTGTCTGACGGTGCTGAATAGGCACCACGCGCTGCCCATTAACATTAGCCTGAGTGCCGGAAACTGCCCCACAGTCTTTTCTACACGAACGGCAAATTTTTACCCCCATCTGATAGCAAGGTTTTTTTTGTTTTATAATTTTTTTCTCTCTTTTTTTTGCCAGCTTCAGCCTTCATTGTCAGCGAAGTCTTGAGCCAAGCGTGTTCATCAGAGGAATGATGCAACGGAGCTGTAACTCGGTGCGGATCCGCTGTTAGCAAGTGCACTGAGGTCCTCTTAGTTCTTTAATATAAAAAGACTGCTTTCGGGTTGTGAATATAAATTCTAAAGGAAGCCTTTTCTTTTCTAAATTTCCATAGAGAATTGAAGACGTGTCACAAGGATAACCACTTTTAAGATCAGCAATTTAATGCTTAGTTTGGACTGGTTTCACACTTTACTTTTTAACATGCTACTTTCTGCGTGTGTATATATAGTTTCGCTGGCACGTCTTGATCTATAATACCACATCAAAACAGATAAAACGTGACCTTCCAGTGTCAGGGAGACCGTTGCATCATGATATGCTGAAATATGAGTAAAATTGTGAGTTTAGAGTCGTGGCATTGATGTAAAGTGTGATTAGAATATACCATTTCTGCGTTTGAATCATCCAGCGCACTGTGCTCAATGAGGTACAGAATTGTTTTGTTAGTAGTATTGAAATTATAAGCATGCTAATAATTTGACTTTGTTTTTTGATAGAGATAACATAATCCACATTATGGGGAATTTTATAATCTCATCTGAAAACTGAACCCTAAATCGACCCTTAATGTACTGAAAGAAGATTGCCGGATTCCTGTTTGAAATGAAAGAATGTTTGAGGACTTAGTACTGTTATCACTCACTTTTGTATCTGTTTGACTACATGCTGTAGTTCACAAAGACCCGAGAACCGCACTGATCTCCATAAGCTTTAAATATGGCCTATTTACAGTTATATGGTTGCATCTCTCCAGAAAATGCAATCACGATTGGCTATCGTGATGCACAATTTATTAAAATATTTCTCAGGTGAACTTATACTGATTGATTAACATTATGTTGATAAGCATTTTAAATGAAAGTTTGTTGTGATAGGATGGTATTTTATATTTAACATTTCCTACATCATTAATGGAAATGGAATTACGAGCAGACAACCTTGTGGTTTTATGTTGTCTGTTGGTAAGCCACAAAATGACCCAAAATGATGAATACTGTATGTCACGTGACGGTTAGGTCGTGTGTTAGCTGGGTTAATTATCAAATGTTTAGAGTCAAATAGGCCCGTTTTTTTTTTTTTTTTGATAACTGTCCCACAATGTCATGGTTAGCAGCTTCACACACACACGTACGCTCACACCTTCTCAACTACCCTGTTTTTTTGTTTTACTTACATTTTGGCAGACTTATTTATCTGAAGAAATGTACAGTGCATTGAAGGCATGTTATTGGATCAACTAAAGTAATTCTGCTGGGATCTTAGCTATGCTAGTGTCGTGCTCTACTGCTTAAGCTTCATGAAAGCTCACAAGACGTAAAGTAGTAAAAATATTACATTCATTCATTCATTCATTTTCTTTTCGGCTTAGTCCCTTTATTAATCTGGGGTCGCCACAGCGGAATGAACCGCCAAAATATTACATATTGTTTAAATTTTTAAAAGTTTAAGTATGCTTTCATGTTTAATTTTATTGTAATGTTTAAAGTATTAAGGCACTAGTAGCTTTTTTTATTGCCAGTACGTAAGAAGCTTCTAACAAGCTCGAAGAATGAAACCTCTCCGACTTCCTGCCTGTAAACTGATTTTTATTTGAACTGCATCAAAAGGATGTGACGTTGGGCTCTCTAACACAGAGAGTGAATAAACGGTGTGAGGACTTTATGATGCTCTTGAGTCAAACCAATAGATCCACTGTTCTTACCATGTGCAATCAATAGTGTTATGACAATGCAAGGATTTTTTTTCATCAACCAGTCTGTTAGTTTTTATCTTATGTTGTATAGGTTTTGTTATGGTTACACCTGATACACCAACGAAACACTACTCCGACATCTTCGACCCACGAATACAGATCATTTTGAAAGCTGAAGACTCAAAAAAAAAAAAAAATGCTTTTTTTTTTGTTTGAAAATGCTGGTGCTCTGTTTCAGTATAGATGGACTGAAACACAAACTTTTGAAAAACGGAGGTGCGGCTACGCATAATCACGATCTGACTGGTCTTCTGGACTTTTAGGTTTTGTTATTCATCAATTACTTCTCATATGACAATTACACATCTAGTAGACTGCAAGTATGGATGCCAGCAAAATATGGACATGCCGCAGTGAGCATGAATGGTCACGTTTTAGGCTATATATTGTGGATTGAGATGAGATGAGGAGCGTTTTCATTCTAAACCACTGTTCTAAAATGAAAACGCACTAGTGTAAACACAGCCTTATAGTTAAGTTTTAGAGCAGCTGCAGTTGTATGAACTGTGAGACTAGTGGCGCTTTTGTACAGAAAGCTGCTTTGGAAACCAGTGTAAATGTGAAGAAAACTGTTGTGAAAACTGTTCTTCAGTGTTTATTTTGTTATTGAGTGGAAAGAACATATTTATTAATTGATCTAAACGTTATTAGGGGCTCTGCATCATGTTCAGGCCTTTTGCACATCAACTGTGCATCAGGGGCAGTTCAACTAACTTTTTAGGGGAACTCTAGCCTCACTGTCCGCCATTTTAACTATATTAAAATCCAGTTTAAACAAATGGGAAATGTCAATAAGACAAAACTTTAAACAAAGGACATAACAGATATAATTTTACAAAACTACTAGTAGGTTTACTTGACTTCTATTCAATTCTATTAATTCTATTAAGCTGTTACTAATTCACCAACGTCACTTTAGAGCTAGTATTTGAATGGTTCTCTATGTCTAAAGTGATGACAAAACAGTGATGACAGATTTTGCTGACATTTTGAGATTATAAGGCTGAACGTGACATGAAATGCCATCAGTCTACAGAGATATCTCCCGACATTATTACAGTCTACAGTATTTCTCTGTTGCAATCGGGATATCACAATAATTAACCCAGAAAAAAGCAGCACAATCACTACCAGATTGCTGTTGTGTTTGCGATAAGGAAAAACGTTAAACACATGCGGCCATTTCTTCTTACTTTCTGCCAACACAACACACATTCCTGATATGCGAGTCCCATCTCACACTCAATACACTACAATTATATGGTATAAATACAGCACTACAACATACAAAAGAGAGAGATCGACTTAGAATATCACAACAGTTTAATAATGATTTGATCAGCTGTAGTTAGAAATTACGCTGTTTTCATCTTCTAAGGGCTTATTATGCGGTCCTGTCGCCATTTTGTGGATAGACAACGTCAACCGTCTTTGGTCTAACTTACTCAGTATGGCAGGCTAATGGCCGCCGATGCGCTGTCTCTCAGAAATTATAAATATTTTAAAATAGGCACTATCCTTATAAATAAACTGCAGTTGCAATCTAAACAACTACATTCTCGACTAAAAAAGCCTCAAAAGTACATTATGTTGACCAACAGCAGTAATATTTGTCAAACTGTAGTGTCCTCTGCTTGTTGCTGTATGTGGGCGAAGTAATACACAAGGGTGAAGGGTGAAGAGGCGGGTCGAGTGCTGTTACTGACAGAATATCGCACGGCTATTAGCCAATCAGATTCAAGAACCAATGTTGTGTTGTTCTTGTATGCTATGCTATGTAAAAAGGTATGCTTCAAGTAATCACAGAGAAAATGATACTAGATTCATTCATTAATTTATCGTAAGTCGTCAAAAAAAAAAAAAAGATCAGAATGTGTTGTAGTGGGCAGGCTGCCAAAGAAATGCGCAGCTCCACCTAACATGTAGAACGGAATTTACAGTTGGTGAACGGCCATTTTGTGTTAAATGCGAAAGCACTGTTTGTGGCACTGTTTAATTTTATTGTTGTGCTCCACGTGAAGATCTTTACAAGAGCCTCTCATCGGTTCTATGACACACGAAACGAATGCTTATAATGTTCAGGATAATGCAGAAAGAGTTTATGGTTATGTTAACGGGCCATGCAAAGAAAAGAGATTTATTCAGTTGTATCCTTACAAAGCCCAATCGGTATAGACTATTGCAGTGCTGTCAGAGATTCAAGATTCAACCCTAATTAAACACACCTAATCCAGTTAATTAGGTTTTTCTGGCTTATTTGAAGTTACGTGTGTCAAAGCAGGTTTGTAACTACCTAGTTTCTGGAATGCCGCACCCTTGCAGACTTGACATTGACACCCCTGCTCTATAGCCTCAAGTACAATTGAACTATCACAACAGTGTAATTTCAATGACCTTATCTGGCAGTAGGATGTTGGTAAACTGCAGAGCATGTGCAAACATATTTCCATATTCAGTGTTTATTTTGTTATTAAATGGAAAGAACATATTTATTAACTGATCTAAACGTTGCTCCGGGCTCAGGCCTTTGCATGTCAACTGTGCACCAGGGGCGGCTTTACTTTACTTTAACTTTTTAGGGCAACTCTAGCCTCACTGTCCGCCATTTTAACTGTATTAAAATCCAGTTTAAACAAATGGGAAATGTCAATAAGACACAACTTTAAACGTGGAACAAAACAGATGTGTTCAGCTAACAACTAGCTACTAATAGCTTTATGTGACTGCTATTTAGTTTTCAAAAAGTCAAATTTAAATGTATCAAACATGCCATAAAAAGACACAACTACCTTAAATCTATGAGAAGCTTAGATGTTTTAAATTTTAGGATGGAAAAAAGCAATTGTAATATGGCTTAATATGACAACAAAACTTCAAAATGCTATGACTATTCGGAATACATTTGAGTACTGCTTGTTCTAAAAACTAACTTTTGTGTCAACAAGAAGCTAATGCGTCTTCCAAAAAACAAAGTCGCCAGTGTTCCAACATATAGCACAACAGTGCTGTTTGAGACGTGGCCCTTTCCTGATCCCACCCCCATCATCATCACTGTCAACAAAATATCCTAAAAAAATCTATTATAAGATTGTATGTAACTTGAATGTTCGATTTATACATTTTGTGTTACCAGCAACAGTAGTGCTTCTGGTGTGCATGAGTGTAAACACAAGCAGTGCGTTTGTGGTTGCAGTTCACTTAATGGCCACGGATGTCACTAATAACAAGAGTTTCAGAATTATACATGTAGTAAACATTTAAAGATTTACTGTGTTCACCTGATTTTATTTATTTATATTTCTTTTCATAGTTTGATTACTGGTTTATGCGTGTGGTAAAAATCTTTCACAGAATTCAAACATAATAAAACTGAGAGCTATAGCGTCATGTAATTCCAGTAAACACAAAAATCTTCATCAACTTTTGTTTAGTTGGTCTGCTTTTGTTTATGTTGTACTGGTTATCACGAAGAACGTCACATCCTCACATGATGAATGTTTGGAGGCTGCAGACTGAAAACACAGCGCCGTCTGCATGAGCAAAGCTATGTATTTAACACCTACAGTGCTTCATACTCAACTCCTCAACTGCGGTGAGTAAACCAACCTCTCTGTGGTCTGATCTGATGTTTCGACTTTCTTACATCCCAGCCAAATTTACCATTCACATTCTCACAGTTTATGAGAAGTTGTCACATTAAACTCATGGACATTTATTATGTAAATTAGCTATATTGGATAAGTTAGTTTGCTGACATATATTTTGACAGGTGAGATTTGGAGTGAAGCGTGGGCCATGGCGTCTGGAGGTTCAGCATGTGAGCTGATCTGCACAGGATGTCACAGTGGGCGGGTTGGGGTGGGGTGTGGAGTGGTGGAGGTACTGAGCTTTGCCTCTCTCGGCAGCAGTACAGATGTGTGGGTATATATGCTGTCTGCAAGCAAGGACTGGCATGAGGGTTTGAGGGGGTTGGGTGAAAGCACACAGCTGCCATACTGATGCCATAAACGTCCTCGACCAACTTGCTAAAGATGTGCATGTCATGTTATAAAGCCTTTAGTTATTGTTTCTTCATAATAGTAGACATTTTATGTAACTTCAGATTTGCGCAATACAAGAGGTTATCTACAATCATTGCTTATTTAATTAGATGTTAAGTTCATTTATGTTTTGGTGATTTTGCTTTATTCTGTGATGTTAAGTTTCATTAAAATGTTTTAATTTAAATTTGGTTCCCGTTTGGTTATTTTTTAGGAACCAAATAAGAATGTTCTGGGGGTATTCTTTGTAGGCTCAGACCATTGCAGGGATTTTTTTTTTAATAGAAATTAAATAAAATATTAAAGAGAATGTTTTGGGAATGATATTCTAAGCTAGAAGGAGCATTCTATTTGCGTAAAGAGAATTTTCCAGGCTAACAAACAGAGAATATTCTGCGAACCAGGGGAGAACCCAGTTCCTATATAAAGTTTCAAAACAAATAATCAAATATTTTGTTTATATTCATTTAAAAAAAATATTTTAATTACCAAATCAATCAATCAAGGACTCAAAGGAATTTCGATCAAAGGAATTTTTAAGGAAGCTATTTTAATTTGTTCTCCTTAATTTGCTCCTTTATTTGCAAACTGAAAACTTTGTCAATTAATAAATATTTTTTTATGTAATTTTTTACTTATAGTATATCCGTGGAAATCAAGAGATGGAAAAACATCAGAGTGCTATAGCAATAATGATTTTATCTTTAAATGTTTCAGTTTAGAAATTCAGCACTTCTATTTCAATAAGAAGTTGATTGTGACTGTGGGATCTGATTACTCAAACAGCACCTGGCATGTTTTGGGGTTTTTTTTCTACAGATTTGAAAAACGACTTTTTAAAAGAACAAATTCATCTACGAGAGCAGCTGAAAGCAGCAGCAGTCCTCATGGAAATTAGCACAGTCACTTGGGGAAAGATCTTGGTGACTCAGAGACAGTGGCAGGAAACTGATTGCATCACACCTTGGAGGGCTAATCGAGTTTTCGAGTTTTAGTTTATGAGGTGAGTCTGCCAAAGCTCAAGTGGAAATTTTTCACATTACTCTAGAGTAGTTCTTAGCGATCGGTTGGTGATGAATATAACACGGTATAGCACAGGATGTTGGTGAGTTTTAAGTGCAGAAAAGAGTGGTCTCTTTACACCATTTACACATTTTCTTCTTCAGGAAAAGGGTTTAGTCACCTGCATCACCCTTACAACCTGAAATAAAGCCATTTTGATCTCAATAGAATTTTTTAACCTCGCATTTAGTGGCTCTGCTGGCTTTCATAGTAAGACCACTTGCAAAAACCCCAACAAAAAAGTCTAGTTTGGTCAGTTCAGAGATATATGGCAGCCTAAAAGCAAAATGGGGTGAAGGAAGGAGGAGCTGATGAAGAGCCAAAAAGAAAAAAAGGAGGAGAGCACCGAGAGAAAGAATTCAGTGTTTTGGAATTTTTCTGTTATTTCCCTCAAGTACAGGATGTTTTCTGAGTTCTGCGCCACCTGGTGGATCACAAAAAGAGTGAAAGAAAATAAAATCCTCTCACATGTCAATTGGTGTAAATTAGGCAGTCCGGTTTGTGTTTGTACAGTGTGTTCACTATGTAGTTTACGACTGATCCGAGCTTTCGTAGCGTCCTCAGATCAGATTTAACCTGTGAAGCTTCCGTTTTGAAGCAGTAACAGTGACTCATACATTTTCCTCCTTTCTCGTCCTTCAGAGAACGCAGATCGGATTGTAAGGCACGAAGCCAAAATGTGAAATTATGACACAATCCCACTCTCTCTACTCTAAACCTATCCTGAACTACTTTTCGAAGCAGCCCATTTGTTGTTGTCATTGTCTTAAAGTGTCAAGGAAGCTGGTTGATCATTATCTGAGAAATGCAGTAGCTACTCGGTGTTCTGTCTTCAGCAGTTACATCCGCGCTCCAAACTCCAAAAAACGCACATAAGCACGATGCGCTTTTAAAAATATATAGTGTATTTCCGAAGGCTCACATGTTGTGTGCTATTAAGGTTTTGCACTCTTACTCCTCCAGAGTTAATTAGGCGCTAATCTCAAAGAGAAGATGTTTCAAATCCATTCATTTGAACGCGTGCTATTTTCTTCTCTCCACACCTTGCTTTAAATTGTGGCGCAAGACTAATTTCTCAAACGGCCTAATCCCTTTATGAATCGCTCTTGCGATATCATGCTCTCTTGTGGAACTGGGAATTGGAGGAATATGTTGGACTACATTTTTATGCCAAAGAGAGCGCTTCTTATCATTGGAGAGACTTAACTTGCAGCCACTGGGAATAAACCGGCTAGATGGATTTTTTTTTCTCCGAGTTATTGGAGATCTCAATTATGCGCCATTTAAATATCAGCTTTGCCTGATGTTTCACCTAAAATAAAAGAAACACAAATGCGACAGCTGTTGCATACAGGATTTGGCTTTTATTTATGGATAAGCAATTTGTCTTTTAAATTTTCATAACAAATACTTATTTTAATTTTGAAGCCATATATGACAAAAAGGATCATTATCATCATTTAAAATTCAGTAAATGGTTAATACATTTTTCTTACATTGACCTCGTTATAAACACTGCTGTGTTATTGCATTTCCCCCCCTTTTTTATCTTGCCAAGTCTCAAAACTGTCCTATGATGTGACTGTCTCAAGCATAGTCTAATAAATTACAGCTCTTTAAAATTAAAAAGAAAATCATCAATAAATACCTCAGGCCTAATTTTACATGTGGCTATTTAAAAAAAAGAAAATAAATAAACAGAGAAACTTGATACAATTTGTCACTGAAAACCATGTCCTCTGGTGTGACACTGTTCATTTTAAATGAAAGAAATTGCACTGAAATCATTTAGTTGAAAGACCCCATTCAAGATTATGTGACTGAAGCCCCATGTGAAGCCTGCGATGTGCACCTGTTAAGTTTTTATCTCCAAATTATTTTCCAAATTTGTACTTTTGGTGTGACACTCCATTTTTTAAAAAATGTCAATCAAGTCTGACTAGTCATGTAGAAGAACATGACTAGTCAGACTAGTCATTTTTGCTGTGTCATGGTCACACCATAAGACAAATTTAAGGTACAATTCAGTAAAATAATATCTGTGAAAGAACTGATAAAGTTAGTCACCTAACTTCAAACTAGATAAATATAAGTCTTATATTTTTTATATCTTAAGATTTTTTTATTCATTCATTTTCTTTTCGGCTTAGTCCCTTTATTAATCTGGGGTCGCCACAGTGGAATAAACCGCCAACTTATCCAGCATATGTTTTACGCAGCGGATGTCCTTCCAGCTGCAACCCATCACTGGGAAACACCCATACACTCCCATTCATACACATACACTACGGACAATTTAGCTTACCCAATTCACTTATAGCGCATGTCTTTGGACTTGTGGGGGAAACCGGAGCACCTGGAGGAAACCCAGGCGAACACGGGGAGAACATGCAAACTCCACAAAGAAACGCCAACTGACCCAGTCAATGCTCGAACCAGCGACTGTTCTTGCTGTGAGGCGACAGCGCTACCCACTGTGCCACCGCGCCGCCGAGATTTTTTATAAGAAATATATTTTTTCTTCTAAAATGTTGTTTTACAAATATTTTTCTTTTTATTTGTGCTTGTCAATAAAAGGTTTAAAAAAACAAAAACCAAAGATTTTTTTTATTATTATTTATTTATTTACGATGAGATCAACTCCTATGTTTCCATTGTTTTACTAATACATGTGAGATTGTGTCTTAGTGAAAACCGGACAAGTTGGATACCTGTGTTAAACTGCACAAGTGAGCTGTGTAAAACATGCTTTCATTAATCTGTCTGTTCAAATTTCCCGTAACCGCCTGACTGTGAATCTCTTTATTTTACATCACTGTTTAAGGTAGCCTTTTTTTCATAGCTTACTGCTGGATAGTTTTTCTCAAACATTTCTTAAATCGCAGAAGTCAGGATATCAGGAAATCCAATCTTTCCGAAATGCCTCAGTGGAATATCCATTAGGCCTGTGGAGGGGTGTGGTTCTGTGCTGCCTATTTTTGGCTCTCTCCTCCTATCCATCAGAGGGAGCAAATGGAGTGTAATCCACGATAACATGGATGCAGGGGCTTTTGGCGCGGATGAAAGCAATTCCGTCCAGTCCCAGAAATCGGCCCCTCTAAAACCTGATTTTATTTGGATGGCCTCCAACTTTGACCAATTCTAAAAACCCAAGAGGTAGATAAACACGTATTTCCAGAAAGTTTTAATAACATATCAATTTACATGGGATTTTGGGGTAGGATTTGCAGAAGTATATTTGTTGGGTGGGTTACAAAATCCCTGTGAAAATACATATTTTTTAGATTTATTCCTAAGTGTGCTCAGTTCAAAATCTGCAGCAGATCATTTTTCGTGCGTCAAAGTTTTATGCAAGCTTTAAGACTGCTTGAATTTAAAAACCATCAGTTTAGTGTTGATGCAGATTATTGTTATTATTGTATAAGTATATCATTTTCGTAAGACGAATGATCAGAGTTTAGATGTGAAACAGAGGGCACGCATTCCCTGTTGCCAGGTAACTCGCATATCTCTGCTGGAACAAGTTGTAATACCAGCTTTCTGGTAATACAGCGCTGTAGACTCTTTCATTTACAGCTTTATGAAGTACCTCTATATCAAACAAGTTGACTGAGAACTTTCAGAACACCTACCTCATTTCTGATCACGTTAGAGAGACTCTGCAAAACGTTTTGTTTTTGGTTTAGTTTTCTGTGAAGGTGAATTAAAAGTAAGTGCACAGCAAATCCCAAATCCTGTCTGTTAATTTGAACGTATTCCATCATATTCTCAACTTAGTGAGTTAGGATAGAATTAATGTATTGCTCTTCCACTCAACTGCAACTCCTGGAGGTCCAGATGGCATCAGCATATGTATTTTGCTCTGCCAGCTTTCACTTTGCGCTTGGAACCAGCCACCCATCAACACTCTTTTGCACTGGATCAGACTCCAGCTCCCTTAAACACTCTGCTTCTGTTTACAGCAAACAGATCAGCCAGAGTCAGCATCATGTCTGTGAAGCTGTGCTTTTGCAGCATATTCGCTGTTGTCGTCATTAGGGGGTGAGTTGTGTTGGTAGTGATGCATAGATTCCAATAGAACTCCTATAAAGATTTACACGCATTTCAGTGACATGTTCTGTAGGTTACATAGTTATGCCAGTAGGTGGCGACAAGTGACTTGAGACAAGTGTAGTTGGTAATAACAAGTCATTTAGGTGGCTTTAACACTGGTACTTTAGGTGTGCACCTTGGTTCGTTTCATATCAGAGTTTGGTTTGTTGGAGATGTGAATGCTGTTTTTCGATATTAAGTGCAAATCCACAAACGATACATGGAACTATCTACAAAGGGTACAGTATCGTTTAGTTTCTTATGTGAATGCAATGCAGTGTTACAGAAATTGTCTTGAAAACAGAAAGAATAACTTGTTGATCCCTTGATTTTTACAATGACATTTATTAATTACTGAATAAAGTCATGTTTGTGGTAAGAATAACTCAATGATTAACATTCTGCATAATGTCGTAACGTTTTTTTGAATTGGAAAAATACAAATAAAGTAAAGGACTGTCTGAAAAGTGCACACATTGCATTTCAATGATGCTGCAGTTTGATTGATTAGCGTTGCTCGTAAGTAATATCTCGAAGACTCGCATCACAAAACTGCAGTTATTTTTACATCCATTAGGAGACGGTAAACTACTATAGGTTATATAAATACTTTATAAATACTACAGGTTGTTATAAGCTGCTTGCGCTAACAACCTATTTGATCTTTTTTTTGGAGGAAATTCTCAAAGAAACTCCACTGTGCGATGCAGCAAGCTATGGCTTATTTATGGCTTTATACAGATAAATAAGAATAAACTGGCAATATTTTGTCAAAAATTTGAGCTACTCAGTATTAATTTCTTGTTTTCATCATCATGGTACCCCTTTAATATCCAGTCACATTTTTGTTTTTTTTGCAAATGCTTGCAAGCTCATGCCAATGACCAAATTGCGCATATTTGAGTGTTTTTGATTTCATGAAAATGTAGGCTATACCTTATATCAACTTTTATCTTTATTCTCTGCCAGCCTGCCTCAAGAAAAAATGTGGATAGTTTATCTGCACACAGAAACAGAAATAAAGGCATGCATGTAAACCAAGGCTAAAGTGAATCGGTAGGTATTTTCCAAGTAACCTTGCCTTCATATTACCGGCAAATCATGGTCAGGCCAAGGAGACACAAAACAGTGGTTATCTAAAGCAGAAAACTCAACTCAGTGTTGGATCTGTACTATTACCAATATTTTCGCTTCTGCTAAGTTCCGCTTCCGATATCAGAATCATTTATTTATCTACAGCTGATGATAAGTAATTATTCAAATATTAATAATTAATTAATCAATTAATTAAAGTCCCTGGAGAAATTTATCTCAGCAAAACATGGTTGCTGTTACAAGTTCAGAACACCACACTATTATTCAAAAACAGGTGTTTAGTAAAATGCATATTGAAAATGGATATGATGAGGACTATAAACAATTTTCCTGTTAAACTTTACTAATCAAGAATTTATAAAGTAAATTTTTGTAGATTTTAGAGGTCACATCCAAAGAAAAATTTTGCACTGCACAAACATGACCAAATCCCATGTTTAGTGATTCATGTATTATTGCTTATCCCCATTTATTTACACTTTAGAATTGATTTATGGGATATTAATCTCTGCTCTGACAACTTTTGATATTGATTTATCAATTCAACATTTTTTCGTCATGGTTTGTTGTGTAAATTACATTACAAAAACTAGGTCACAAGTACATTTATGATTATATATAGTATATAATTGAAGATATATTTTATATTTATTATTATAAAAGGCACTATCAAGGTAGAATGATGCAATTTGAAAGTTTCAATAAAATTAAAATGTTGTAACATGGAAGTTTTAAAACTAGTGTGACAGAATACAAATTAAAGCTTTATTTTAATTACAGGATCTCAATATGTGGCAGTTAAAACACATACTCATCCAACTTTCAGTGATTTAGTTAATTGACTGAGTGGTTCCCTTCTACAGTCATTATTGTATAGTGTACAAGTAATCCTTGTGGAGCACCCCCACTTATTATTTGCTTTTTGGAGAGAGTCAAATGAACTTTGACAAAAGATCTCAGAGGTGTTAACAGTTCAGTGCATCAGATTGCAATAAGAGTCATCCTGATCACCAAAGTTCCTCCTGGAAGTCTTTGTGAATGAGATGGTGCATGTTTCCGATGTGAGCACATGAGTGGAAAATGAGCTTTAACTAAGCTTGTCAACATGGCCATCTCCTCCATGGCTTTTAATCAGCTTCGTGACTGTCCCTCTCTAGAGAATTAGACATGAAGTCTTAAGCAGTGCTTGCATAGTGGAGTACTGTACATCAGTGCTTGTCTTGCTTTTTAAAAAAAATCATTATCTCCATTAGAAATGTATAAATACAAAGGAAACATCACACGCATGTGCTTTAATAAAAAAACACATTGTCCTAAGTTGTCTGACACAAAGCACTTACATAATAACTTATGCATACAGATTCCTGGTATAAATTTTGCTTATGAAACGCTGTGATGATTATGTTGTTATGCCACTGTAGTAATGTGTGCACATGCTTGCCATCTCTTTATGATTTATTTGATTAGTTCTGCTAGAACATTCAGCTTCAACATCATTTTACAAATGAATGAAGCTTGTGCTTGTACAGAATATCTGTATTCAAAGCTCAAATATTCGTTCAAACAGCTAAAATAGAATCCCCCCCCCCCTCCTCCCACACTTACCTGCGACTTTCACTGTCGTGTTTCTGGAACTTGAGACATCTCCGCTCTTGATTCATGAGCTGTTATCATACCAAATCGTGTTGTTTTAATTTTTTTTTAATCTTTTCTCTGTGTGAGTTCATGGACACCCAGGTCTAGAGCGTTTTGATTTGTTAAATTTTCCCAGTAAGTAATGCTTTGAAATTTGTGTAAGCCCACTTGTAATAAAGTACTTTTGGCAGAAAATATGTAAGGGGAGGGAGCCCCTTTTTAAAATGATGTCAAATACTTGTGAATTACATCAGAATGAATAAATAAGAAGGTCAAGCATTTTATGTTAAGACTGTGCGAGCGTATGCCAAAAAGAGAAAACACTCAATCTAAGATTAAGAGAGAGTGCCGAGTCCAAACAGCTTCGGGCACTTTTTTTTTTCTTTCTGTTCTCCGCTTCTCTCTCCTCTCTGGTGTCTGCTCATTTTGCTCAGACACTTTACATTCTTATCATATTAAAAATTCATTTTATCTTGAGTAATGGGGCGAGCTGTGGCATTTTCTGTGAATTTCCAGGGCGTTGATTTCAGGTAGTTTCTCTTTAAAGGGATCGTTCACCTAAAAATAAATATGCCCATGGGTAAAAGATGTTTTGGTGTCAAGTTCAATTTAAGTTATTCATATGTGACACTGGACCACAAGACCCGTCATAAGTGTAATTCTTTTGAGATTTCAACATCACATGAAAGCTGAATAGAAACAATTTCCATTGATGTATACTTTGTTAAGATAGGACGAAATTTGGCTGACATACCAAACAACTATTAGAAAATCCAGAATCTGAGGCTTCAAAACAATCTAAATACTGAGAAAACTGCCTTTAAATTGTCAAACTTAAAAAATTTAATTAAGTTTTGATATATCATTTATGGTAGTAAAATTAAAATGTCTTCATGGAACATGATCTTTGCTTAATATTCTTAAAATCTATAATTTTGACCCATACAATGTATTTTTGGCGGTTCATTCCGCTGTGGCGACCCCAGACTAATAAAGGAACTAAGCCGAAAAGAAAATTAATGAATGAATGAATATAATGTATTTTTGGTTATTGGCAAAAATATACCCATGCAACATAATATAACTTAAACTAACTTTTCAAATAACTTTTGGTATACAAGCTTTGGTGTACAAACCTTTGTAACACTGAATGACATTTTAGTAGGTGTCTTCTGTAAATCATTGCAAAATGACATTATTTTTTACTCTGAAAAAATAAAAACAGGACATGCTAAGAAAAAAAAGTTGTTACACTGTTGTTTTGATGCTTAATATGTTTTTTTGCTGTTCACACAATGAGAGCCAATGGCGTTCAATATTGTTGGACTGCATTGGGTTTCATTGTATAGGCAAATATTGCTACTACAACTAGTTCAATTGAAAAAATGTTTCATGCTCCTCATGAAGGAAAAAACTCCTACAGGCAAACTAGCAGTCATGACTTTTGAGGCATTCAAGAGTTCCATCAAAGTGATCAGATGCAACTGTTATATTACTAGCTTTTGACCAGACTTCTGCCATTGCTTAACTCCAACCAATGAATAATCAATACAAGTGCATTACCAATACAAGAAGACCCTCCGCCCCCACCGCCATAATAAATGCACTTTCACCTGTAAAAAGGATGATTTTGAACCTTGACCTCTCCAAGTGCTTCAGTGTTGGTTCCATGAGCGTGTCAAATAAGGAAATTGCTCTGTTGGCATCTCTTTAGTTTTTTCCCCCAATTAATGTGTTTGCTTTTTTTTATTATTAATTTCCTTTGGACTGCTTTACTGCAACCCCAGCAGAAAAAAGAAACTCAGCGCTGCTGCTGCTGGGAGTGTGGGGTCATGAAGAAGGTAGTAAAAGAGTCTCACCGTGTTTCTGCTGCAGAGAGTGGGGCATTCTGGGAGATGAGGGATTTCTCAGTGGAAGTATCGAGGAAACCCCAGCTTCACCACGTCTTAGGCTCTGGAACACCTCTGGTCAGTCCAAAAGTTGCCAATGGGAGGCAGAAGTCTTTTTTCTTTTAACAGTCACAGAATTGAAATGTCGGTGATGCCTTGGGGGAAGCGGAGGACATCCGGAGTTCAACGAGAGAGAAGAAAGTAGAACAGATTGTGACAGCTCTTCAGTGCAACACGAGAGGGTCGGCAGCAGTGGAGCTTGGGTTGGCAGGAAAGCTGGCACGCGGCGGAGGGGCTCAGAGCTGAGCGAGCACGCTGGCAGATGTTGAAGATGTCTGGCTGGATTGGGGAAGGCTTAGTAGGCGCAGATTCCTGTTGTCTCTTCCTTCTTCCGTCTCCCAGGCAGTCGGCGACCCCCAGAATATCCCGGCAAGCTGGAGCTGTCCCTGGTTGGATGCGTTTGCGAGTGAGTGTGTGGAGGAGGATCGGCGTAGCAGAGATCTGAAGCGAGTCGACTGAGCGTGCTCAGCGTTACAGAAGAGGTCCACAGGGCATCAGTGGCACTGTAAGCTGATAGGCCAACTGTGATCTAGCGTACATTGTTTGGTGTGCGCTTACTTGGTCCACTTTCCTTGAATGCTAAAATGATGGGGCGTGCTTCCTTTTTTGTGTGTGTGCGTGGAGGGGGAACCCTACAGATTAAGATATCCTTGTAATCCCAGTCCTCTTTTGCACACACTCTCTCTCTCTCCCTCCGAGGTGCAATCTGAAATCTCATTGAGTCACATGAACTCTAAACCTTGTCTTATTCCCATTAATATGGAGCAGCTCTTGGGCCTCAGGCCATCTGCCAGATTACAGTTTTTCATATACAGCTGTGACACATTGTTGTATAAACTGAGGTTTTATACAACAAACATTTCAGTGTCCTCTAGCATTAATCTACCTAAGCTCATCTCAATCCACCGAACTGGATATTGCTCTTTATAACTCGTCTAGCAATGGAAACTGGTATTACATCATTGCAGATGTCACAATTTTTCACCCCTGTTATTCACAATAAGCATCTTCACTACATGGGATTAGCAGTTGAATTGAATCTGTACAACACATTAATGGGATAGGTCACTTAAAACTAACTAAGTTCTAAACTTTTTAGTTTTGGGCTACATCGTTGTCATGTAAACTTAGCTTGTGTTCCTGTAACTACCAGGTGCAAAGCCTCGTAATGGTAATTACTGGTGGTGCAAGTCTGATCAGGAAAATTAAGAGAAGATTTAGTGTTGGGGGGATCTCTCTAATGACTAATTCCTGTAATTACTGGTTGTGAGAGCCCCAATAGAGTATACATGGACCACTTTTTTCAGGACTTTTTGGGTGACATGTTATTTTCATAGCCTCCTATAGACAATTTGTGGACTGTCTGCAATTGAATACAACACATTAACTGAATAGTTCACTTAAACCTTAAGTTCTATATGACTCTTTTCTCACCCTCAGGTCTTGGAAAGTGGTTTTCTTTTGTTTGTGCAGCACAAAAGAAGTTATTTGAAGGAGAGTCCCTGCTGCTCTTTTTCTGTATGAAAATTACAATGCTTGGATGGCCAAAGTATATTTAGCACTGCATTAACTCTAACTCAGCACAGTAGGAACTGTTTGAGATGACTGGATGTTGATTGGTTGATGTCCACAATTTGTAATAAACCTGTCTAAGCACACAGTTTATTTACTCCACAAATTAACTCCATGAAGAAGGAAAACAGTGCTAGATGGAGCATTGTCCAGGCACTTCTTTGTCCTCCAGTTGTTGAATGCTGCAACTAAATTACATACATTTTGGTAATCTTAAGGAGGCTTTAGCACTGAAGGAACTTTTTCTCAGTTCTTAAAACATTTGGCTGATGTACCCAGCATTTTCAAACCTTGGGAGCTGGAGATGATTTTAGTAATATAATTGCCATTTGTGGGAACTAAATTAGCTTTTTTTTTCTTTTCTTTTTTTTACTTTTCAGTTTTTGGCTACATTGTTGTCATGTAAGCTTGGCCTCTGTTCCTGTAACTACCAATTCCTGATTGTTAGAGCCCCATAAGGGGCATACATGGGTTACTTTTTACAGAACTTTTTTGGGTGACACATTATTTTCATAGCCACCTATAGACAATCTGAGGACTTTCTCATTAACTATTAGAATATTATTAGCATTAGTCAATAGGTTTATAGTAAGGATAGTAAGATAAATTGACATGTACCTGCCAATTGAATGTCTTATTGGAAACCCTTTTGGAATGTGTTAGCAGACATTAAAGGGCTCCTAGTTTACCCCTTTTACAAGATGTAGGATAAGACTTTGGTGTCTTCAGAATGTGTCTGTAAAATTTCAGCTCAAAATACCCATCAGATCATATTTTATACCCTGCTAAAAATGTGAATCTTTGGGTTAGAGGACATTGTAGCTGGTTTTTTTTGTTGCCGTTGCCTTTAAATGCAAATGAGCTGGTTCTCCCCGCCCACCATTTCCACGTGATTGTCTATTTCTCCTGCTGCGTCACGTCAGATAAACAGCAGTCAGTGACAGAGGCAGACGCAAATGAAGCAGAGATTCAGTTTGAGTCAAAATACCAAGTAAGGTTAATTGATGTATTTGTTGAGTTTATGCAAGTCTTTCTGCAATGATGGGTCACACACAAATGCCATTACAAAGTTTGCAGTACACACACAAAGCATCCTTGTATATAAGTTAGTTATACAGATGCAGCTGTGGTGATTCCAGCAGTTATGAATTACATAACGATTTTACTGTCTTTTCTTTATTACAAACATGCAATGTTTTAAAAATGTTTTAAACTTGTAAAAGTCATTCTTGATGTGCAGCTGATCACAGAGAGTTGGAACAGATCTTTTAATCCCAGTTTCTTTGCAAATCCTGTTCAGTGGACATGTTTATACACATTACTAAGGAGATATGTCAATACGCTCCTGTCAATCAATTCGGTGGGGAGGGAAAACCGCACTCCTAGGTCAAGTTGCATTGGGCCTCAAACTCAGTGGGATTTTGATCCTATTTTCACATCAGGAAATTTAAAAATAGAGACATGTTGTGTTTATATCACTCCAATATGACTGTGGACACACTATACCTACACACAGTTCTGTTCAAACAGCTTCCAAAAGTAAATTTTGCATCATAGGTGCCCTTTAAGCAGACAGAATACTAATAATGTAATGTATGGTTGCTAACCCATCTTATAGATTTCTGTACCTATTCAGATCTCCATCCCCAGTCAAACACACCTGAACCAGATCATTTTGTCAATTTTTTGCTGTGTTTTTAAGAGCTAAGCTGGTTTTACACAATCTGTATTTTTTTTTTTAAGCAATATGGAAATAAAGGTGACTTGTAATCAGGGTTACTTGACAATTACAAGCAGGTGTGTTGGAGCAGGGTTGGAACTGAAGTGGAATTAAAGCAGCTCTCCAGAAGCAGGGTTGGAGATCCTGGCTCTCATGAGAGTTCAGTAACCAAATTACTTAGGGTGTACTCACACTAGGCACGCTTGTCCCCCCTTCCCTCTCCCCCTCGGCCCTCTCTCACACTGCAATGTTACCTTCCAAGCCTGAGCACGCTTATGTCATCGATGATGCGACTGTTCAGTTAAGAAGAGGAGTGCCCTCGATCAGTACAATGGAGATTGTTTTAGTTATATTGTTTTGTATTATTTTAAGTCATTTGGGATGCAACGACACAGTCAAATATTTTGCTGAACAGATCCATCACTTTTGATGCTTGAAAATTTTCATGAAAGTCATCGTGCTGCACGTATTAGGTTTGCTGAAGGTGCAGCTGATGTGCAGTGAAGGGTTTGCATCTTTAATAAGCTATGACAGTTCACGTTCATTGAAAAGTAAGAATGATTAATAAATCCACATGAAACAGTCCCTTAAAAGTGACGTGCACTCAGGCACTCAGGTGACGTGCACTCAGGCACGCTTTGCACTCACACTACAAGTGTACTGCGCCAAATCCCAACCGAACCGCGCTTTGGCACACCTCTTCCAACCGGGCCAGGGCCGGCCAACCAAACCGCACCTGGGCACAATTCGGAGCACTCACACTTGTCAAACGCACCAGGAAATGGGGGCAAAGGTCAAATGCGCCTGGGCACAGTTCAGATAGCCTAGTGTGAGTACACCCTTAGTCAACAGGGTCCATCATAATAAACTTTTTGCTGTCTTTTAAAATTAATTTTAATTTTTAAGCCCCTGGTTCCCATCACTTTCATTAATTTTATAAAGAGGAGAAGCTTGAAAAATTATGACAGGAGTTTCATTTTTGGAATAAATATACATGTAATGTCACCTTTCCAAAATATTAAAGTCATTGACCTTTAAGTACTGCTGCAAAACAAAAGGCCATCATTCTCTGTCAGGGGTCTGCGAATCCACTGGGGGTCTCTGAAGGGAGACTAGGGAGTCCATGGAGAAGATAGGCTTTGTGCATACTTGTATATATATGTGTATACTCCACACACACACACACATACACAACATACAGATAAATAAGATACATACAACATAAGATAGATATCATACATATATACAGGATAAACAAAACTTCTCAAGATATGTATGCAATTTTTACAGGGGATACACTAATACAGCTAAAATTACTTGTAATGATATGTATGCACAGAGGAAAGCTCTGCTACTATTATAGCAGTGACCCCTTGCCATTATGCTCTTTCTTTTTTCTCTATTTCAATGAAAAAGCAGACTAAGTTGACCAAAATATTCTTCAAGCTGTTGTGAACACACAGTGGTTGTGTCCATTGTCACAGCCACAGTATCAGTTATCAATGCTAACATATCAGACTCATCGACAAATACACTGACAACATTTTTTTAAAGAGAAAATAATCACTTTATCCCATGTTTAAATGAATAAAATACTTGTGTGAGTACTGTAGTATGATCAACTGAACTAAATGAGGCAAGTGTTAAAGCACCCTATTACTATGTTGAGCACTATATAATGTAGCACTATGTTATGTATAATTTAATATTCTTAATAAACTTAATGTAATTTTTGTACAGTGCCATTAAACACTATTGCCTTTGTATACTTTTGTATATATAGCATATGTTTTGTCCAATCAACTTTCACTTTTATATTTTATTAGTTCATGCTTGGAAACTAAAAGCCATAACCTTGGCGTTGCTAGTGCAATGCTCTACTAAACAGCATCTAATCTAAAAGCGTCTTATAAGCATTTAATTTGGCCTATGTGTTGGACCCATATGTCTATTTGATATTGAGAAAAAGATAAGTTGGATGATGCTTGTGTCAGACATCACCCATTTACATTATGAGCTTACAAGTATGATGGCGCATGTGGCTTTGTCCTGACCTGCTGTCAGTGAAAGATTCTCTATGGCTGCACGCTAATAGAAGCTCACTATGGTTTAATATCGGAGGTTGAAAGTTCAGTTGATGTAAAAAAAATAATAAAAAAAATTGCTTAAGGCATTGGAAAACATGGCTTGTGTCAAAATGTGTTCTGACAGCTGCCAATATTTCTTACATACCTGATGTTCTTGATGTTGTATATTATATATTTTTAAATAAGAATGTAGGACGTTTATTCACATTTTGAGAAAAATGCATTTTCTCTAGATGTCTTTTTTGCATAAATCGGTTAGTTATTCAACACTGAATGAATTTAGTGTATGAATTTAATGTACTCATGCCTTGTATTAACATGAACGATTGACCTATTTTTTTTTTTTAGATTGACTCAAGTAATTATATATGTATAATGAACATACTGTGTATGTGGGTGTTCTCCAGCATTATTTTTTTTTTAAATATGTCAATCTATGAGCCTTTGAAGTTTCATTTTAAAAAAAATCATATGAATAGATTGTTCCCCTGTTTAGGACATTGGCACAGATGCTTGCAATAGATTTTCAGAGAAATCTAGATTTCTATATCTCACTTTAGGGGGAAATCATTAAAATTGACTTTCACTTTCATCATTGACCTATCATGATTTCTGAGGTTGTGCTATTATACGTATTTGAATTTAACTAGCAGCATTTACTGTGAGAACAATATTACCTAGAACTGTACAGCAGCTCCACCAAACCCAGTTGGAAGCCATTAAATGCAGCCATTTGACTCAACAGTTACTGCCCAATTCCATAAGGCACTGAGAATGCAATGTTTTTATGTTTTATATAATCAATTATTTACATAAACACCAATAACGTGAGAGAATCAGAGTAAGGACTTAATCGCAGTAAGATATTTACATGGCACAAGCAAACATCTTCACTCCCATTTCCTGCAGCTGCTATTATTCTGATTATAAGCTAAGAAGTGTATATATTTTGACCTTATTTCTCCATTATTGTCACAATTGGGTTCAGGTGAGGCAAAGGTGAGAGTCAGATCCAGAGTACATAAGGTTTATTAAAGGTACCACAGAATTAAACTTGACGTACCTAGACATAGCTGAATAATGTGAGTTCAGTACATGGAAATGACATAGTCTCAAACACCATTGTTCTCATCTAAATCCCATGAGTATAAACTCTTATCTGTTTAGATCTTGTCACAATGCAAAATTCGTGAAAGGCAGATTACAAAATTTATTCAGTGATTACCCTTGCAGAGCCATACAGTTAGTTTATTGCAAAACTCGAAAAAAATAAATAAATTGGTAACTTAATTTAATTGATACACATTTCCAACACATTTGAATCACGTCATTTCAGGTTGTTTGAATTGTGTTATTTTGACTTATTTAAATTACGATGTATTTAATTTCGATGTATTTTAGGCTAATAAAACCCATGAGCAAAATTCATTTTGATCCATTTATGTCTAATAACTTTGATTTGAAATACCCTGGCCTGTGAACACAGCTTACTCTTCAGAAACCATTTCAAATCACTTAAATTGGACAACCAGGATTTTGTTATTTATTGCAGCTCTTAATGCAACTGCTTTAATAATGCCTAAAGTTAGCTCAGACTGATCTCAGTACAAGCTTTAGCACAGTTATGGCTCATTGAGCTATGTACCAAACAATATAAATGGATGACCAACAATTTTCTTCTATTAAAATTTGACAAAACAGAAATATTACTTATTGAGCCAAAATCTTGTACACAGCAGATCTCACAACTCAACCTGCAATTAGAGGGATACAATGTTAGTATTAGTTCTGCTGTAAAAGATATGGGTGTTATATTAGACAGCAACTTAACTTTAAAAAAACAACACATCTACCATGTCACAAAAACAATCTTCTTTCATCTATGAAATGTCACTAAGCTAAGATGCATGCTATCTATCTCAGATGCAAAAAAGCTAGTTCATACTTTTATGACCACTAGATTAGATTACTGTAATGCTCAGTTTGCTGCTTGCCCAGCATCCTCTGTTAATAAACTTCAGTTAGTGCAAAATACTGCTGCCAGCGTTTATACCAGGTCAAGAAAATATGATCATATCATTCCAATTTTATCTTCCGTACACTTGCTGCCTATTAAGTTCCGTATTGATTGTAAAATATTGCTTCTTACCTATAAAGCTTTAAATAGTTTAGCTCCTGTTTATCTAACCAACCTTCTTTCTCGCTACAATCCAACCCACTCTTTAAGATCTCAGGGCCTCTGGTAGTACGCAAAATCTATTAAAGGAGGTTGAGCGTTATCATATTTGTCCTAAACTCCGAAATAGCCTTTCTGATACTGTCTAAGGCTCAGACTCTCTCAGTTCAAAACTAGATTAAAGACCTATCTTTTTAGTTAAGCATATACGCAATGCATCACATTGTGTAGGATGCGTGAGTGTGCTCCATGCAGGTGAGTGGGCTTGACAAACCACCTGTAAGATACACTCTTCCTCTTTTTATGCACCAGGCACTTTGTTAGAAATACTTCTATGTTTTATATGCTTGTTTATATAGCACCTATTTTAATTTATAGCACTTAATTTTTACATTGACATTCATATCTCTTGTTCAAATATATTATCTCTATTTCCACCTGGGGATGCTCATCCTGAGGCCTCTAGAGATTGTGCAGCACCACTTGATGATACCCAAGACCTGTGAAGAGATGATGCCAACCATCCAAGGATTTTGAGGACAACACATACACATATACACTTCATTGTACACATCACCTATATACTATATAACTGCAGGTTAACTATGTTTACATATAATAACTTTAACGTATTAGTAATTAGTTACTAGTAAATTATTCATTCTTGCCCAACCAGGATTCAAACCAGCGACCTTCTTGCTGTGAGGAGACAGTGCTAACCACTGAGCCACCGTGCCACCCTACTAGTTAATTAAAGTTATTAGTAACTAAGAAATTTACAAACTAATAACCTTAACTTTTCTGATTTTGATTGTAATGCAATAATGTGCACCTTTTGTAAAGCTGATTTGAAACAATACTTATTGTGAAAAGCACTATATAAATAAACTTAATTAAATTACATTGAATATAATTGACATTTAAGCTTACATAAAACAACTAAATTGTCTAAAGAAATTACAAGAATTGTGTTTCATTTTAAACAAATAGTTTGAACATGCAGAAACAACAAGTTTTTGATTAAAGGGTGCCCAAACTAGGTCCTAGAGGGCTGGGGTTGTAACGAGGTGGTTTAGGTGAGGATTGAACCCGGGTCTCTGGGACTCAAAGCTGGGGCTTTTCCCTGCTGAGCTAACTCCTCTTCTGATGAACCCAAGAGCAGAAGACTAATAAGGAGACTTGAGACTTTGTTTTCAGGAAAAAAAATAAACAGATCTTTACTTAAAAAATAAGATTTCAAAAGTACAACAAAATACTTGAAGCCGAGCTTCAAGGAAATAGGCAAAACAAAACAGACACAAGGGTCAAAATCACACTAGCAAAGTGTCACTTAGCTTCTCACGAGATACAGGAGACCACCAGGCAATAATGGCTCAAGACTGAACACATGGTTTGTTACACACAGACTTATAAAGGGTAGAACACAGGTGTTGTTAATCTGGTTGATTGTTGACATAGCAGATGGCGGGAAAGTGGTGCCATCCACTGTTCTGGAGGAATTGTAAAAGTTGGATACTGGTATATAACAAGTCAGGAGCGCCTCCTTCTGGCCGGGAGGAGAAACGCAGCCCAACGAATCCTTACAGGAGCCTCTCCTTTAAGAACGGCTCCTGACGTTCCTCTAGATTTGTCTTTGGGCACGTCTAAAGTCGGCGATCAGTACGGGGTCCAGAATATCTCTAGCCGGCACCCATGACCGCTCCTCTGGGCCATATCCCTCCCAATCAACAAGGTATTGCACCTTCCCCTGGACCAGTCGAGAATCCAGAAGTCTGCGTACCGTGTAAGCCGGTCTACCATCAATGATCCGGGGTTTTGGTATGGGCTTGCTGACTGGGGAGAGAGGGGAGCATACAACAGGTTTTAACTTGGATATATGAAAGGTGGGGTGAATTCTCATAGACCTGGGCAGCAGTAGCCGGTAGGATACAGGATTTATCTTTCTGAGGATTTTAAATGGACCAATGTAGCGTGGGGCCAGCTTGCGAGACTCTACCCGAAGAGGAAGATCCCTGGTTGAAAGCCACACTCTCTGACCTGGCCGAAGTGAGGGTCCTGGCCTTCGATGCTTGTTTGCCTGTCTCCGCTGTTGTTGAGTGGCTTTTAGTAAGGCTACTCGAGCTCTCTGCCATGATCATCTGCGGACCAGTTGTGTAGCAGCTGGGACACTGACTTCTGGTTCCTGTCCTGGAAACATAAGGGGAGGGAAACCATACTGGCACTCGAAAGGAGACATTCCCAAAGAAGAGTGGTAAAGGGTGTTATGTGCAAACTCCGCCCAGACCAACCGAGAGCTCCAAGTGGACTGATTGTCTAAAACCAAACATCTCAGAGACCTTTCAATCTCTTGGTTTACCCTCTCTGTTTGACCATTAGATTGGGGATAAAAGCCAGATGAAAGACTAATAGAGGACCCAATGAGTTGTCCAAATGCCTTCCAGAATCTGGACGTGAACTGTGGCCCCCGGTCGGAAACCATGTCTTGCGGAAAGCCATGGATTCTAAAAACATTCCGCATGAGAAGCTCTGCTGTTTGACTTGCTGTTGGGAGTTTGGGCAGGGGAAGTAAGTGACATGCTTTTGAAAATCTGTCCACCACCACCAGAATGACTGTGTTACCTTTGGACTCCGGTAGGCCTGTAACAAAGTCCAATGAAATGTGTGTCCATGGATGTTTAGGAATAGGCAGTGGATGCAGCAGACCTTGAGGTCGGGTTCTGGGTTCCTTGTTTTGTGCACAGATAGAGCAAGCAGCAACAAAGCTTCGGACATCCTTCTGCAGTTTTGGCCACCAAAATTTTCGCTGGATGAGCTTGTGCGTTCTAGTAGCCCCAGGGTGACCCGATTGGAGGGAGGCATGAGCCCACTGCAACACTTCAGAGCGTAGATGGTTATGTACAAAGAGATGCCCTGGAGGGCAATTACCTGGTGCTGTCTGTGGCTGTGCTCTCCTGACAGTCTCTTCAATTCCCCACTGAATCGCGCCAACCATTCTGGAGGTAGGTATAATGAATTCAGGTATGGCCTCACCCTCTAGTGACCCAAACTGCCTCGAAAGTGCATCTGGTTTTAAATTCTTTGAGCCTGGGCGATAAGAGAGAGTAAAATCAAATCGATTAAAGAAAAGGGCCCAGCGAGCTTGCCTGGAGTTTAACCTCTTAGCCTCTCTAATGTAGGTGAGGTTCTTGTGGTCTGTCCAGATGAGAAATGGATGTTTGGCCCCCTCCAACCAGTGTCTCCACTCCTCTAATGCCACTTTGACTGCCAAAAGCTCTCGGTTCCCAATGTCGTAATTCCTCTGTGCCGGGGTAAGCCTGTGAGAAAGATAAGCACATGGGTGAAGCTTGTTATCAGTCTTACTTCTTTGAGAAAGGATTGCTCCTATGCCCACATCGGAAGCATCCACCTCCACTACAAAAGGAAGTTCTGGGTCCGGGAGAGCTAAAATGGGGGCAGATGTGAAAAGAAGCTTTAGTCTGTTGAAGGCCTTATTGGCCGTCTCAGTCCATACAAAAGACTTGACAGTCTTTTTAGTAAGAGCAGAGAGTAGTTCTGCAATGGAGCTGAAACCTCTAATGAATCTCCTATAAAAATTGGCAAACCCCAAAAATCGTTGTACCTCCTTGACTGAACGTGGTTGTGGCCAATCCAGTACTGCCTTGATTTTGCCAGGATCCATCTGAAGACTACATCTAGAAACAATGAACCCAAGAAACTACACTTTGGAGACATGGAATTCACTCTTCTCCAGTTTCACGAAGAGCCTGTGTCTCAGCAACTGGGAGAGGACCTGCCGAACATGCTGTATATGTTCTTGATAGTTACTTGAAAAAATGAGTATGTCATCCAAGTAAACAAAAACAAACTTGTTCAGCATCTCTCTAAGGACGTCATTAATGAACGCCTGGAAGACGGCTGGGGCATTTGCAAGGCCAAAAAGCATTACCTGATATTCATAGTGGCCTGTTGGGGTGTTGAAAGCCGTCTTCCACTCATCTCCTTCTTTGATCCTGACCAGATGGTAGGCATTTCTGAGGTCCAACTTTGTGAAGATAGTGGCGCCCTGCAGTATCTCAAAAGCGGTGTTCATCAGGGGTAATGGATAGCGATTCTTAATGGTTATGTGATTCAAACTTCTATAATCAATACAAGGCCTAAGACTCCCATCCTTCTTGGAAACAAAAAAAGAAGCCTGCTCCCGCAGGTGAGGTTGAAGGACGAATAAAACCACTGTCTAGGGCCTCGTTCAGGTATTTCTCCTTGGCAGTCCTTTCAGGAATGGAGAGGGAGTATAATCTTCCTCGAGTTGGGCATGCTCCAGGTACAAGTTCAATAGAACAATCGTAAGGACGGTGCGGGGGTAATGAAGTAGCCTGAGACTTACTAAAGACTTCACTGAGATCCATGTATTCTAGGGGAACTCGGGATAGACATGGAGAATCCTTGGGTAGCTCTGGTAGGGAGGCCGGAGACTTGGTAGTGACTGGCTTGGGTGTAACTCGTACTTCTGTGGTAGGTATGGTCATAGTGTGGGCTGAAGGAAGTCTGGAGGGATCGGGCTGGGGTCCAAGAAGTGTTTCCAGTGGCTCGAGAGAATGGCAAAAGGAAAAAAAATCAGAAACACAGCAGTTAGTACCCCAACTCTCTACAACACATCTGGGCCAGTCTATAAAAGGGTTGTGATGGATTAACCAAGGAAATCCAAGAACTAAGGGATGTTCTGGTGAATGGTTCAAAAAAAAAAAATTGTATCTCTTCTCTGTGTGTCCCTATCCTTAACTGGAGAGACGTGGTGCAGTGACTAACCTGTCCTGAGCCAAGGGGTCTACCATCTAATGCTGTAATGGTGAGGGGTCTCTGGAGGACTATGGTTCTAATACCCAAATCACTAGCCATGTTGATGTCCAAAAAATTACCAGCAGCTCCAGAATCAATGAAGGCACTAAGATGGTGAAGTTGGCTGCCTTGGGTGATAGTGGCTTGAATGGACACTCCGGAAGTCGTAGCACAGGGGGAAATATCTACTCTCGCCCGGGTTCCCCTCTCCCTGGACGAGAGCTGGCTTTTCCCTTCAGTTCAGGGCAAGTGGAGCGGAAGTGATCTGGCCTTCCACAGTAGAGACAGCATCGTCCCTTCATCCGCCGATCTCGTTCGGTCTGGGTCAATTGGGTTCTCCCCAGCTGCATTGGTTCCTCAAGATCTTTGGGTTGAAGGGGCTGAGTGATGGGACTAGTATGTTCGTAAGGGTCACATAACCTAGTTTCCCTTCCTCGTTCCTGTTGTCGTTCTCTTAGGCGATGGTCTACCCGGATAGCAACATCAATGAGGGACTCAAGGTCTGGCGCAGGATCTCTAAAGGCCAGCTCATCCTTTAATTCAAAAGACAAGGCCCGATGAAAGGTTGCTTTCAGTGCTCGCTGGTCCCATCCACTCTCTGAGGCCAGTGTTCTGAACTCAATGGAGAATTCTGCAACACTCCTTTCGCCCTGAGAGAGTTGGAGTAGGCGATAACCCACATCTCCTTTACTGGCTGGATGATGGAAGACCTTCTTCATCTCTGTAATGAAACTGGAACTGTTGTTAACGAGGGGAGATTTCTGGTCCCATAGTGATGTGGCCCAATTCAAAGCTTTGCCCGTGAGTAGAGTGATGATATAAGCTACTTTACTGTTCTCTGTGGGGAAACTGCTGGGTTGTAATTGAAAAGCCAGCGTGCACTGGGTAACAAAGCCTCGACACCTCTCTGGGTCTCCATTAAATCTCTCTGGTGCTGGTAACCTGGGCTCAGAAGAAGTAGCAAAAACTGCTGGAGGGATGACTATAGGTTGGGAAACTTGGGGAGCTGAAGTTTAAAGACTTAGCTGCTGAAGGATCTCGGCAATAATTTGCTCATGCTTCTGGATAGCAGTCGCTTGATCAGTTAAGGCAGACAGAATACATTCCACATTGGAAGGTGGTGAAGCTTCTTCTGCTGGGTTCATTTTCTTGGTTCAGTCTTGCTGTAAGGAGGTGGTTTAGGTGAGGATTGAACCCGGGTCTCTGGGACTCAAAGCTGGGGCTTTTCAAAAGTACAACAAAATACTTGAAGCCGAGCTTCAAGGAAATAGGCAAAACAAAACAGACACAAGGGTCAAAATCACACTAGCAAAGTGTCACTTAGCTTCTCACGAGATACAGGAGAACACCAGGCAATAATGGCTCAAGACTGAACACAATGGTTTGTTACACACAGACTTATAAAGGGTAGAACACAGGTGTTGTTAATCTGGTTGATTGTTGACATAGCAGATGGCGGGAAAGTGGTGCCATCCACTGTTCTGGAGGAATTGTAAAAGATGGATACTGGTGTATAACAAGTCAGGAGCGCCTCCTTCTGGCCGGGAGGAGAAACGCAGCCCAACGAATCCTTACAGGGGTCCTACATATTTTAGCTCAAACTTGCTTCAACACACCTAGCAAGACGTTTCTAGTATGCCTAGTATTAGTATACCAATAAGTAATAGTATACCAATTTTAAAAAATTCATTCTTTGGCATCTTAAGATGAATCAGAGCCCTTCAACCCTGATGACAAGTTACCATCACACTAGAGTATAAATCCTTGGAGGAATTAGGCAGTAGATATGAACCACATCTTTTGAATGCCTATAGGAACGGGAAAAGTACTTTCAAAATAAAAGTTGCTGAAAAAGTGGACAATCACAATTGTGCTGGAATAAAAGTCGCTGGCAATTGGTACTGGATTAAATGATTGGATTAAATGAGCTATGCATGTGCGGAAAACGACTATCTTTATAGCAGAGTAAAATAAGAGAGATGGTAAACAAAGACAAGAGCAGTGGATTTGATATGCTCCTGATAAAGTTGTTTGCTTGTATCCTCCTTTTTCCACATGCACAGCTGAGTGACTTGTGCAGTTCTTTCAATTCCGAGGTGTCTCATTATAAACACCATCTTTTAAATATTTTATCTCCCTATATAGATGCTGTGTGTGCACGCTGCACATCTAGAGACACTAATTAGTGCTGTCATAAACACTCCCACATGCCTGGGTGTTCACTTCACATCACACAGGGCGAGTGGGCGGAGCTCCTCCCTCCAGTCTCCAGTCTCAGACACAAGCTTGGCAGACTGGGTTACCAATGACCTTTATCAAATCATCGGGTAATGACTTTGTCAGTTTACAGTAATGGGACTTTGCTTCAACTTTGTAGATGAACTGCTATTGTGACACTGTGTAATGTGGTTAAATACTTTTTTGGACCAATCAAAGGACTGATATCATGTGGCTTTGAACTAACAACATTTGTTCAGCTAACAAATCACAGAATACAGTTAGTAGACATCAGTCAACTTAAACTTGGAAGCCACCTTTTATCTAGTAATGCATTTGCTTTCCAACAATAGAAAGAAAATGTATTAATAATTTTGCTTAACATCATTCAAAACTTTAAAGGCTCTAGGCCTACGTTTTATTTGTGTGAACTCGAACACAGCGAGATTTGGTGCCAGTTTGCGCCTTCTTTCTAAAATCAATTAACATTTTATAACAATTAGACATTAGTAAGCAGTTTAGCTAGAAATATGGCTAGAAAATGCTGTGCTCTTTGCTTCCATGTATAGTTCACCCAACAATGGATAATGGAGAAATTATCCTCATAATTTATTCTACCACATGTTGTTTTAAACATTTGAGTTTTTCTTTTTCTGTTGAACACAAAAGTAGATATTTTGAAGAATGCTTGTTGCTGGTACCCATTGACTTCCATTGTAATTTTTTACTATAGGTGAATTGGGTAAACTAAAATTGTCCCAATGTTTCCCAGTGATGGGTTGCAGCTGAAGGGCATCCGCTGCGTAAAACATATGCTGGATAAGTTGGCGGTTCATTCTGCTGTGGTGACCCCAGATTAATAAAGGGACTAAGCTGAAAAGAAAATGAATGAATGAATGAATGCTATTAACAAACCAATAACAAACCATTAACTAAGACTTTTAGCTCAGTAAACTACTAATTAGCTGCTTATTAATAGTTAGTAATTGGGATTAGGTATTAGGGATGTAAAAAACTTCATACTTTATAAGTGCTAATAACCAGTTAAAGTCTCAATAATTGTTAATAAGCCAGTAGTAAATGGTGTGAATTGTTACTTAAACTAAAGTGTTATAAAATGAAATAGGTTTTTTACAAGTGAAGGGTGAGTAAATGTTTTTTTTTTTTTTTGGCTCATCTGATCTTTAAAGCATATAATGTGCCGATTAGTTGTACTTTATATCAATTAATCAAATAATTGTATTGATATTAAGTGTACAGTCTTGTTTTTTTGCTACTTAAATTTTTTTTTTTTATGTTCTGTGTTGGGCGACACAGTGGCTCAGTGGTTAGCACTGTCGCCTCACAGCAAGCAGGTCACTGGTTCAAGTCCTGGCTGGGTCAGTTGGCATTTCTGTGTGGAGTTTGCATGTGTTGGCGTGGGTTTCCTCCACAGTCCAAAGACATATGGTACAGGTGAATTGATTAAAATAAAATTGGCCGTGGTGTATGTGTGTGAATGAGTGTGCATGGATGTTTCCCAGTACTGGGTTACAGCTGGAGGGGCATCAGCTGTGTAAAACATATGCTGGATAAGTTGATGGTTCATTACGTTGTGTCGACCCCTGATGAATAAAGGGACTAAGCCGAAGGAAAATGAATGAATGTACTGTGTCACTGTTGTCTATTTCTTTTTCTTTGTGTAAAAGATAACTGGGCCTCTAATTGTCATTTGTAAAAGGCATAAACAGTCCTCACTTTAGATAAACTCACAAAAATAGATCACTGACAACTGGTAGATGTTTCATAAGTACTATAGTGGGTTAGCACTATAGTACTTATGAACCATGTTCAGCATCTTTAGGACTTAATTTCTTCCTCCTTTGGTTCATTGATCATTTATTTGAAGCTCTTTCAGAGATCAAATGGATTTTGGTGGTAGAAACACAAATAAGGAAGATTGTGGTGCAACTTCACAGGGAGACATTTGAAGTACTCTGTACTTCATATAAAGACTGAAATCAGATTTTGTACAAAACTGTTCATTTTATTAGGATTGCTCCTAGAAATGTTCAGAAACTTCTCAACAACACAAGTCCAGCTTGTAGAATGCCATCAATGCCTTTTTGCTGTCGAGAAAATTGAATCAGACAGTGAAACAAATGACCTTATCTCATCACCAGAAGGCCATTTGCTCTGACCACAGCCTCTGTCCTACAAAATTTAAAGGCTTCACTCGTTTTATGCACCGTCTTGTTTTCCTCACAATATTCAGGACCAACTCTTCCCAGATTCGTGTGGTAAAATCACTCAGGTGAGTATAATTTAAATGGAGTAATGTGCCGAAAGAAGGTAAGGAGAGACAAACTGCCAGACACACTGTCTCATCAGCTCAGTGTCTCACTCTACCTGCTGCATTTGCTGCCTCTTTTTGCGTCAGAGAAACCGCGTTCAGCTTTTCATTTCTACAAGCATGTCAAATGCAGTTATTCAGGCTTTTTGCAAACTTTTTGGCCATTTTCTCCTGCCTGCTCTTTTATTTGCCACACTAACAGAGCCAAAGTGCTACTTACATTAGTTTTCTCAGCGACGTCACATATTACTTTCAAGTACTTTTTTTCTGTATGACTTTTTATGCTTTTCATACACACCTGATGTACTGTACAGAGTCAAGGATATTCTAGAGAAAGCTAAACTGTCACCAATTGGTCATTATATATACATCTATTTTGAGGTCAATGCTTTGTCATTTTTGTAATTATTGTAACAGGAGTAAAATAAAGCAATAATCCCCAAGAAGGCATCATTATGAACCACAATCGCAAGATCTTCTCAGCTTGAGTGCATGACTAATGGTGTGATTTATTGTCAAAAATGAAAATCATATTAAGGTCATGACTAGCAGCTGTTTGTGCAGCAAGTTTGCTATATAATGCTCAAGCTGTATGAAATGATTGAAAGCGACCGTCAATATTTGTGTAGTACCATCTGAATGGGGTTGGTTTTTGAAAATGAAGCATAATGTTAAAATAGCACGTGCTTCTTCCCCGCTGTTTTAGCACATAATAGACAAAACTATTCATTTTGCATAGCTTTAAATGTGAACATTCTTTTTCCCTGTAGGATGCCTGTATTTATATTGTTTGATTTTATTTGTCAGCACACATTTACGAACATTTAGCTTTTAGTCATTTTAATATACTAGGACAGGGGTGCCCAACCCTGTTCCTGGAGATCTGCCTTCCAAACACACCTGTCTTTAATTACCAAGTGCTCTCGGAGCTCTCTCTCCTACTTATGCTGCGGTCACACTAGAGTTTGAGCTTGCAAAAAGGAGTTGGATTAAACAAGATGATTCAAAATTAAAATAGTGAATGATTGGTCCATATTTTACATTTCTCTACAGAGAGGTCATGTTTTGATCTTTTATTGGTCTCACGCAATCACGTGATGCGATTTAGCAGGTCAGAGTTCACCAAGCTTGAACTTTCAAATGCAGCGACATGCGAAACTTGTCGCACGAGCTTGCATTTCCGGTCTGCCGCATTCGCATGTGTATGAATGGAGGTCTATGGGGCTAAAAGTGCAGTGTGACTGTGGCTTTAGTTAGTTTAATCAAAGCCTATTGAAGACAAGGTTGAAATTATTAGCCTAAAAAGCATAACGACTAATGCTAACTCTGCCTCTATGGCAGTATGAGGGAAGCAGACTAAAAGCCGCTGTTTGATTGGCTAAGACATCTTTTACTTGACCAAGTTAGTGTTACGGGTTTTCCAATGGTAAGTACTACAGGCATTTCCATCTCCCCCATAGTAAGAACATCTCTGGGTTTAGTTGTGTTTGATCAGTGTTGGAGCTAAACTCTGCAGGTAGATAGATCTCCAGAAACAGGGTTGAGCACCCTGTACTAGGATATATGGAATATTTTGTTGTTTTAATTTTTGCACATTTACTAACTATCAGTTGCAGTTAACAGTGTAAACAATTTTTGGTAATGGAATATAATTCTTACTTTTTTTTCTTTTTTTTACTATTTACTATATACAAAAAAAATTGGGTAACACTTTAGTTTAATTCACACCATTTACTACTGGCTTATTACCTGCATATAATTTTTGCCATATGATGCTTTGTATTAAGATATAAAGTGAGCTTGTGTGCAAAATTCTCATTTATAAGTCTAATAAACTGAAAATGCAATAAATTACTGAATAAATTACTGAAATAGACTGAATAGTGCCTGTGGTTTAAAGTCACAAAAGTCATATTTAGACAAATCATTTGATTTATTGCCAGAGAACTTTTGCTTTGTGCGGTTTATCTGTTATGCTAATTTGCCATCTATCAAAACGAAGGAAACACATAGCAGCATACTGCAACTTTCATGCCCAAAAAATTGATTTGATAAAGGCCCTGACTTTGCGCGGTAAATGCAACTTTCTCTTCCACGCTTAAAAAAACAAAACACAAAAAGCTATAACTCTCTAAGTGTCTCCAAAGCAAACACCAATTCCTTCTGTTCTGTGCTTAGAATCAAAAGCCACGGCCGCAGGCTTGTATCTGCTTCTGCTATCCTGATGAATATTTACATGCTTAAACACTCAAATTAGAATTCATTATCTTGTGTAATCTTGGGTTTAGATCTACATGTGCAGTTGTTTGATTAGTTGCTCGAGGATATGGGTTTTGTGTTTGGTTTGTGGGCCTTCTACCTTTTCGCACACTTGCCTTTTGAAGCTAATGTCTGGCAAACGATAGGCCCGTTGTGTTGGAATTAGCATCTCTTGAAAAGATGTTTTTTTTGGGGGGGAGTTGGAGCTGTGTGATCCAAACCTCTCAATCCTACTTCGCAACAACATCGTCTTGTGGCAACATGCTTTGGTACCAAACATATTACCATGAATAATTGAAGAACAACACTAGATTTAGTTGAATGAGCACCTGCACATTAACCGCTTTAATGCAGAAGCGTTGCCACAGCGGTGGGATTTGTACATTATTGAAGAGAAAATACAGCACGGTCGCCTTTGTCATTCTTGACATTTCCTGAAACCATCTTTGCTATTTGACAGCATTAAAGATGCATGAGGGGCCTACGAATCCACTCGAAGAATTTTCTTTTTCCTCGAGGACTCAAATCTTGTGCTGCTTCCACTTTAAAAGGTAAAGTAGGTTTATTCTGTTTCTGTCACGGTCAGCCTGCTGCGAAGCAGGTCACTGTCACGTTGACATTTTAAAACATGTTCTCTCTTTCCTCCGCAGCTGCTTGAGGTTTATCTCGTGCAACAGAGGAAGTGGTGCGGGAAGGAGAATGTGTCGGCCCTAACGTTTCGTGTGTACAACAGGATATCCGACGCTGGGAACGTTAGCCTCATGTCGAGAGACGATATAAAAGATAGATTGCCACTTGTGTTCCTAAGATGTGCAAAAACTGTTTTTAAAAATGTTTTTGGCCCTTGCCTTTTTGTCCTTCGGTGCATCTGCTCGCTTTGGTTCACGATTTGGAACCCGGACATCTCATTTCAGTTCCTCGTGCATAGAAATAGTAAAGCAGTCCTTATCTGAAGCTCGTGTCTTATCAAACTTGCAGACATTCTGTGTAGTTTGAGTGTGTTACATTTACTCATATGCGAATACGTTAATTGCCTGTTGACTGACAGCTGGAAAAGACAGGGATTTCATGCTGGGGCAATGGTAATTGTTTTCAGATTTGTTTTAGACTGTCTTTTTGATCAAATTTGTGGAAGAGCGAGTGAGAGAGAAGGAAAGGAGGAGGTGAGGGAGCCAGACACTACTCATGGGGCCCATTAGGAAATTGCCAGTAAGCAAAGTTGCAAATAAGCTGTCACACAGTACAAATGAGATTACCTTTCCAATGTGCCCTGGAACCTGCGCACCGGGGGGATGCAGAACCAGTCACGGCAAAACAAGGCACAATCGGCTGATTTATCTCAGCGCTTGATCTTCTGGTGGTGTTCTTTCTGCCTCTGTTTTTTTTTTTCATGCATGGTGTGCAAAACAGTTTACAAAGTGCTTGCAGCACAAGTTAATCAGTTGTAGACAACCTCTGAAGCGAGTCGACATAGTGTTTCAAGTCAGGGATTTCACTTATAGTCATCAGTGTTGGATTTATACACAGGCAGAGGGGCTTAGTGTGCGTTTACATGACAACGATGTACTAAAAATGGAGTTTTTCCACAAGTTTTGTTTACAGACGCCAGCGTTGTTAAAGTCATCCCCATGCACATAGATCAGTACACACGGTTGAATACAAAATTATTATTCTTTTTCAAATATTTCTTAATTGCTGTGTAACGGAGATATTTTTTCAACACATTTTTAAACATAATAGTTGTAATACAACATACAAACATAATAGTGTTTATTTTCAAATTCCTTTTATACCTCTAGGTTTTATAGAACCTTTTGCCATTTCCTGGGTTCTCAAAAGCAGAGGTCGTCATCGTTGGATAAACTTCTACAATGCTCAAAGTGTACTACAACAGACAGATATATTTTTGTTTCCATTTGCTACAATAGCAAAAGAAAAAGAAAAATTCACATAGTGTTTCTGTGTTTTTACAAATATTAAAGAAATTGTTATGTTGGGTATAAAGGTGTGAAATTTTCTGTCTCTTCCTTAGATGATGGATTAGAGTAGAAACATTCATTCAGCAGCGTTAACTAATACTGTAATTTAATGCAAAGTGAGAGAGATGAGAGTGGGGTGGGAGGATCAGAAAAGGTTTGAGAGTCTGGTCTCGAACTTGGGACACCTGAAGCACAATAGCTACGTGTTGGCCCACTGGCCACGAGGCTATCAGTGCTGACAATAAATCTGACTTTAAATTAATGCATCACAAACTATGACAAAGATTCATTGTTTTACTCTTAATATATAAATATTCATCTTAAAGTCTGCATAAACTAGAAGTTGCTGAGACTTCCAACTGAAATGGAATATTGAGCAGGGGTGGGGCTTTCTTTTTGCTCATCATTCTCTCCTAGCAAACTAACGGTAAGAGGGGTATTGTTAAAAACATTGTGGCTTCCAAACTGACGCCAACAGAAAGGACCGCCACTCCAAACACAGAAGAAAATGGTCAAACTTTGATTGAAGATTACCAAAAAAATTTTTTTTTTAGTGGATTAATTTACACAGATTAATTGTTCACCTAAAAGAATGAAAATTTGCGCTAGCAAAATAAACATTGTAATTTGTGATTTCACAAGGACTTCAAACATTTGTATCCATGATAACTAAAAGATGATCGTCTACACAAATTTCGAAATAAACTATTACACTTAATGGTAAAATATATTAAATGTATTATACTGTATTATATCAGTCCAGACCTGAAAATAATAGAGCCAATATGGAATTATTATGGAATTTTCTGGATAGAGAGAAATAAAATAAGAATAATAATTTTAAAAAACTTGGGGAAATGCTGAAAGAAGCCTGGTATATGCAAGAACGGTCTCCCCAGAAGAGTTCAAGATGAAGGTCACACCAAATACTGACTTTTGCCACAAGATATTTTGTTCTGAAAATTGTGCATTTTAAAGTTTGTGTACACATTTCCTGTTCTCTCTGCATTTACATGAAGACACTAAAAAATAAACATGGATGGTTGTTAAAACTTTGCTGAAACACCAGAGTACTTTTGCACAGTACTATTTAAACAATTAAAGCGATGCAATTGTTCTTACATAAATAAGAGAACATGGTCATATTTTGACTTTGCTGCTATAGATATATTAACAACAGAAAGTTGTCAGCATGTCACGTACTGTGAAATTTTGTGAATATTTATGAGTCACTATGATGAAGAGATAGATAAGAGCTTCAAGTGACTGCACTTCCACTTCCTGTATGCAAGTATATCAGGCCAACAGTCCTCCTGCCTGACAAAATTTCTCTTTCTAAAACACAAGTCTCGTTCCACTTACGGCATGTTTATCGGTGATGCCAATAGTTGCCAAAACAGCCAAAAAAGAAACGACAGCGATTTCGTTGGATTTACAGTATCTGAATTGGGTATATTTTGTGGCGAGACTTGTCTTTCTTGACTTAAAGTTTGTATTGTGGTGTAACCCAAGTCTATTTTCAGTCTACCAAAACGCCGTTGCTGCAGACACCCAGGAGACCCTCATTAAATTCGCACCAAATGTATGATTCTGTCACACCCACAAAAACCCCTCTAGTCCCACTAATCCTATTCCACGGCTCCATCTTGTTTATCTTTTGTAGGGCCCGAAATGACTACATTTAAACTATTCTGGCGAACGTCTGAACGCACCATGCTATTGAGATGACGATGAGGTTTATCTCAAACTGTTACCTTGAGAGTGTGTGCACACCACTGTCATCATCATTCAAAGCTCTTGTGGTTCATTCCCCAGCGCACAGGAATAAAAACGCAGAAGTGTAGCACTGCTATGATATTTGCATCGACAGCTGAGCATGCAAACTTTGAGATTTGAATGCAAACTGCAGTGCATGGTTGAGTGCTGGTGGCTGTTGAAGGGCAGGCGGCGTCTGAGAGAGTCAGGCGTCCTGTTGATTCAAGTGTAAAAAATAAGATTACACTAAACAGATCATAGTCTTATCTGTGAGGTATATTATTCAATTACTATTACGTACACATGTCCGGATTACTATTATTTCCGGTTGATGAGGGAGTGAGCTGGCATGCTGCTCTGCCTTGCAGAAATGCTTTAGTAAATTTAAAGAATCTAAATAATATTTTAGTCAGATTATTATTATTATTCTCAAAGGAATATTTTTAAGTACTTCTGCTCTGTAAAAAAATGATATGACAAAAAGACATGACTGTTTTTATGTTACTTTAACTTATTTAAATAAGTTAATCATGTTTAAACTACATCATGTTTTAGTCAGTTGGATTGATATAAGTTGAGTAGAAAAGTTCATTTTATTCAACTAAAATATTTTCTTACAGTGTGTGCTTTGCAATGCGTTGTGCCATTTTACTCAACACAAAGCCATAAATGAATGAGAGTAAACAAATCAGTTTCTGTAAAAACCACAAGTTTTGCTGTAAAAACAAATGCATATTTTGCATATTTTATATATTGCTGGTGATGACATTGTTAGGCCCATTGGGGCATATTATCACACTATGGGGTAAGTTGTCTTGGCTTTAAACAGTCAACACTTTAAAAAATGCTGGGATGTTTTTACCCAATGTTGGGTAAAATATGGACAAACTCAACTGTTGGATTAAAACGTTCAATTTACAATTTGACCCAGTGTTTTTTAGAGTGAAGCTATAAAAGTTGTAAGCAAAGATTATCTGAATTTGTTTGTAATACTGTTACTATTTGTGTACTCAAACACTGTTGTCCTGAAAACGCAATTTTTGTTACATTTTTAGAATATTTATTATAAGTTTCTAATTTATTTTGTAGTTGACCATTGCACCACAATATGCCATAAGCCCTTGTGATGTTGTTTAACCAACACTGATATAATATTAGGATTTAATATTGCAACAAACAGTATTAAAACACAAATTAATTAAAAAAAAATAATCAAGACGACAATTGTATAAAATTGGACTTTATTATGAAGATTAAAATTCACATACACACATACACATACAGTTGCCAAAATGATTAACCTTTCTGTGAAATTTTAATTATTTTAAAAGTATTTCCCAAGTGTTGCTTAATGGAAAGAATATATTTTTCAACATTTTAAAACATAATAGTTTTAATAACTCATTTTAAATAACTAATTTGTTTTATCTTTGCCGTAATGACACTACATAATATTTTTCTACTCATTTTGCAAGACACTAGTATTTATCTTAAAGTGCAATTTAGATAATTAACTAGTTTATAATGTGAACTATGCAAGTTAGGATAATTTGGCAAGTTATTAGATAACAGTGGTTTGTTCTGTAGGCAATCAAAAAAAATATTGAACTGACACATGTTAAAACTGCTTTTAATCCAGCCTTTAAATAAAAATTTAAATAAGAAGAAAAATTGCTAAACAAAAATATTTTTTTAAATAAATAAGAGCTAAAAATGAAATAAAAAAATCTCTTTCTCTTTATATATATATATATGTATGTGTGCGTGTGCATGCATGTGTACGAATCAAAAATCTCATAATTTCCAAATGTAGCTCTTGTGTCAATATTTCCCTTAAATATATTACCATCATTTTAATTAAAAAGTATATATATCACTGTAACATTTCTGTCAGTATTCATTTACATTCTTCTTTCTGTAACTTCTACAGTAAGCCAGCCCATGGAATGTCATTCGAACCACAGCTAGCTCAGTAAATCACAAGAACCATCAATTTATTAGTATCAAAATATAACACCAATCTCTTAAACCTACAGGCTGCAGCATACACAAAAATAAAGAGAATTCATCACACATCATATAATGAATAATCCCAGATATTACACTGTTTGCACAATAAGAGAAACGCGGTTGTGAGGAAGAGCTCTTGCACGAGTGCTGGCTCACACTGCCATACATGGGCAAATTTCTGGGACTCTGTGTGTGTGTGTGTGTGTGTGTTTGCCGGCTGGAATTTCGCCCTCTGACGTCACTGCCTGTTACTCTCCCAGATTTGGGAAAAAGAAGTTTCACTTTAAGTGGGGATTTGAAACTCTGTGATTCTTAGAAAGCGAGGTAAGAGATCTATTAACGCTTTCGAGGATACGCCTCCACGCGCCCGAGACGCCGATCTCAGGCCCGGGACACCGCGGTGCTGCTTCTGAAGATATAAGAACTACATTTGACAACTATATGTTCTTGTGTGAGAGACTCGAGCTGTGCCATTGAAATGGAGGGCGTGGGGTTGCGAGCAAGGAGGGGGGCGAACTTTGTTTCGTGTTTTTTTTTTACCCCTCAGCCGAAACATTTGAGGGAACGTATAGTACATTGGGGGGTGTCGGCGTAGTTCTGATAGTTATTTGTAGACGCCTGTCGCATGCGAACTTGTGAAAATGATTGTGTTGTGATTCTGAAACATTGTTGCTGTGTTGTGTTTCTCGTGAAGAATGCGGAAGTAAATAGGCTGGAGGCTTCGCTATAACAGTGTGCTAGAGACGTGGCTTCTGCTTGTATGAGCGACAGATATGAAAGATTAGTGCTGGACATGTGCTTTGTTTTGTGTTGTTGAGTTTACATGTCAGTGTGATGCTGAAGATTAGCAACTCGGTGTGTGTAGGCTACTTGTTCACTGGTTATTAGAGGGAATGCTTGAAAGTTAAATTAACTTATTGTCATTTAAGGTGTTGTTGCGTTGTAGGGTAGAAATACATAGCTCTGGGAAGTGAACTTGTATTTTGCTGAAAAGCTACATTTTAAAGTACCCCCCTTTTGCTATAGGTTACAGAAGACACTCATGTCATTCAGTGTATATAATGTGCCAAAAAATATTGTGATAGCTTATTAAAATACTCTATTTAAGGGCCACAGTACAGACGAAAAGTACTAATAAATTGTCGTTTTAAATCTCTGCACTTTGCTGGTTTTCTTCACACCATCAGGGTTTATCCTTTTTTTTTTCAACAATAGGCATTATTGCTTATTTTATTAGCCTATATATTATAAACACAGGGTAGAATATGTATTTTTAAGAAGTATCACTTCATGTATGATTGGATGTTATAGCACTCACTCATTTATTTATTTGCCATAATTTACAGAAGATACCTTATCTCATTCAGTGTGCAATTTACCAACAAATCTTTTGATTACTTAAAAGTGTTTGAAGACTACAGTACAGCTAAAATACTAATAAATTGTCATTTTGAATCACTGTACTTTGCTGTTATTTCGCACCACTAGGTTTTACCAATTTGCCAGCATTAAGGTTTAGTATAATATTTTTTAAATTCCATTAAACTTTGCATGATTGCTTGTTCTTTTACATATTGAATTATAACCACAGGTAGGAATATGTTTGTCATTATTAAAATGTATCTCTTATGTATCTATGTTATTTCACTCATATTTTGACACTTTACCTAATTTTACCTAAGCTTTATTTCATTTGATGAAAAGACCAAAGTGTCTTTGTTTGAACTGTATATTAAATAATGTCTGAGAGTGTTGACAGAGCAGGGATAGTGCTGCTGTGGCTACTTATTTGAGTGACAGCTATGAAAGTGATTAGTGCAGGACATGTGCTTTGTTTGTTTTGTTGAGTTTACATGTCAACGAGATGCTTCAAAATGTATACTGGAGTTTAGTTTTAGTAACTTGGTGTGTGTACTTGTCTACTGGTTATTAGAGGGAATGCTTGAAAGTTTCTTTAACTTGTGTAGTATTGTCACTTACGGTACCTTTTCATTGAATGGCATATATATATATATATATATATATATATATATATATATATATATATAT
>CAIGQV010019356.1:21115605-21144607 GCA_903798115.1 Danio jaintianensis | reverse complement strand
TATATATATATATATATATATATATATATATATATATATATATATATGCAGCTCTAACAACCAGTGTTGTCAAAAATATATACATATCAATACTGACATATTTAAAATGATACAATCTTGCTTTTGGTTGGTATTGAAACTGGCTTTGCTCTCTCGCACTCTCTCTATATTCATCTCACCTGCAGGGATAATAATATTATTAATGAACACTTTTGTTTTAATCAGAAAATAAGATGATATTGCACTACTGTTTTTTTGTAATTGATTTCCCTTTGGACTTAAGGACTACTGACATACCTGGTATAAACATTATATGGTTTAGTTATTTTTTTCCCCTTTTTACTTCATTTGCATACTTTTAATGCTGTGGAATTTGTTTCACATGGTATCGAAAATGGTAACGAATATCGATATTTATCAAGGAATTTTATTGAAGTCCACAAAATATCACACAAGTACCACACAATCTTTCATTCATTCATTCATTCATTTTCTTTTCGGCTTAGTCCCTTTATTAATCTGGGGTCGCCACAGCGGGATGAACCGCCAACTTATCCAGCATATGTTTTACGCAGCGGATGCCCTTCCAGCTGCAACCCATCACTGGGAAACATTCATACACTCTCATTCACACACATACACTACGGACAATTTAGCTTACCCAATTCACCTATACCGCATGTCTTTGGACTTGTGGGGGAAACTGGAGCACCTGGAGGAAACCCACGCGAACACGGGGAGAACATGCAAACTCCACACAGAAATGCCAACTGACCCAGCCGAGGCTCGAACCAGCGACCTTCTTGCTGTGAGGCGAACGTGCTACCCACTGCGCCACCGCGTCACCCCCACACAATCTTTTCAGTCAAAATTAGAACAAGAATCATTTGATGAATTCATAAATGATTCTACATAAGGATAACATTACAGCCTTTAAATATAAATTAACTGTCATTTTAAGATTGTATAATCTATCCTTCAAACCACTAGGTTTTACCTATTTGTCAGCATTATGTTGTAAATCATTTAAAATATGATGAAATTTAGTGTGATCATTTATTCATATATATTAAAGTATAAGTAGGGGTCAGATTAAGTACATTTCATTTTTAAATAAATGTATCCATTAAGCTACTTGATGATATAAGATTATTTCTCCCACATTCTGACATTTAATATAAAATGTAATTAAAATAGAAACACTTAATTTAAACGCTTTTGTTATTTTCATTTGATACAGACAAAAAATTATTTTTTTAACTAAACATAAAATAATATGTGATAGTTTTGACAGCAGGAACATTTTTTCGAAATAGTGTATTTTTTAAAGTAAATGTATCTTGTTTCAATACATTTTATATTTTTAATAATCTGTAATGCAAACTGAGGCAACACGGTGTCTCAGTGGTTAGCACTGTCACCTCACAGCAAGAAGGTTGCTGGTTCGAGTCACGGTTGGGTCAGTTGGCATTTCTGTGTGGAGTTTGCATGTTCTCCCCATGTTCACGTGGGTTTCCTCGGGGTGCTCAGGTTTCCCCCACAGTCCAAAGACATGCGGTATAGGTGAATTGAATAAACTAAATTGTCCATAGTGTATGTGTGTGAATGAGTGTGTATTGATGTTTCCCAGTACTGGGTTGCAGCTCGAAGGGCATCCACTGTGTAAAACATATGCTGGATAAGTTGGCGGTTCATTCCTCTGTGGCAACCCCTGATGAATAATGGGACTAAGCCGAAGGAAAATGAATGAATGAATAATGCAAACTGGTGATTTTTATAGGAGTAGTTGACATGATAATGCAGTTTTTAAATAAAAAATAAAGAGACACTGGAAACACTTATGAGCTGCATGCTCACAAAAAAATCTAGTGCTGCACAGATCATAGACATACACAATTATAAACATCTTGACATTTTTGTTTTCACAAAACCATACACTATAAAAAAAAAGCTGGGCAGTTTTAACCCAATTTTAGGTCAAATATGGAAATTTTTTATGTCATTTTAATTTAAAGGGGACCTATTATGCCCCTACATAAATTATGTATAATAAGTCACTGATGTCCCCAGAGTGTGTATGTGAAGTTTCAGCACAAAATACCACAAAATAATGTTTTATAACTCTTTGAAACTGCCCCTTTTAGACTTTGATTCAAATTGTGCTGTTTTGGTGACTGTCGCTTTAAATTCAAATGTGATTGTGCTCTTTTCAAAACAGGGCGGAGCTACAAACATCAATGCCTTCAGCATAGCAACAGATTCAAAACAGGACTAACGTTATCTTTGTAAAAAAACCTCAAAATGCCAAAAGAAGGGGCTCAGAATTAGGTAGTCTATGGAAACTACGTTGTTTATTTGTGTTTCCTAAAACTCCACATTTATAATTCCTCTTAGTTGCTAAAATTGTCTTCAGCAGGTATGGTGTGAAAACTCAAATGCCAGACAACTGCTTCTCACTCAGGGCTGTCTATGCTAATGAGGGAGAGATAGTCACAAATGGGCGGGACTTTCCCTCTCCGATGACATGTACAAAGGGAGAATGACAATCAAAGTGTTTCTGCAAACTGTTTTTATCAAGTGTGATTATAAAAAAAAATAATTAATTGATTTTTACTATTAGAGGCTGACTTTATTCACAAACTGTTGCCAGACAGCAATGTTATAAACCACTTATAAAAGTGCATTTTTTTTAGTGTATCGCTACTGGCCAACTGACAATTAATACTATTTCAAATCAAACTCTCCATTTTTTTTCTTGCACTTGACACTGGGTGAGTGTATTTTCAGGCCCTGTTTACCTGATTGAAACCACAGCATGAAAAGCTCAGGTAAATTGGGTGCAAGTCGAAACAGAAAGACGATTGATGGTTACAACATACGTCTGGGTGATTTGAGCATGTTTCTTTTAAACTACCTTTTATCTACACTAACACAGTGTGAAGAAGCACTCAGTATTGACCGTTTTAGACACTTTTGTTGCTCAAAGTTAAATATGCAGTTTGTTGTGAGCTGTGCTTTATAGCAGCCAATTCAAATCATGAGATACAATACAGATTCTTATAATGATTCTTCTTTTGGTTAACATGAATCCAATATAGTGATATGGGCATTTGGTCCAATATTGAGGTCTGCTCTGTATTATATGTGGAGCTAATGGTATGAACTCAATCACTGCCTTCGGAAAATATATTTTTTTGTCAGAAAAGCAAATATCTCCATTTCAAGCCAACCAAAATGTCTGGAATACAAACATTGTTCCTCTTAAAAGTAACTAAGTGCTTAAATATTTATCTGTTTCCGTACAAAGACGACATTCAGAATTCAGCTTTGATATGAATCTCTAATCAATAACATCAAGGCCTCCCAACCATCAAACTGAATATCTCTTCTGTATATCCCCCATCCCTGCCTCCCCAAAAAAAAGTTTTCACTCCAAACTACATCTCACACAACAGCAGGAATTAAAAACGAGGACATGTCAGACAGACTAGTGATGCTTAAAGTTAAAAGACGAATCCTGCCTTTGAGCCGAGTCTTCCTTTGACTGTCGTTTTGCCATTAGTGCAGACTTTCTATGAATATTGACTGTGTGCTGTATTACTGTAGGTTACTGTAGGATCAAATATTCTGCGCCTCCTTTCTGTTGCTATGGAGACGCTGTGATCAGGTGCCGTCTGGAGCATAAGAGTGACAACTGAAAGTTAAAAATACACAAAGAAACACAACAATTACTGTGAGCAGTTATTATGGATTTATGCAGTAGTTAATTCTGGTGTCATAAACAGTTTAAACGGCTGTTGAATGGAGTCCATCTAGGCAATTCTGTTGGCTAGAAGATTTTTTTAAGGGGTGCTCTGTTGAGTGAGTGCCTGTTTAGAGTATTATGTTCAAAAGTGTATTGTTTTGTAGTTTTTTAGTTTTAGTTCTGTATATAGCATATAGAGCATATTCTTTATTATTTTAACATATTTATATTGCAAGCTCAAGTTAGTTTTTAATTTACTAATAAGCTATACAGTATTGTATGAGTGTCAGTAAGATGTTTTGCGATAAATGAATAGTTTTAAATAAAAGCATTTGAATCGATCAAAAGCAACAGTAAAGACATTTGGAATGGTACCGAAAACTATTTTATTTTATTTTATTTTTTAATTACTAATGCTAAATGTTTCTTAGGCACAAAATCAATACTGAAATGATTTATGAAATGTGCATGTGACACTGCTGAAAATGTAGCTTTGTCGTCATATAGGTAAAATACCTTTCTTAAGACTCAATAAAAAAAAAGTCCTACTGAATCAAACTTTTAAATGAAGTTTCAATGTATCATCCATTTTCATAAAAAAATAAATAATAATAATAATAATAATAATAATAATAATAATTCTTGGTGTGATTGATCCAGCCTGATCTCTTTAAAAAAGTCAGATTTGTAAGAAATCATACAAATTCATTCATATGAAAATGTACAAATTTTAAAAGGAGACGTACCCCCAAATCGTCACTGGGGGAGCAAATGGTACTAAAATGTACGAATGAGATTGAACAAATTCATATGGATTAGCTACTAAATCAAAAAGCTTTGAATTGTGTTGGTTGATCGTATATGATATATATCTATATATTCTATCAAGCTGCATTTAGCTGTATGACTTACATGATATGACTCAAGGACCAGAGTTTCAGCGAAAAATCTGGTTAATGTCCTGCTGAAAGGCCAAGTAAATCAACAGCAAATATGCAGAATAATTTTGGGTGGATTGTCTCTTTAACTGCATCCATGTGCTTACAGCCAAATCAGATTTGATTTAGCTTGAATTAGACTTTAATGCATTCCATCCGAACAGCTCATGGAACTCATGTAAGCGGATTTTACTCAAAGAACAAGTTTTGAACAAAGCTGAGATTTGCAAAGTGTTTCATTCCTGGATGACAAATTCAGCAGTCTGATAAAGCAGCTGCTCTTCTGCTCCCTTTTTCTATTTTATCTCTCTAATTTCCAAGAGCCGGTGAGGACGGATATGTGTAGTTTAAGTACACAGGAAACAGGCATGTGGGATGAGAGGTGGATGAATGGGTGTACAGTGACTCTGTCCTTTAGGATGTGGTGTGGAACAGGCTCTGGACCAAGAGACGGATGATGCAGCGGCCGTTATGATTTACAGCAGACTTCTGCTCATTTCTCACTGCACTCATTGACACAGCAGTATAAGGAACGCTGGCCGACTTAAAGTTCAGCCGCTCGGTGACTTTGATCTTCCTCTGAACTCTGGGTAATCAAGCTTCCTCGCATCCCCTTCAAGTGCTCGCGAGGAGAAAGACAGATTGCCACATTAGCATACAAGGCTAAGAAGACACCTGCAGCCGTAAAAAGGACACACAGTGTTTTAGGCGGCGATAGAAAGAGGAAGGAGAGAGCAGATAAGAGGAAGGACAGCTGTGATGTGTTCACACGCACTTAGAAACATGAGCGTTGTGTGCTTATTACCGTGGCCGGACAGGCCTTCTCGATTTATGTGCGTTAAACGCTATTCCTCTAGTCCTGCTTGTGATTGATAAAGTGTTTTGTTTTGCAGAACCTTCAACTTTCCTTTGGTCCACTCTCTGTTGACTACCAAGTAAGAATGAATTGCTTGCATTCAGTTTTTTGTAATCTTTGTCACATTCTATTTCCTCTTACGCACGGTTTAGACTAAACAATATTTTTTTTATATTAGTCACTTTGTCAGATTATGTGATATTGACTCTGAGACTCTTGTCGTGTCATGGACAAGAAATATATCAAATGACCATGCCAATCTTGTGGTCTCTTTTTCATTTTGCTGTATCTGAAAGAGAATTGTATACTTTTATTTGTCAAACTAATGCTTGTTTCTGCCTTTTTTCACACAAAACTGATGTTATAGGTGCCCTAAAATAGAATTTTTGCCTAATGGTTTACAGAGTGGAACATTACATTGGATCATATTAAATCATATGAACACACATTATATTTCATTATTACACTGCTGTCTGGGTTACACGATTCTGATTGGTCAATAGTCCAGGGTATGTTATTTCAAGATAACAACTGCTAAATATCACTTATTAGTATTACTTATTATTATTGGTGAAGCTTATTAGACCATTTTAATCCAGTTTTCCCACTTCCATGTGGACACAGAGATTTCTTAAAATGCTTTGTGTATGGACGTAAAACGTTTAGAATTCGCACAAGAAAAAAAAAACATGATTGTTGCTGTGTGGACGTAGCCCCAGATGCACAGATTCTTGTGCACCATTGTTGTTTACTGATTTACAATTCACTAAAATGAATTGTGGCAAATGTTGCTACTTATTTGGGCTAATATTGTGTAGTCCGAACCTGGCATAAAACAAAAATTTGCTGACTTTTTGTATTTTTATTTTTTTTATATATTTTTCATCAAACAGCTCCAACTCCAACATGATCTGCTTAGTTTCAGTCACCATTGTTTGTTATACCCTAAGCCCAAAACTGTGGCAAAGAAACTTAATACAGGTAAACATGGAAGCCTTGCCATAAAGTAGCATCAGACACTTGGAACTGTCATGCCATTATAAACTCACCACATTTAAGATCTGGTTTCTTTAACATCAATGATCTTACTGCCTGATTGAGATATGACATAAAGTGGGTCTCATGCAGGACACAAAGCACTGCATTAAATTCCATTGTTCCGCACCATATCTTTAAAATATTTACATTTATTTAACACAGTATTTTCAACTGAGTTTCAGTGCTCAGCTGCTGCTCCTAATGCCGCTTGTGTTTAAATGCCGTTTCATCTCGTTTTACACTTGAACAACTAAATGAATGCTTAAAGGTCCCATAAAGTGCTATAAAATGTGCACTTTTTTATTCAGTGTTTGACTTAATCTCAACTGAAACATGAAGAGAGGGTGGGACATATAGTACCCCTTTAAAAAACAGCCAATAGCATTTTGTTTTATCACAGCTCTGCCAGTGAGAGTGGTTGAGCTCACATGCATCAAATGAGAAGCATATTGAAGGGGGCGGGGCATGTCAGATAGTATAGAGAATTTGATTGGTCAAGATTTGATAAGAAACTGAAGTATAAAAAAAAAATGTTGGTCCGTTTAGGCGGAAGTGACAAACGTGACAAACTGCAAGCTTTGGATCTTCAAGACACAAATTTTATCACTGGTTTGTAGCACACTAGCTTATAAATATCCTTGAAACTAACACACTGATTCTAGCTTTATTTTAACTTCACGTAAATTTAAATGTAAGTATAGTTAACTGTCTATATTTTAATTCAATTACGTTATCGATGCTGTGAAAGGAATTGAAAAGTCACATCAACCTTTCACCGGAAGTTTATCAGTGACTGAAAAAAAACTTGCCATGCTTAAAGCCCATTGCAGGGCAATTCAGACAGAATGAAGTACAAATGTTTATGGTAGCGTCGGCTATATGCGTATTCTAGACTACAATTTTCACTCAGTGCTGAAGTATAAATTGGCCTTTACAGGTGCTTAATGCTCATGTCACTTCTTTCTTTTTTTTGTCTTTGTTTTTTGAACAGGAATTTATGTACTATTACAGGAGATGCATAATAGAGCCTCCTACTGTATAATGGTGGATTATACAGTGGATTGGCAGGAAGCAGTAGAGATATTGAGGTCTTAATGTGACTTCATTTGCAAATTGTTGAATTTTTCCATGATCAAGAACAGCTAATACTTATTGTACTTAAATCGATTTTTGGAGTGCTGCTGGTGGCTGATTTCATTTCAAAATGCCTGAACATGTCTTATGTAAACGGTTTATTACAAAGGCATATAACTGAGGTGTAAGATGACACCTACCAAGATTGTATAGTTTGTTAAAATAAGTATAATTAAACATAGCTTCCATTTGATAACAGTTAGATCGGATCAGCTAGTTGCTCTGATAACACCCAGACTTTATTTAAAAATTATGTAGTTTTGCAGATCATTAATAAGAGATAAGTGTTTTTCTACACTTGTTGGGTGCATGTGTTGCAGCTGCGTGCAGAGCTTTCTGAACTGCTATAATTAGCTCATAAGGTGCAGAAAGATAATTGACACAACTTTATGAATATATATGGCCAAATTACAGACATACAGAATAATTAGCATCTGATTTGCATTTCATATTTTTGTCTTGTTTTACATTAAAATTCTTAACATATAAGATTAATGTTCAATTTTGTTTTATGTTTGTTTAGATGAAAATACTGATTTACAGTACACATTAGGCATTATTCTTATGACATTTTCTACATGAGGAAATGCAAATTGCTTCCAAGTACTTCACATGTAGTCTGTCTTAGTAAATGCTAGGCTGTTTATGAAATGCAGGCATAGCATTGTGCACTGTAAAACATTTCATGGTTGCCTTGAATTTTTAAGTTGAATCAAATTAACCTTATGAATCATTTTAACTCAAATTACATTAAACTGATTTTAAAAAGCTTGTATAACTTTTTATAAAGTTAAATAATAATAAAAAAAAATAAATAATAATAATAATTAGAAACATGATTAACTTAGTTTATGTTATGAATAATATATGTTGTCATGACTTAGTGAGGGCGACACGGTGGCGCAGTGGGTAGCACAATCACCTCACAGCAAGAAGGTCGCTGGTTCGAGCCTCGGCTGGGTCAGTTGGCATTTCTGTGTGGAGTTTGCATGTTCTCCCCGTGTTCGCGTGGGTTTCCTCCGGGTGCTCCGGTTTCCCCCACAGGTCCAAAGACATGCGGTATAGGTGAATTGGGTAAGCTAAATTGTCCATAGTGTGTGAATGAGTGTGTATGGATGTTTCCCAGTGATGGGTTGTGGCTGGAAGGGCATCCGCTGCGTAAAACATATGCTGGATAAGTTGGCGGTTCATTTTCGCTGTGGCGACCCCAGATTAATAAAGGGACTAAGCCGAAAAAGAAAATGAATGAATGAATGAATGAATGACTTAATGATCATATCATTTTTACAATGCATGATAACGTTTCAGATGAATGTTTTATTTCCTACTGCTAATCAATCTGTTGGATTCTGAAATGGATAATTTTTTAAATATAATGATAAATAATAAATACATTATTTCCAAATTAATTTACTCTCAGTGGCCACACTCTTAATTATGCAGAATTTTAATGCTTAATGTAAGTTAAACTGATGAGTTATATAAAAAAAAGAAAGCCTTTTCGCAGACATTATGAAGGGTATATATTGGCTTAAGTAAACATATTATTTTCTGCTGTAAAGTTGGGCATTTTAACATGGGGAGTCTATGTTATAGACTTGCTTTTGGTGCCAGCCTCAAGTGGCCAGTCAGAGAATTGCAGTTTCAGTCAATTCCGTTCTGTGTTGACTTCATGATTCAGACCGCCACAAAAGACCTCCTACTCTCTGTCTTGTTTTGCTACAATAACAGAAAGCTCACCAAAACAAGGGGTATTTAAGCTTTGCTGCGTTGTAACAAAACACTATCATAGTTGCAATCCACATCCCTTTCACTGAAGATGCATAATAATACATGGTGTAAACTGACCCAAGGTCACACATGAAAGTGTCTTCCTTAAAGGGCTTAAAATGTGCACACAAAAGTATTCTTGATAATAATCTGATTGAACCACTAAAAAACACGTGGACTGTTGTGAAAAATGTTTTTTAGTATTTTTCAGGACTTTGAATGAGTCGGGAACCTTGCTATCAATGGAAGATAAGAGAGCTCTCAGATTTCATCTAAAATTTCTTAATTTGGCTTCCGAAGGTGAATGAAGTTCAACACCAGTCTATAGGAAATCCTTATAGCGTTTGTAGGATAAACAGAAGATTAAACTGTCATTAATAAACACATGACCATGACAACATATGGTTTATCCAAATTCTTCTTCTTATAATTGTCCTGATAATAAAGAATGTAATGATGCAATGCCTTTATCACTGCTTAGAATGCTATTATGAAATATGCTGCGTGCCCTATTCTGAGTAAGAAGCCACATCATTTCACAGAAGGACTTATTTCAAACACTCGACTGAAGCTATGAAGTGAGTTTGAGCCAAAATGTCATTATATGTGGAATTTGCACGTGCATTCAGGTTTACCTTTACAAAGGGCTGTAGTTCATTGATAAGCAATGCAAACAGCTGTCAATATCACAGAATGGTTATTTGAGATTTGAATATCGCATGAAGATATCACATGCTGTATTTAGCAGATAACTACAGCTCTGTGTAGTAAACTCTGCTCCAGCTCAACACACGTGCTGGAGATTCATCTGTTTTCCATCTGACAGCGGCGATATGTAAAACCACTTTGAATCCTGGAGATGTAGGCCGAGACGGCCAGCTCTCCTCTGAGGGAGTGCAGGGCCAGAGTTAATTAGGCATCTTTAATCACCTGAAGTCACTCTCTCTGACACTGTTTAACCCCCCTGTAAATGGGTTATTATTACCTCTAAAATCCCCTCTGTGATTTCAGGCATGAAAGGGCTATTTTTGCTCCGCTAAGTGAAACCCTTGTCAAAATGCACAAGAACCATTTCCCCGCCTTTCTAATAATGAAATAGCAGCCCTCTCTGTGCGAACCATCATTTGCTTTGTACAAAATTTCTAAAGACTTCTGTTTGGTGTAAACAATGCTCCTGTCTGTGGAAGATTAGACATTCAGGGCTCGAATATGTTTTAATTACATTTGCTTTCTTTATTATTGCAATATCATGGAGCTCTGCTCTTTATGCGAGGCAATCAGCGAGATTAATTTCACAATTTGAGGAATACATGCTCTGTTTATTCGTCTATGGATATAGCCTAGTTTTTTTTGTGCCTTTCAAAGGAGGCTCTGCATGCTTATGGTATATGGCTGGAAAAAAAGGCATCTGCACCCCTGTGACTCACGTGACCTGTGTAAATGTAGAGCATAAACCAATTATCTGTTAATGTGTGGACTGCTTTGTAAGGTCAACCCTGGTTTTGTTTTGTTGTACCTTATTACCCAAACTCTCAGCTCTGGCTTATCAGCAGAAGATGAGTCAACATACTCAGAAAACACTCTGCTCTTTTAAACAGGATGTTGTGTTTCTCCCAAACAGCTGATAATTATAATAATCAACACACTACACAGAATATAGGTTTGCTCGCAGGTCTAATAATGATCCCTGTGAGAAAATCAACAGCCATTCTGCATGGGCAAATGGACTTTTGATACCAAACAGTTACGGTTTTTGGGCTTTCGAGTGCAGTAATTCTGCTTTGCTGGTGTGGATGGAGCACTTGTGGTTGTGTGGTCAATATAGACATTGAAATGTAGCTGCTTGTCTATCTGTGCTCTTATTCTGTGTACTTCAGTCTGCTTATTTGTTCCAGTTTGTGCTTGTTTGTGTGAGTATTGATGTTTGATGGCTGGTATATTATAAATGTTTTTACAAAAAGCTGTTGTGGCACTGGAGGATGTTCGCAAAAAGTGATATAGGAATCTAACAAGTGTTTTGCTTTCGTGTTATGAAAAGCTATAAAAATAGGGTGTATAAATATACTCAGTGGTCAGTCAATGCCTGGACGGGAAGGACATCCATTGCATTGCTTTGCTCAGGCATGCAGACAAAAGAGTGATTGTACGTTGACATATCTTGAACTTAACCACCAACATTTCATAACCATCAATAAGAACCAAGTGAATATCACAAAAAATAGTCATATTTAACCACAAAATCAACATTTATATTTTCCAATACTACTATATTGCTACTACTACTAATTTCCATTTTACATAAAGGCAGTATTTAAATCAATGATTGAATCAGCTAATTAATGATATAAAAACATTTAGCAATATAGTATATATTGCATATAGCATATTTACTAACATTGAATAGAAACATAATAAAACAAAGAATTTTTTTTACTGTTAAGTACCAGTTACTACTACTATGAACTATAAATGAATAAATGTTAATGTTTTGAACATTTGAATTAATATAATAGATTTCATCTTACATCGCGACAGTGTTTTAATTAGATCAGTTGAAAATAATAATAGTTAAATTAAAAATAATAAAAATATAATAATATATATTTTTTAATCTTAATATAATCTTAATAATAGATAATCTTAATGTTTTAGAATAAAATATTTTTATTTTCATTATTGCGTTTATTGGTACAATATTTTCATTACAGTCAAGTCAAAAAAACAAATAATAATTTCTACAGTGCCAGAAAATAGCACATTAAAAGTCTTGTGAGACTTCGTACATGTATTTGGCAAACGTTTCACTTGCAGGAAAAATGGAAAACCTTTTTTGATGTAAAATAATTAGCGTTTGTCTGTTTTAATGGTTTTTATTGTATTTATTATATTTATGTTATTGGGCGACACAGTGACTCAGTGGTTAGCACTGTCGCCTTACAGCAAGAAGGTCGCTGGTTCAAGTCCCTGCTGGGTCAGTTGGCATTTCTGTGTGGAGTTTGCATGTTCTCCCAATGCTCGCATGGGTTTTCTCCGGGTGCTCCGTTTTCCCCCACAGTCCAAAGACATGCACTATAGGTGAATTGAATAAACTAAATTGGCCATAAAAAATGACAGTAAATAAAAGATACGATTCAATACTTTTATGTATTCATAAAATATTTATGAATTTGCATATATTTGATTTTACACACTGTACACATATACTTTTATTAGTAATTATAATTCAGTGTGGCATTGTATCAAATGACTGCTATGTTTACTGTGTGTTTGTGTGGGTCAGCAGCAGCGCAGCACCGTCTGAGGGTCTTGTGGTTCACACTGTAGGCATTGGAGAGCACTTTTAGACACTGTGGTTAGACTTATTCTTGGAGGCCATTGTGAGTGTACCAGTCCCCTCTCTCTTAAATATCTCACAGCAATTATCATTGTTATTCTGCAAATGGTACGAACCACAGACTTGGCTTAAGTGTGACTCTGGCCAGTGAAAAAGAAAGTGGCATTCCAGACCGAAAAAAGCAAGCCAAATCAAATTTTGCCCCCCAATCTTTCGCCTATTTTTATTTCCATATTTGGAAATGTTTACCTCCTCATGACTCCACAAGTTAAGCAGGAAGAAGCTCTATGAGTCATTTTAACAGCAGAAGGGCCTGACTGTGGCTCCTGCTCACTCAGGGCTTCTCTCTAGTCCATCCACACACGGGATGCTGTGAGTATAACCTCTTCTCTTCTCTTCTCTTCTCTTCTCTTCTCTTCTCTTCTCTTCTCTTCTCTTCTCTTCTCTTCTCTTCTCTTCTCTTCTCTTCTCTTCTCTTCTCTTCGTTGTGGCTTAATTTGGACATGTAGATGTTTACCACGCAGACCTTGTCCGTGGTGGACAGTGTTTTTACTTCACTACTGCTCTTAAGTACATATTTTATGTATTTGTGCTTTATCAGAGGATTTTTATTTTCGGAAACTTTTACTTTTACTTTAATATATTCCTAAACAAAATATTGTACTTTTTACACCATTACATTTTAAGAATGTAGCTCAGAGAGATGAGATTGTGGTGTTTAATTCTGAACAAGCTGATTTGTTTTTTATTGGTTCAATTTGTAAATTGAACTCAGTGATTCAAATGATCCATAGTGTATTCATAGTGAGTGGCCAGTAAATGATTTACTGATTCAACTGATCCGTTCAGAGTGAAGGTGCATCCTAAATAGCATTCTTGCACACTATTCTATGCCATTTTGCAGTATAAATAGTGTAAGTAGTGCATGCACATCAAAGTTTCTAAAAGAAGAAGTGCACTTTAAATACATGGAGGATGTACTTATGATAAACAGAAGTGTGGAGTGTTGAACACTTTGTGCAGTCGCAGATTGGTGAATCCAATCCTGTTTGTGAATGTGGTTGGACTCATGAAAGATACTATTTGTTAGTTTGGTGATTTATTTAACAAATTTAGCAACATTAGGCGTCATCTTGGAAATGGTTTAAATTTTCAGTTAGTATAAAAAAAGTTAGTGGTGCATTTGGGATGACGCTGAACTACATGGTTGTACAAAAGTGCATAGTGGTCATTTGGCAACTGGTGTCTCCAGTAAATGATTCACTGATTCATTCAGAGTGAATCTCCAGATTTTACAAACTGATCTGAATGGGGTTCAGCGTTCACATCTTTTCAATTATTTGTACACTTGTTAGAGTAAGACAAGTTTTGGTAATTTGACATTCTTGGAAAATAAACTTTCATAGGTAAGTACTTGTACTTTTATTACAGAAATAAATTAAAGACCCAGTCATTTGAATCAAATAATATTGAAAAGGAAGACTTTATAATTCTGCTGGAGTAATATTTTGTTAGGGTATCTGTACTTTTGCTCAAGTGTCTAATTTTTGTACTTCGTCCACCACTGGTCCTTGTGGCACATTGCTCTACACTTCTTTGTAATCTGAATTTTTACTCATTAAAGAACAAATATTGAGTCAGTTTGTGAAACTGCAATTATGGCCTTCGTTTTCTTTACATTCAGTTATTGGTAGGAGCCACCTGACATTTTATTTATTTATTAATTTTTTTTGTTTGGAGTGATTTTTAAATTACCCGCAGATTAGTTTGAAGTTGTCATACCATTGATATAAAGTTAGTGGTACTTAGCACATCGTAGGAGAACACTTTCTTTTAGCACTACTGTCTGGCTTTAATTTGCTCTTTGAACATAAAGAAAAGCTTCAGAGTCTGTTTAGAAACACTACCTCAGTCTGTGTTTTTATATGTTCATGCCCTTTCTTTTCTGTCATCCAAGGCTGACTTTCATTGAAATGGAAAACATTTCATTGTGGCCTTTATTGCACTCAGAAATTGCTTTAGATATCATTGGAGCTCTATATGGTTTTATGGCGTAGCTCTCTGGAATACTTCATTCGCATTGGTCAATTGCACCATCCAGCGGTTTGTTATTTCCTGATAACAGCTAGTAAAAGTGATAACACTGACTCATATGAGATACTGAAGTTGGCCCTCTATGCTTGCTAGGAACTGTTTCTATTTGTGACTGGTGAACTAATGAAATATTAACACTCCAATCAATATTTTGGGTACAATTATATAATTATGTCGTACAGATTTTGCAGACTCAATCTCTTTTGTTTCACACAAATGCAGCTACTGTCATGTTACGTTTCTGCTAGAGTTATTGAATATATAGAAAATCAGATGACTTAAATTTTAATAGTGCTCTAATTAATAGTAAATGTTGTGTAATGACTGCACATTGTAAATACAAAATGACAATAAGAAGTCATGCTAACACATTTTTCTTACGTTAGCTTATTAAAAGAGGTTAGAGTCATGTTTAACTTAATTTTTTATAGTTATATACAAGCAACTTGATTGGTTTAAGTCAGTTTACTGAATTGTAAGTTACTAAAGATAATTTGATTCAACGTGAACATTTATGGCATTTTATGACATCAACTCTTGTACTTACAGTACATTCAATTCCTTACAAACACCACTTGAACCTAAAACAATCACTAATAAAGTTAGGAAATGTTTAAGTGAATTACAAGAGTGTTCAAAGTGAGCTGTGTTTACGTTAAGCTTGTGACACAAAACTCTTCATTTACACATTTGAGATTAAACTAGCACAGAACACCATCTGCTGTTAAAAACTAAGCTCAGAATCAATTCAGGAGGTAATAGCGATGCATTTTGTAAAACGCAGAATAGATTTTTCTGAACAATTTTTCACCACAGATCTACTGGATGGCAGTGCTGTTGTCTCTGAACGTGACCTGTGACAGAAAAAGCAGAAAGCTGTATTGTTTATGTTAGCATTAGCAAGCTCCGCTCTCAGTAACTACCAACAAGACAAAGTAATTTAACCTGCTCCTGTTTATTGGACGTGAGAAATGCAAATGCCGTTCCAACTATTAAAACATAAAAGTTGGAAGTTTAAACCATTTTACACTCAAGATGACACAAAAAAAGAACTTAATTCATGAGGAAATGGCTGGGCTCAGTTCTGCGATAACAGCCGGCGGAATGTGCTTTATCATTACATGTGACTTTTGTCTTTGTTTGGTTAGAATTTCTGAGGAAATATATTTGTGGAATGTATTACTCATGGTATGAAGAACTGCTGACAAGTGTGTTGAGCTATGCTGCCTTTAAAGGGAATCTTTGAACCGCTCAAATGCATGGTTGCGGAATGGTGTATTTACATTAAGAGGGAATGAATGTGTTCCACTTCTCACATTCTATAGGGTCTCAAACTCTGTAAACTGGTGCCGTTGTCTTGCAGGGTCTATTGAAGCACAGCAACAGATACTAGTGTTTATACAACTGCAAATTTGAGCTAAATACAGTTATTATGCATGGAGAGAACTTTCCTGCGCTGGACGTCTCATCTCCCTCATGTCTAGCACTGCTCTGCATGTTTAGTGGAGTAATGACGCATGAGATTGTAATTCCTTCCTTGAGAACTGCATTTTTCTCCTTGAACATTCAGCAGGTCTCAGTACCATCAAAGACTGAATATCTCATGATCTGGCTCTAAAATATCGGTCAGGAGTTACATCAATGAAAAATAAATAAATAAATAAAAATAAATACATATATGTATATTAATATACATAAAACTAAATAAAATGTGTATAGGTTTATACATACATAAACACTTTATTCACATCTTGTTTTGTTTTTGTATAATTATTATTTATATATTTGAATGTATATTTGTATTTACATTTATAAATATATATTATATATTTAGTTTTTTGTTTTAATATCAGTTGTCAGTGTTTATTTATTATGCACATTATATTTTATATTATTAGAAGTTTTTATAATATAAGCAATTTTTATTAGTATTGTTTAAAACTTTATTTTGTAACATTTTTACCTTGAATATGTTGTTTTGGTTATTTTAGTACAGCAGTATAATATAAATAAAAATGTGAAATATTTCCTTGGCAACTATCTGGAATAATTAGCTTCATACTTTTATATTTTAATTATGCAGTTGCAGTGGGCCTCAAAATCCTTGGGAGGAAAAAGAGACTTTCTGACACTCCAGTATACACACTATAGCTACACACAGTTCTGTTTAAACAGCTTCCAACTGTTGATTTTGCATGATAGGTGCCCTTTAAGTAATTTGTTGTAGTTGTTGTTATTTCGTAAGGAGCTCTCTGTGGTTTTCTGACCTTTGTTTCTTGGTTGTCAAGATGTCCTGGTTTTATATTCTGTTCCATTTAGGGAGAAGAGTATCCTGTGCCAAAATGTTAGGTTATCTTTGTTTGGACAAGGTATTTGTGAATACAAATGAAGCGTAGCTCACAGTCGCCATCTGGAATATTGCATATCTGTGGAGCCCAATTCTGTCTTAAGATTGTAATTTTACTCTCAGTTTGTCAATCGGCCTGTACTTTTGCTCTATTTTATAGGAATGTTTTACAAGAATCACACATCTTTTACTCTTGACCGCTAACATGCTACAGTTTAGATGCTCTCTAGCTGTTTACACCTTCACATTCCTCCAGAGCCACACCGCAGCAGTGCCAGGGAAAGGTAGACCTTAATGGGATTTTCCATAGCCGTGAGCTGCGATATACTCGACTTTAATGATAGAACGGTGTGATAATCTCATTACTTTCTGCTCAACAGTACTGAGGGTCTTCATATCCAGCGCAGGTTGGCTTCAGGCAACGTTTACAGTAAACTCTTCAACACTTGTCTTAATTCAGTTTGGATTCAGTCAGTTTAAACAGAAGCCGGAGCACTTTGTCAAAACAGTTTACTACTCATGACTCATTGCTCTGTTTAATCTCAGCTAACAAAGCCTTTTTTAACTTCAGTTTTTATTCATTCATGCCCTCAAATGTGTCATGACTCATCTTAGGTGATGGTTAACGCTTGAATTTGGTTTTTAATTAATCACAGGGCAGTGACAGGCGCTTCCGATAAATGGCACTTTGCATTGCTAACTTTTCTTTTAAAAGGCCAAAGGATTTGTTTTGTAAGAAAAGTGAAACCTTCCTTGCAATGAAGTTGTTAGGTTTTATTTTATGAGAAATTTGTAGTATTTATTCTTATGACACTGAAATAAGGTTGCACGAGAAACCCTGGCCCCACTTACACTTGGTATTTAGATGTTTTCTGTTGATCTGACCACAAATGTATGATGCTCAATACATGTGTAAACAGGAAGTGTCTGGAAGGATTTGAGATTGTCCACTTTTTTACCACTTCAAGTGGTAGCTCAAAAAACATTGACTACATTGGTTTCATAAAGCCTGTTTACACCTGGGCACTTCATGCTTTTTCTCTGATTGGATCTGATTTGTGAAAATGGTTCCTTTTACTTTTGACCACATAAATGTGTCTTTGCTAAAGAGATAAATCCAATCTTAAATTCCCATGCTATATGTGAATTTGACTTGGTTTGGTCAACTAAAGAGTCATATACACCACTGTTTATTTAATAATAATAATAATAATAATAATTATAACTCCATTCATTCATTCATTTTCCTTCGGCTTAGTACCTATTTATCAGGGGTCGCCACAGCTGAATGAACCGCCAACTATTCCAGCATATGTTTTGTGCAGCGGATGCCCTTCTAGCCGCAACCCAGTACTGGGAAACACGCACACACTCTCACATTCACCCACACACTCATACACTACGGCCAATTTAGTTAATCCAATTCACCTTTAGCGCATGTCTTTGAACTGTGGGGGAAACCGGAGCACCCGGAGGAAACCCACGCGAACATGGGGAGAACATGCAAACTTCACACAAAAATGCCAACTGATTCAGCTGGGACTCGAACCAGTGACCTTCTTGCTGTGAGGTGACAGTGCTAACCACTGAGTCACTGTGCCACCCCTAATAATAATAATAATAATAATAATAATAATTATTATTATTACTGTTATTACTATTATTATTATTATTTACAGAAACATAAGCTACATATCTTATTCCGCGTAGAATTTATATCCCATGTAAGCTACATGAGGCTTTGTACTTCTACGATTCTACTCGTGTTCCAATAAAACATCACAAGCACATATGACTGTCTCAGATGAAATCGTATATATTTTTAGGAAATCTGTAACCGTTGACTTCCAGAGCAGTTGTTTTTCTTACTATGGAAGTTAATGATTACAGGTTTTCAGCTTTCTTCAAATATCTTTATTATTATTATTATTATTATTATTATTATTATTATTATTATTATTATCTTATTTTGTGTTCAACAGAATAAAGAAACTCATAATGGTTTAGAACTAAAAATAGTAAATGAGTAAATAGTGAGTAAAATTTGTCTTTAATTCATTTTAGAGGGTATTTTCACATGTTATTTTCACAATCATGTTAGGTGTAAACAGCTGTAGTGTAAGCGCTTATGTGGTCAAATACATTCAAACGAATGAAACACCACCTACACTTAAACTCTACACTTGAAGTCTTAACTGACTTCAGTCTTAGAAAATACAGAATGTGTTGTTGAAAAACAGTACTCAAAAGAGAAACTTTGTCATCTGAAATAATGTTTGAAGGTAAAAAAAACTAAAAAACTTTTGAAAAGTACAATGATTTCAATGAGTTGAACACAAACTCACAGTATCAGAGCAGAAATTAAACTGCTGCTCTTTGAATTGTTTTCTCTTGTTTCTTTTTATTATGTGTGCGTGTGAGTGTGTGTGTGTGTACACTCATGTAACAGATTAACTTAAGTCTAAAATACTTTTTTTTTTTTTTTTTTTTTAAAAACCCTTGTTATTGAAATTGTACAGATAACACTATATTAAAACCCTATAAGCACCAGCAGGTCAAACTGACCTCTATCAGTTGTAGGCAAGTTCTTTCCTGGAAAGCTGAAGGCCCTAATCAAACACAACTCTAATCAAACAGACTTGAGCAAGCTAATCAAGATCTTAGTGTTACAAGTAAGCTACAGGCTGGTGAGTTTTACCAAGGCCAGATCAAAACCATGCAGGACTTGTCACATTGTACAGTATTTAATGCCTTTATTTTCATGCTGTCATGTTTTTAAATTTTTTGATGCTCCTAGGCAATGCATTTCACCCACTAAAATAGTAGTTATCAGTTTTAGTCACAATGCACAAATGCCATGAATGATGGTGAGTCTGATTTCAAGATGATATCGTGGGTCAGTGTCATGTCTTGTGTCGGCTAAGCATCATTGCTTTGGATAAGCATAGCCAATAGGTGGTTTGATATGGCTAAAACCTAAACTGTACTTCAACCTACATTTTTATGAAACTGCAAAAACATACTTAAACATACACTTGACTGCAGTTTCTAGTTAAATAAATGCTACGGGGCAGTATGACGTCAACAACTTTTGTTCCTTTTCACACAAATGATATTTACAGTGACATTTTATCAACGAATAATCATGCTATATTAAATATTATTACATGACTGTCCAGGATACTCGATTCTGATTGGTCAGTCACGACATTCTAATGTATTTTATTCCCAAATAACAACCACTAAATAACACAGACTCATCCGGGAACTTTAAATCAGCTTGACTGTCTGTGAAAAAGTGGCGTAAACTACATGTTTTTGCAGAATAAAGCCCTTTAGTCTTATACAACAGCGAATAAGCCTGTTGGGCTTTTTTTGTGATAACGAACTCCTTTATGTACTTTATCCCTAACTTATTGTACGTCTGTGATATGTAATTAAATACGTTTGTGGACAACTTTTCTGGGGTGGTCAGTTTGCTCTGTAGCTCACCTTGTACGCTGTTGTACTTGTGATGCAGAACTCTCGGGTCCACTGAAGCACGGTTCCACAAAATAGACAGAAACAATATACAAACAAAGAAGAACGTTGTGGTCACATCACACTAATCACTTACATTTTGAAAACACTGTTGGTTGAGGTTAGGGAAGGATTTAGGGCAGTTTATTTGGTCTCTGTACGTCAAACCGTCTTGTACGATGTGTACATGAAGGAAGTGTATCTGAAACGTACAACAAATTGTATCTTAAAGGGAACCTATTATGCAAAAAAAACATTTATAAGGGGTTTAAACACAGTTGTGTGGCAACAGTGTGTGGATATAACCTGCCTCTATAATGGTAAAAAAAAAAATCATTAGATTTTTTTGCAGAAACACTTTGATTGACATTCTCCCTTTGTTCATGTCATCACAGGGGAAAGCCCCGCCCATTAGTTAGGATCTCTTCCTCATTAGCATAAACAGCACTGAGTGAGAAGCAGCTGTTTTGAATCGGCTGCCATGCTAATGCATAGGGATTTGTAGCTCCGCCCTCTTTTCAAAAGCCGGGAGCATAATCTTATTTGAATTTAAAGCGACAGTCACCAAAATGGCACAATTTGGATCAAAGACTAAAAGGGGCAGTTTCAAAGAGTTATTGACATTAGAAACTTATTTTATGTCTTGTAAAAAGGGACATGATAGGTACCCTTTAAGTCACAGGTGTCAAACTCAGTTCCTGGAGGGCCGCAGCTCTGCACAGTTTAGTTCCAACCCTAATTAAACACACCTGATCAAACTAATTGAGTCCTTGAACAAAACTGTGCAGGGCTGCGGCCCTCCAGGAACTGAGTTTGACACCCCTGCTTTAAGTAATGTATTTCAGATTCTCAAAACTGTGCCCTCTAGTGGATTTGTCATATGAAAAATTCACCGAAAAGTACCCGGAGCAACATAATTTATGTTTCAGAAAAACATAGACTGATACATGTATTTCCAATCAGCCTGGGCTGAGTTTAAGTGTTAAATGCTAGGTATAAACAGAAAAGTCTATCTGATTGACTAAAAACAATCCTAATTTAAAGTGTAAACCCTTGTTTCAAAAATCTGGATTAAGATGAGATCTGTCTGCGTTCATTTTTCAGTTCTAGAATTTGCTTCTCAAGATATTTGTGTGTCCAGTTCAGCATTTGTTGTGTTTGTTTTCATATAATGTGTCAATCGGAAAATCCCCTGACAACAAATAAACTTCAGGATTGATTAACACGAACAATTAGAACCCTGACAGATTGTAGTTTAATTGAAAGTGGATGATTATCTGTTTATAAAAAGTTTCACAGTGAGGGTCTGATTGCTTTCTATTTTTACATGCAAGTCTGCCGAGTTTTATTATTGAAGGTTTTTATTTATTTTTTTAAGTGAAAGCATTGTCCCAAAATTACACACATTTGTGATTTGCTATCTGGGGTCAATGACTTGCCTAAATATGGAATCAGTTTTTGGAGTTAGTTAGACAATTCAAAATAAGAAACAAAAGAAAACACAAAATGCATTTGGTAAAGCTTTAATGCTATTTTAGGTTGTTTCTACATGACATGATCCGCAATATATTAGTATGGATGTATGGATCTGTTGATGTATTGATTGATTGGCTGTTATACATGTTTTAACCATCATTTATAGAATTCAGTGTAGCAATAGTTCATATATTATATCAAAAAATCTTGTCAGGAGTGTTTAGAACAAGTATCATTTAATGTATTCAAATACTTTTTTCTATCTCTGTGCAGTGTCAAAATACTATTTGACTGGCTGTTTAGATCTCTGTGGACCCTTTTCACAAGACTTAGATTTACTTTTTAAAATGCATGTACATTTATATGTATTAACAAAAAACGAATAACCGCTTATGTGAGGTGTTTCTAATGCAGCGTCTATGGGCAGGACTGTAAATTTGACATTGTTTTCTCTTCCAGCTGCTGTTATCAGGTTCAGCCTTAATTTGTTTTGTTCCTTTTTTCTAAAAGTCCTGAGTTTTACTTTTATTATTTAAGCAAATGGGATTGTAAAAAAATTGTTGTACTCTCCCATTCATTGTGCTCTAAGTTTACCCAACCACGATGACTTCTGCTGCTGAGAAACCCAGAAATGTGAAAAGAGTCCATACTTTGTAATTATAATTTAAACAGGAAGTGTTTATCATTTAAAACATGATAAAATGTGTGTGTTTAGCCTAATATGAGTAAGAAAAAAGTCAGTTAATTTATATATATATATATTATACAGTCGTGGCCAAAAGTTTTGAGAATGACACAAATATTAGTTTTCACAAAGTTTGCTGCTAAACTGCTTTTAGATCTTTGTTTCAGTTGTTTCTGTGATGAACTGAAATATAATTACAAGCACTTCATACGTTTCAAAGGCTTTTATTGACAATTACATGACATTTATGCAAAGAGTCAGTATTTGCAGTGTTGGCCCTTCTTTTTCAGGACCTCTGCAATTCGACTGGGCATGCTCTCAATCAACTTCTGGGCCAAATCCTGACTGATAGCAACCCATTCTTTCATAATCACTTGTCGGAGTTTGTCAGAATTAGTGGGTTTTTGTTTGTCCACCCGCCTCTTGAGGATTGACCACAAGTTCTCAATGGGATTAAGATCTGGGGAGTTTCCAGGCCATGGACCCAAAATTTAAACGTTTTGGTCCTAGAGCCACCTAGATATCACTTTTGCCTTATGGCATGGTGGTCCATCGTGCTGGAAAATGCATTGTTCTTCACCAAACTGTTGTTCGATTGTTGGAAGAAGTTGCTGTTGGAGGGTGTTTTGGTACCATTCTTTATTCATGGCTGTGTTTTTGGGCAAAATTGTGAGTGAGCCCACTTCCTTGGATGAGAAGCAACCCCACACATGAATGGTCTCAGGATGCTTTACTGTTGGCTTGACACAGGACTGATGGTAGCGTTTACTTTTTCTTCTCCGGACAAGCCTTTTTCCAGATGCCCCAAACAATCGTAAAGGGGCTTCATCTGAGAATATGACTTTGCCCCAGTCCTCAGCAGTCCATTCGCCATACTTTTTGCAGACGATCAATCTGTCCCTGATGTTTTTTTTTGGAGAGAAGTGGCTTCTTTGCTGCCCTTCTTGACACCAGGCCATCTTCCAAAAGTCTTCGCCTCACTGTGCGTGCAGATGTGCTCACACCTGCCTGCTGCCATTCCTGAGCAAGCTCTGCACTGGTAGCACTCCAATCCCGCAGCTGAATCCTCTTTAGGAGACCATCCTGGCGCTTGCTGGACTTCCTTGGACACCCTGAAGCCTTCTTAACAAGAATTGAACCTCTTTCCTTGAAGTTCTTGATGATCCTAAAAATTGTTGATTTAGGTGCAATCTTAGTAGCCACAATATCCTTGCCTGTGAAGCCATTTTTATGCAACGCAATGATGGCTGCACGCGTTTCTTTGCAGGTCACCATGGTTAACAATGGAAGAACAATGATTTCAAGCATCACCCTCCTTTTAACATGTCAAGTCTGCCTTGTGCACGTCAACATTCTTACCTGAGTTAACAAGACGATTACTGAAATGATCTCAGCAGGTCCTTTAATGACGGCAATGAAATGCAGTGGAAAGTTTTTTTCAGGATTAAGTTTATTTTCATGGCAAAGAAGGACTATGCAATTCATCTGATCACTCTTCATAACATTCTGGAGTATATGCGAATTGCTATTATAAAAACTTAAGCAGCAACTTTTCCAATTTCCAATATTTATGTAATTCTCAAAACTTTTGGCCACGACTGTGCATCCAACTTTTGTAATACATACAAACGCGACTGTGTAGAAAGCAAAAAGTACATAATCGTAGATTTTGAGCTTTGAAAAGCGATGAGCTCATTAGCACTTTTTAATCTGACACAGATCCACACAGTGTTTAGGTCAGATTAAAAGTGCCAATATCTAACAGTCATGTTATCATCCAAACCCCTAGCTGCTAAGGCGCAGTTTCACGATCTGCCAAAAAAGGCATTATCCTCGGGCCCCCGGGGGCTCAGCCTCAGCCCCGTTCTTTCAATATCAGAGGTCATTGGCAGATTAATTTCTTCTGACGCACAGACTGTATGTTAATGGAGCCCGGCTCAAAAGGTTGCATGTGCCAGACTAACAGATGTCATTTTGCTAGTCCTGTTATTTTGTTATGAGGCTTGTTGGCTTAAAAACAGAGCAACCCAAAAGCCTGGATCGTGGCCCTAGAGGAGAGGTAGATCTTGGCCTGTTAAATGATAGCTTGCTGAGAGACGCCGCTGGAGTAGCTGTGATATTTGTTTCTGCACCAGCACAGTGCCAGCCATTCCTGTGCCTCATTGGCTTGAGGATGGATCAGCAAGTAAACGGGACCATTTCTGGAAAACATTTTCAGTCTTAAATCACAAATACGAAGCTTTTTTAGAGCTAAACAAAGTGGCAGATTCTTGGTTTTGGAAGGAGCTGTGGAAAAAGATGTGAAGCAGGCATTTGCGTGTGTGTGAGAGTGCCCTATGGCCTTTCTAGGGCCCAGTGAATGCAGAACAAATCAGAGAATCCAGTCAATAAACCAAAATCGGTTATATAATGTCATGGCATTGCGTGAATTTTGGATGAATAAGTAATGTGTGTTGTGCTTTAAACCTAATCAGAACGCAATGTGGAATCAAACAGTATATATATGAAATCTTTTTGAGGGTTTGTGTGAATGAATGGTGTGGTTTCAATGAAGCATTTTTGATACTCATTATTGTGTTTACAGCCTCTGAACATTCAGACAGTCACTTCATGACAGTGTTAAAAATTAACTTCATTAAGGGTAGGGCTGCACGATACTGGGAAAATATGCAGTATTGTTGTTGAGTACTGCGATAATGATATTTATTTTAATAAAACATTTTATTGCTTATAGGATATTTTTATTAGCTATTTTTTTTACTAATCAATTATTTGTGTACTAAAAGAACAGGTTATACATATTTTTTTTCCTGATTTCATTCAATTTAAAAAAATGTTAAGGCACAAACTATTCCATCTCTTGTTTTGACTTCCACCATTCGTTTTTATTTTTAGTTCTTAGGGGCTTCTTTTTAGCCACTTTAGCCAATAGCAGAACAGTTTATACTGGGGGGCCAGGTGTAATGATAGTACAGCACCATCTGATTGGTCAGATTTGGGTAAACAAGGAATGCACAAATACTTGGCACATAAAATAAATATAATTTATCGCACCTCTTTGCGATATGGATATTGCATGTACTAATGTATCGATAATGATAATTTTTTAATATAATTGTGCAGTCCAGACGATATTTCCCTGATTGATTTCAGGGGTATTTTTTACCTTCATAAAGGCAAATTTACATTTACCTTTTATTATTTGAGCTGTGATGTCGTTTTTATGTGAAATACTCTAAATTTAGTTATGCAAATCAATCACAATACTTCCAATCATAAAAATTTTTTAAAACCCTGTGTATGAAAAGTCTAAGTAATCATTACTCAAGTAATCGTTGTAGACTGTTATTGCGCATAACAATGTAATTATGTAATAATGTTTATTATTTAATACAACTGAATGTAATAAATCAATAAATAAACAAACAAAATGGTTTTGGGTTACAAAATAAAATTAAACTGATCACAGCAGACCTAAACAATTTTACTAATGATATGTGATTAATTAGTAATACAGTTAATCTATTAATTACTTCTTAAGTCATTTGAAATGTAACAAATTATTTGAAATGTATACAATAAATTAATACATGTAAAACATATAAAAAGTGTTACTTTTTAGAAGTATTTTCAGGCCTGCATACACAAATATAAGGTAGAATAGAGCGAAATCCCAGATTAAGTGTCTGCTGTCACTCTCCAGTTGCAAAGTTAAAAGTTAACATTGCCCTGCCAAATGTCTCCAATCTTTGGATTGATTTAAAAGCCTCTTATAAAGTGCAATGCTAATAGAAAGTGTTATTATTACAAAGTACAATGGAAAAAAGAGCGGAGCCAAAGAGAAATTAGAAAGAGCTATAATGAGTTATTAAATAGAGGAGCAAAGTGTTCTGAGCTCTATAGAGAATAAAAATGACCCTTTTGAGTCGCCATTGCTAGCATTTTAAACTAATTCTCTGCCCATTATTGGCGTGCCGTTGATCTTGGTAGGGGTCTGTCTGAGGGGAAATGTGGAAAAGGGTGTATTGTCTTGTAAAATGTAGAAAAAAAGGACACATTTGCTGGAGCCATGCTAAGTTAAAACCTTTTCATTGCAGGAGAATGTTCTCACCTCTCGAATGGAAAGCCTTAATCAATGCTCTCTTAAAAGCCGTTTTTAGAAGCTCCACAATGGGCATAAACAAAATCTGGTAGTCATTATTAATTAATTAAGGCTTATTGACTGTGTTGAACAATTCTCCTGTGCTGTGTTTGTATTTTAAATCTCATTTAGAAAAATATACTTTTTTTTTTTTTTACATTTAGAGACGGAGGTTGCGTAAGTGTGTGAGTAATGGCACACTGTTGTTCAAAAGTTTGGGGTCAGTAAAGTTTATTAAAAGAATTTTAATACTTTTATTCCTAAGGGATGTTTTAAATTGATTAAAAGTGACACTTATAATGTTACACGTGTATAATAAATTTATGCTTTTCCTTTTAATTTTACAAACTCTAGTACTCTACACAAATTCGAGTAATCAATCAAAAAATCTACAGAAATACAAGCAGCACAGCTTGGGTCAACATTATTACCATTAAGCTGTGTGTCCTGAGCACCAGATTAGCATATTCAAATGATTAAAGTATCATGTGACACTAAAGGATGGAGAGTATTAATGCTAAAAATTCCAAATGACATTTTTAAATGTATTAAAATGCAAAACTGTTGTTTGAATTGTAATAATATTTCACTATATTATCGTATTTACTGTATTTTTGATCAAACAATCAGTTCAAACTATGCAACAGCAAACACAAATCTTTTAAATTCTGCATTCACATACATTTTCAAAATGTATTTATAAGCTTATAACAAGTCTTATTTTTACTTATGAGAGGTCTTATATTTTACATGGCACTTTAACTTTATACATATCTAATTGTTTTATTGCATTAAAACTATTTAGCATTTTAGTATTACATTTTTCCTTACACATTTAGATTGTGCTGTACATTTATAGTACACTTTGCACTAACCAGCACATAGAATATGAATAACATACTTGTATGTATATATATATATATATATATATATATATATATATATATATATATATGGACTCATAAGTATACTCATATACTTATATATACTTTTATATTTATATAATTCACTTTTGCTTTTTAAGTTACTTTTGCAGAGGTTCAAAGACAAATGTTTTTTAACTTTTGTTGACATTTGTTTTGTATCAGGGTAAATCAGGGTTATTCCACCATATATTGCTTACTTAACTCTTCTGAAGTTAAAACATTGGCATTGTGTTGTCTGAAAAAAACAAACAATATGAGAATGCCTGAAAACATGTCACCTTTTTTGTTACTTTATAATATAATTTTATTTATTCATTGTAGATTTTAATGTGGATAAAAAAAATAAAAAAATAAGTATCATTAAAGGGATAGTTCACCCAAAAAAAGAAATTGTACTTGCTATTTAATCTCCCTCAAGTGGTTCTAAACCTTTAGGAGATTTTTTTTTTCTTCTGTTGAACACTAAACAAGATATTCTGAAGAAAGCTGTAAACCTGTATCCATTGACTTCCAGTAGTAGGAAAAACAAATATTGGACAACATTTTTCAAAATATCTTGTGTTCAATAGATGATAGAAACTTAAACATGAGTAAATGATGACACACTTTTCATTTTTGGGTGAACTATCTCTTTAATCTTAAAGAATAAAACAAAAAATGGTTTTACTTAAACGCATAAATCAAACTATAAATCAGAAATCCAGAAAAACTGACGGTTGAATTGAAATTGAAAACCATCCGCACTGTACTGGTGAATGGTAATTAAATTAAATATATTGCTCATTTGATTGTTTTTTTTAAATTGTATTTTATTAGAAACTTGATTTAAACAAGCCAAAGATTTGTACCATCTCACGACCTAATAGTTAGAGCTGATAATAGAGCTAAAAGTATTGTAAAGTCAGTTCCCCACACCTGCTGTGTGCTCTTTCCACAAGAGGATGCTGAGAATGTTTGATTCTGTTACGGGGACATAAACGCCCCTTGTCTTCCCGGCTG
>CAIGQV010019356.1:21084610-21096446 GCA_903798115.1 Danio jaintianensis | reverse complement strand
TAATAATAATAATAATAATAATAATAATAATAATAATAATAATAATAATAATAATAATAATGTTAGGCAGGCCTAACTGAAGAATGTAAAAAAAAAAGGCTTAATATTTTTTTTCTGTTGGTTGTTTTTTTATCATTTTATAACTACACTGTAAAAAGTGATTAGTTGACTTTACTTACAAAAAAGTGAGTAAACCCTTACTCACTTTAAGTTAAGTCAACATGTCGCTTTTAAGGCAACAGATTTACACACTTTTTTACGTAAAGTAACTAATAGCTTCTTACAGTGTAACTTTAGAATAGTTAGAGTTGTAGTTTCCTCTTCCAAGAGATTGGAATTAAGAATTATAAATTTTATTAGAATGCTACACACTTTTAATTTATTTTAATGCTACATGTATATATATATATATAATTTTTCATTCATTCATTCATTTTCTTTTCGGCTTAGTCCCTTTATTAATCTGGGGTTGCCACAGCGGAATGAATCGCCAACTTATCCAGCATATGTTTTACGCAGCGGATGCTCTTCCAGCTGCAACCCATCACTGGGAAACATCCATACACACTTATTCACACACATACACTACGGCCAATTTTATCTTACCCAGTTTACCTATAATGCATGTCTTTGGACTTGTGGGGGAAACCGGAGCACCCGGAGGAAACCCACGTGAACACGGGGAGAACATGCAAACTCCACACAGAAATGCCAACTGACCCAGACGAGGCTCGAACCAGCGACCTTCTTGCTGTGAGGCGATTGTGCTACCCACTGCGCCACCGTGACACCCTATATATTTTTTTTTTACTTGCAAATACACATTTATTTAACTACAAATATTTATATTTGTATTTTATTTGAAACATTTAAACAGACCGGTAGTACAATTGTGGGCTATGCTTGAGATTTTAACACTTGCAAATGAAGAAAGTAGACTTCTAATTAATGAAGTGGGAATATTTTCCTTTGGTATCGAAAATTGTATCAAGTATCTGTATTTTTTAAGGTATTATATATCATATCAAAGTTAGAAATTCCAGTATTGTGACAACATTGATATGGACATGTTGTATTAACCTTGTCTGGTGAGACATATGTATCTGTCCTTCTCTGTCTCTTATGTTCAGTGAAAATCTGAGTGGTCATTGCTGTGGAAACCACATCGACCAATCAGGTGCAGGCTTTTAGTTGCACCATTAACGAAATAGTGGCAATCGTGACTTAATTGAATTCTGTACAGTACTCCTCGAATCTTACTTGAGTGAAGATGCACACTTCAAAGCCTGATATAAAATTAGTTTGAAACTAAATCAAGCGACCTGAAACAGCAGTTTGTTTTAATGATTCCGAGTGACTCTTTTTAAACTGATTAGTGGGGACATGTTATTTGTTCAGCGTTCACCACGCTTCATTCATTTATCAAATGATTGAGTAAAACCCCTGGCTTTTGAGACCAATTGTGAGGTTAAATGAAGCATGCTGGATAAGATCCTCATGACACACACACTCGTTTGGAGAGATGAGACGCTCCCCAGACACCTATTCACTCAACAACCTGACTTCACTTGAAAGCCAACCGTTCCTATTTCCTATACTGTCAGAGCATGTGTTTGCATATAAAAACAACAGCATTATGTGCAGACATATGTATGCTGATGTTTATCTTTCAAATTCCTTTGAAAATATGTCATTATATGGGGTTATTTTTAGCACAGCTGCAGATGCAGAGAAATATTTATGTGTTATTTAGTCCATCTGTTTAATATATAATATTATTATATCTTTTATCTTTTTTTTTTTTTTTTTTTTTTTTAGAAAACCATAATACATTTTACAATAACACTCCCATAAAGATAAAGGTTCTCTGATTATTAATGAGATCAAAATAGCAGCTTTTATTAAAAGGTGTCAGAGTAAAAATCTGTGTATTTATATAGACATATATAATAAGCATTTAGTATGTGCGTACAGTGTTTGAGTGGTCACAATGTTTCCTGGTGAGATTATGACAGTTATCATTTCCCTTATTCTTAAGTTTATCTCCATTTGTATTATACTTACTATTTATTCAGGACTCTTATTTTAAAAAAGAGGATTAAAGCCTGAAATCAAAATGTTTATGTTGCTAGCTTATTATTCTTAAGGTGAATAATTAATCTGTATTTATTTGCTGAAAAAAAAAAGTTGTTTGTTTTGGTAATCTTCAATGAAAGTATGAGCATTTGCTTCTGTGTTTGAAGTGGCGGTCCTTCTGTTGACATCAACTTGAGGGCTTCTATAGCAAATGCATATTAATACCTTTTTCTTACCATTAGTTTGCTATGAGGAAATGAAAGCCCCATGCCTAGTCAATATTCCATTTCAGTTAGAGGTACATCAACATACTGCAATAAAAGTCTCAGCAATTTCAGGTTCACACAGACTTTAAGGAAGAGTAAGCAGTTTTGTGAAACAGGCAGCCATGCATGACCAAAGAGTCTCATTTGTTCACAGTGTGTCAGCGTTCAAAATGCAAGGAATTAAAAATTCATTCAATGCCACAAGTATATTTATATATAGTTTATATATTTTATTAGTTTAACCTGTATAATGAGCACAAACGCGTGTAAACTGATGAATATGTTCCCCAGCGGGAGGGGAACTACAATGCTATGTGGAAACTTCCACTATGGGGATTTCGTCAGAAAGCCAATCACTCTGAAGAGTAATTAAACGGGCCAATGAAATGCCAATGAGTTGGCGGTGTCAGCGTGCACAGCTGGCAGCAATCATAATCAGCTTGTGAATAAGAATGCTCGCTGTGCCACACAACCACACCTTTTCGCTTTCAGAAGCCTCACGCAACTGAGAGTATTGCTTAAAGATCTCCACGAGAGAGAGAGAGAGAGAGAAAGAGTGGCTTCAGAACGAGCTGTTTCTCCCGGTCCCAGAGCGAGCTACAACGCAGGCAGCGGCGGTCGAGCTGGGTTCATTCTCCCGTCCCTGGGCGTTTCTTTGGTCCGGTTCTACAAGAGCGGTTTGTATAGTAAAGAAAGAGCAAATTTCCCTAAAAGAGCAACACGGTCGAGCAGCGCGTCTTTTTAAAGATGTCGTTCCGACAATGCGTTTCTGGATGCGGTGGTTTCCTGTCCCCGGATGATGGGCACGAGCACTGCGTTGCATGTCTGGGGGTCCAGCATGTTAATTCAGTGCTCGCGGGCAGTTCATGCCATCACTGCGATGGCATGTCTGTGGCGCAGCTAAGATCGCGGCTCGCTCTTGCAAAAGAGCGAACCACCCCTGCTGTCCCCCGCAAGTCGGTTGGCACTCGGGCAGATCTGAGGGTTACAGTGGGAGTCAATCCGCCGCCCTCGGGCTCGCGGACCTCTCGCTCCTCAGCGCGCTCCATCCAAGCTTCGAGTGAGAGAAGCGCTCCATCCTCTCGGATGGTCGCCCTCTCACTCGATGACACCGAGGATCAGATGTCCATCGCGGCATCGGAGGGTGGGCTGTCATATTCTGACGAGGATCCGGACCCGCTCCCTCCCTCCGGGGTAGTGAGCGAGGCGCCGGATCTAGAAGCAGATATGTTGGCCGTGCTTTACCGGGCTGCTTCGGCGGTGGGTCTGGAGATGGTTTATCCCCCAGCCCCGCGGCCGGACCGACTAGATGGGTGCTACGTGGAGGCTAAGAGGAGGGCCAAGCCCTCTAAGCCTCCCGTCCCCTTCTTCCCGGAAGTGCACAGTGAGCTCACGCAGTCTTGGAGGGCACCTTTCTCTGCCCGATCTGCGTGCGCTTCCTCTCTCACCACCCTTGACGGTGGAGCAGCCAGGGGGTACGAGGCAATTCCCCAGGTGGAGCGCGCCATTGCGGTCAATCTTTGCCCGCGTGGTGCCTCTTCCTGGCGTGGTCAGCCTCGTCTTCCGTCCAAAGCATGTAAGTTATCTGCGTCCCTCGGGAGCAGAGCTTACACTGCTGCGGGCCAGGCTGCTTCCGCCTTGCATGCTATGGCAACGTATCAGCGCTACCAAGCGCAGGCGTTGGCCCAGCTGCACGAGGGTGGTTCCGACCCAGGCTTGATGCACGAGCTCCGCACCGCAACCGACTATGCTCTGCGTACCACCAAGTCGGCTGCGCGTGCCCTGGGAAGGACGATGGCCACACTAGTGGTCCAGGAGCGCCACCTCTGGCTAAACCTGGCAGATATGCGTGACGTTGACAAGGTTCGCTTTCTTAACGCACCCATATCCCAGGCTGGCCTGTTCGGCGACACCGTTGGTGAGTTCACCCAGGAATTCACAGCGGTGAAAGAGCAGTCGAGTGCGATGGGTGAGGTCATCTATCGGCGGGCTCGTAAAACCGCTCCTCCCGCCGAACCATCCACCTCGGCTGCTCCTCGCCGAGGGCGCCCGCCTGCGGCATCAAGACCTGCTCCACTGCCTCTGCCCGCTCCACCGGCTAAACGGCAGCGTCGAGCACCTCGCAGGCGTTCAGCGCCCCCGCCCCAGGGCGCCGTGAAGTCCGGTAAACGGACTGCGAAGCGACCCTGAGACGGGCCATCCGGAGAAGAGGGGACTTGCTCTTTCCTCGGTGGAGGGCCGAGCGAACCAACATCAAACGGTGTTTTTCAACACCAGGCTGCTAGCCTCACGGCCGGCGGCCGCAAAATTTTCAATAAAAGAGCATTTTCCCCCTTCTCTGGATGTGACAGCCCGAACACTGCCAGTCTGGGACGCTATGCCTTCCAGCTCGCAGGATCAGTGCATCTCGCCACGGGCTCTGAGTGTGTTAGAGGACGGGCTCCCTTCTCTTGCACTCCAGCCCCCCCTTCCGGACTCTGGGACGAAGGTGAGTGTGAATCTCTTGCCTCCTGCTCTTCCTCGGGACCCTATGGCTCCCGGGGTGAGCTCTCCCATTCCGCGCTGCCCCACCGCTGGTATGTCAACGATCGTGCCGATGATGTCACTAGCGCGAGCTCTGTCAGCCTGGTTAGCGCTGCCCAGCCCGTCGCGGTGGCTCATTCGTACGATCAGACTCGGCTATGCGATTCAGTTCGCCAAACGGCCTCCCAAGTTCACGGGTGTGTATTTCACCAGGGTCAGCCCCGGGTCCGCCCCTGTCTTGCGCGAGGAGATTGCTGTCCTCCTGGCGAAGGATGCAATCGAGCCGGTCCCTCCAGCCGAGATGAGGAGCGGGTTTTACAGCCCCTACTTCATCGTACCCAAAAAGAGCGGTGGGTCACGGCCAATCCTAGATCTGCACGTTTTGAACCGCTGCCTTCACAGGCTGCCATTCAGAATGCTCACGCAGAGGCGCATCCTTCGGTGCGTCCGTCCTCAGGATTGGTTTGCAGCAATAGACCTGAAGGACGCGTATTTTCATGTCTCTATTCTTCCACGCCACCGGCAGTTTCTGCGGTTTGCGTTCGAGGGTCAGGCATGGCAATACAAAGTCCTCCCCTTCGGGCTCTCTCTGTCTCCGCGGGTTTTCACCAAACTCACGGAGGGTGCCCTGGCGCCTCTTCGGCTCGCGGGCATCCGCGTGCTCAATTATCTCGACGACTGGCTGATTTTAGCTCACTCGCGGGATCAATTGATTACGCACAGGGACAGGGTGCTCCGGCACCTCGACCTATTGGGGTTTCGGGTCAACCGAGAAAAGAGCAAGCTCGCCCCTGTGCAGAGCATCTCTTTTCTCGGGTTGGAGCTGGATTCGATCACCATGACGGCGCGCCTCTCCCGAGAGCGCGCCGAGCTGATGCTGACCTGTCTGAAAGAGTTCGACAGGAAAACTGTGGTCCCACTGAAATTCTTTCAGAGGCTCCTGGGGCATATGGCATCTGCAGCCGCTGTCACGCCGCTCGGATTGCTCCATATGAGACCACTTCAGCATTGGCTTCACGATCGGGCCCCCAGACGCGCATGGCGAGCGGGCACGCACCGGGTGACAATCACTCCGCTGTGTCGCCGCACCTTCAGCCCTTGGACGGACCCTCTGTTTCTACAGGCTGGGGTGCCTCTAGAACAAGTGTCCAGGCATGTTGTCGTGTCGACAGATGCTTCCAGTACGGGCTGGGGAGCCATGTGTTGCGGGCATGCAGCTGCGGGTCCATGGAAAGGAGCCCGGTTGCATTGGCATATCAATTGCCTGGAGCTGTTGGCAGTGTATCTCGCTCTGCCCCGTTTTTTACCGGTGCTAGAGGGGAAACACATGCTGGTCAGGACGGACAGCACGGCGGCGGTAGCGTATATCAACCGCATGGGGGGTATTCGCTCTCGCCGCATGTCTCTGCTCCTCTGGAGTCATACGCGACTGAAATCGTTGCGTGCCATTCACATCCCCGGCGAGCTCAACCGTGCAGCCGATGCGCTCTCACGGCAGCTTCCACGCCAGGGAGAATGGCGACTCCACCCCGAGTCTGTCCAGCTGATATGGGCGCACTTCGGAGAAGCCCAGGTCGACCTGTTTGCTTCCTCCGAGAGCTCTCATTGCCAGTGGTTTTATTCCCTAACCGAGGCCTCCCTCGGTACGGACGCACTGGCTCACAGCTGGCCTCGGAGCATGCGCAAATATGCGTTCCCCCCAGTGAGCCTACTCGCACAATTATTGTGCAAGGTCAGGGAGGACGAGGAGCAGGTCTTGCTAGTTGCGCCCCTCTGGCCCAACCGGACCTGGATTTCAGAACTCTCTCTCCTCGCGACGGCCACTCCCTGGCGGATCTCTTTGAGGAAGGACCTTCTTTCTCAGGGACAGGGCACCATTTGGCACCCGCGTCCAGATCTCTGGAACCTCCACGTGTGGTCCATAGACGGAGCGCGGCAGACTTAGGTGACCTACCGGCTGCGGTGGTTAACACCATCACTCAGGCTAGAGCACCCTCTACGAGGCATGCCTACGCCCTGAAGTGGAGTCTATTCACTGAGTGGTGTGCTTCTCTCCGAGAAGACCCCCGGACTTGCCAGATAAGTGTTGTGCTTTCTTTTCTTCAGGATAAATTGGAGCGGAGGCTGTCACCCTCCACACTGAAGGTTTACGTTGCCGCCATTTCCGCTCATCATGACGCGGTGGATGGCGGCACGGTGGGAAGGCATAACCTCATCATCCAGTTCCTCAGAGGTGCGAGGCGTATAAATCCTTCCCGCCCCCCTCTCATGCCCTCTTGGGATCTCTCTGTAGTGCTCACTAGCCTACGCGGAGATCCGTTCGAACCACTCGACTCAGTATCCTTGAGATTTCTGTCCTTAAAGACAGCTCTGCTGGTTGCGTTGGCATCGATCAAGAGGGTCGGGGATCTGGAGGCGTTTTCGGTCAGTGACTCGTGCCTGGAATTCGGGCCAGACTACTCTCACGTGATCCTGAGACCCCGGCCTGGTTACGTGCCCAAGGTTCCTACCACTCCCTTTAGAGACCAGGTAGTGAGCCTGCAGGCGCTGCCCACGGAGGAAGCAGACCCAGCCCTTTCCTTGCTGTGTCCCGTTCGCGCTTTGCGACTTTATGTGGACCGCACTCAGAGCTTTAGATCCTCTGAGCAGCTCTTTGTCTGTTACGGTGGTCGGCAGAAGGGAAGTGCCGTATCCAAACAGAGGTTGGCCCACTGGATAGTGGATGCCATCTCCCTCGCTTATCAGTGCCAGGGCGAGCCATGTCCCCCGGGGGTGAGAGCGCACTCCACTAGGAGCGTCGCTTCCTCTTGGGCGTTAGCACGCGGCGCCTCTTTAACAGACATCTGTAGAGCTGCGGGCTGGGCGACACCTAATACATTTGCGAGATTTTATAATCTTCGAGTGGTACCGGTTTCCTCACGTGTGCTAGTTAACTCCGGTGAATGAGGAAACTGGGTTGGTGTTGTAACACGCTTGCTGCGCCTTTCTCTCTAACACAGAGATACGTGCGCTTTTTTCACTCTGTTCAGTTGAGTTCCCCATTGGCGAACCCTACAGAGTTCCTCCGAGGCCCCCAGCATCTGACTCAGCGGAGGAGTCAGGTGCCTGGCCCATTGCGTAGTTGGCATGCCCACTTGGTCAGCCCGCGTTCTGGGTATAGGTGCCTGCTATGCGCGATCCCCTCTGGCGATCCCATATGCTTCACTCAGCCACGGTGTAGTTCCCCCCTCTCAGGCGGGCCCGTGTCTTCCCTCCCCGCTAACCATCCTTCATATGTGTTCTCCCCCTTTCAGGGTTAGTCCATATGTCTTCCTGCCACCAGGTCTCCCCATTGGGCAGCAGGTGGCCTCCGCAGCGTCCTCCCTATCGGGACTGCACGCTTCCCAACGTACTCTCGTAATTTAAAATTCCTAGAATCTTAACTAGGTGTATTTTTTACGACTCCCCAAAAAATATAAATAAGCCTTAAGTGCTTCACAGGTAAGTAAGGTAAGTTAGGGCCAGGGGGCACGTTGGTGGGCTGCGTCTCTGGTGATGATGGTGCGCTCACGCTGGAGCCTGGCAAACCTCTCACCAGCGACGTGGTAAGGTTCAATCACTGTGGCGTTTTCCATAGATTTCCCCATAGTGGAAGTTTCCACATAGCATTGTAGTTCCCCTCCCGCTGGGGAACGTAACGGTTACTAAAGTAACCCTCGTTCCCCGAGGGGGGGAACGGAAATGCTATGTTCCTTCGCCACAGGGATTGCGCCTTAGCTGACAGCTGTAGTTCGGCTTCTTCAGCTAGAAAAGGTGTGGTTGTGTGGCACAGCGAGCATTCTTATTCACAAGCTGATTATGATTGCTGCCAGCTGTGCACGCTGACACCGCCAACTCATTGGCATTTCATTGGCCCGTTTAATTACTCTTCAGAGTGATTGGCTTTCTGACGAAATCCCCATAGTGGAAGTTTCCACATAGCATTTCCGTTCCCCCCCTCGGGGGACGAGGGTTACTTTAGTAACCGTTACGTTTTATGCAATCTTAATGCATCGTGTCATATCACTCAGCTCTTACTGTCATTTTCTTTGGAGTGAAAGGACACCAATAAACTTTAAAGTCTCACATTCAAAAACCACGAAGTACAACTCTAAATACATCACCCACAACACAATTTAGGAGCAAGCTAGGTTATTCTGGTGCCATAAAGGTAGCATTGAGTAAATTTGAAAAGATTGTAATTTAAAAAGAAATTTACTCAGTTTGGTACAATGTTTTTTGGTATATATTTGGTAATCATATTTCAGTATGATTATTTTGCATGTGTGTATTTCAGAGTACGTTATGTTGTTTGTGTGTCAGGAACAGCAGAGCTCATTAATATTCATGACCCTTTCAAATATGGTCAAAACCAACAATATTGGGGTCAATTCCTGTTATTGGAAAATATACATGTAAAAGGGTTTTTGGAGAATGTTTGCTCTTATCCATGCCTCATTCCTTCTATTTAGATATCAGATAACTTATAATATTCTATCAATGCATTCTATGGCACCTTTAAAATATAAATGTTTAGTAATATTTTTTTACTGTAATGTCTGAGCAATGAATCCAAATAATGAAATCTTGCTAAAAATATAAATTTCTTAAAGAGAAGTTGAATGGTATATTTATATGTGTATTTATACTTATTATATAAAGTAATTAATTTTCTTTTACACTAAAAATTTCAGTGTGAAAACTCCATGCATGTTCACTTTTCTTTTAGTAATTTGCAGGCGAGTAAATATTTGTGAAAATCCGAAAAAAAAAAAAAAAAAAAAACTTCTCTCCAGCACTTCCTTCCAGCTCTTGTAGATAGATGTGATGGCGGCCGAGTGAGCGGAGCTGGATCAGCTGCAGTATATGGTTGTGTGTGTCAAGGCAGCAGGAAGAAGGGAATTATAGCAAGTGTTCGCCTGGGGCCAGTGTGTCTGACAGGGCCTGTGCGGGGGGCTCGGCGCAGGGTTCCTTGTTTTTCTCCTAGACTGTTTGTTGCTTCTTTGGATTCCTGGCTCCAAGTTGTTGTTCTCGGGCCAAATTCTCATTGCGCACACAGAGCGAGTCAAAGAATGAGCACTGAATCCTGCTGCCAGCTGACTTTGAAGAACAACCCGAGCTTTCCATGCCAGCCATAGCCGTCTCTAGCTCCCTGGGAGAGACGCTCTGAGGGGAAGCGTTCTCCATAAAATGCTAATGTTAGATACTTCACTGAGCTGGAGATTCCCATGCCATGGGTTAATCCATCACCTCCTTTCCTTCGCTCTACTGAGAAGTCGTTTGTCTCTTTACTCTCTTTATGAATTCTCTGTAAGCTCGTTGCTCGTGCCAGTTGCTGCTGTCAGGAAGACATGTAAGTCGGCTTTTTGCTTAATTACTTGAGCCGTTACAAAATACTGTTGAAAAAAAAAACAGCAGAAATGCATTGTTAGTTGAACATACTCATTGTTAAGTGAACATTCCCTTAACAATGCACAACATTCCCTTTTGCCATGCATGAAATGCATACGTAAGGCTATAATTGATCTTCAAATCCCCCTCACTTCAATTCTTTATCTTAAATTTACTTAAAAATAAATGCCAGTTTACATAATGCCATTTTCAAATGTAAACAAAAAACTTTTTATGCATTTGAGACGTTCATTTACACAACAAACTTTAGTTATTGTTGGGGATGCACAACATAAATTCTGGGTGCGCTTGGCTGAAAACCTAAACCAACACCAAAAATGCTTTGTAATAATTTATAATTTTGTTAAATAATATAAAGTAATTGTGTAAGACTTTTCAAATGTAACTCTTCAAATTAAACTTTTTAAATTTGATTAAAAAACAAGCCAATATTTTTTTAAACTCTATTTTACGGCAGTAACATTTTACTGACTGTCGTTTTGCCAGTGTTGCATGACAGCACAGTAGCACTTTTTCAAGATATAGGAACAAATATATACATATAAATGCCCTGTTGGCATTTAATTTCAGTAGAATTGCTTTTCCAGTGAATGTGCAGTTCATGCATAAATAAGTATACCGATACTGAGTGGAATATCCACAGAATGGAATATTGAAATTTTGTTAAAGTTTGGCTACATCGCGCACCAAGATAGGTGTGCTCTGCTGCTCTTGTGCTTTGTTTGCCGTATGAACAAACAAACTACCCTTGCACAACACAAGTCAATGTTATGAACTGGTTTTATAGTGCAGTGCTTTCCTTGTCTGATGTGAAAGCTACTTCAGACTATACAGTGACAACAGCTGCAGGGAGTGAAACCAGCTCACTGAACACTTCTGGGCAGTGCGGTGCAGCTTAGCCATTTTTCGGAGAAAATCATCTCTTTGTAAACTACAAAAAAACTATTTTATGAAACCAGTGACATTCGCATGTGTATTGTGCGTTAGGTCTGTAGGCTTGTACAAGTCATTGACAATCAAAAACTAGAGAGAATACAGGGTTATATGTGTGCATGTACTTTGTGTGTCTTTACAAAGTGACATTGCCAACTAGTCAGACATTAAATGGCTCATTCCCTATACCATTTTCTTTCATAATACCATGTTTGAAAGTTATGTGTACAGAAGAAACATACTGGTCAGGTCATCACATCACATCATGGACCAAAAAAATTAAGCACACTAGTTTTTCTGTTAGGATGTTGTTTTAATCCACCATGACACATTATACAAGTTATACTCTAAAATAAAATGCTGGGTTGTCTTAACCCAATGTTGGGTTAAATATGGACAAACCCAAAGTTGGATTAATGTTTTCAGTTAAAATTAAATTACAGTTGAAACTCAAAGATTAATTTTGGTTTGTCAATATTTGACCCAAATTTTGGTTATGACAACCCATTTTAGAGTGTCTTGCATCCTATCACCTTTGTCATTTACAGGTCACCAAAACACTTATTTATTTATTTATTTATTTATTTATTTATTTATTTATTTATTTA
>CAIGQV010019356.1:21066894-21084600 GCA_903798115.1 Danio jaintianensis | reverse complement strand
ATTTATTTATTTATTTATTTATTTATTTATTTATTTATTTATTTATTCTTCTTTCATTTAATGAAAGTTTAAATTTAATTAAATTTCATTTAAATTTATTTTTAACAAAATGAATCAAGCCCAGCTTTTTGGACAACTCATCCAAACCTTCCATAAAGAATCTTTAATAACCATAGAACCATTTAAATTTAAAAGTCTTCACATTAAAAAATTTTTTTAGATTGTGAAATTTTTGTAAAATGTTTCTTTCGAGAACTCTTTGGAGAACCAAAAAGGTTTTTCAATGGCATTAATGTGAAAACTGGAAGCTTTGTTTTTAAGGACACTGTATTTTCAGTTGAAATTTTCACATAGATTTGTAAAAAAATCTAGAGAATATATATCAAGTTAATAAAAAAATAAGAAGTAAATTTTTAATTGAAACAAAATAGCTATTTTTTATTTTGAATATAATAATAATAATAATAATAACTATAATAATAATAATAATAATAATAATAATAATTATTATTATTATTATTATTTATGTGCAGTAAATTATTAGTAATTTTCACAGTACTGGGTTGCAGCTGAAAGGGCATCCGCTGTGTAAAACATATGCTGGATAAATTGGCGGTTCATTCCGCTGTAGCGAACCCTGATGAATAAAGGGACTAAGCAGAAGGAAAATGAATTATTAAAATGATTAGTAATGTTGTTAAAAATGTTTGTGATGGCTGAAAACTAAAACAAGACAGACGGAAATGAATAATAAATAAAGAGTTACTTAGTTCGGTGTCACCCAGTTGCTACCCTGTTTTACATGCCGAAACACGGTCTTGACAAAAGTGTGATTCATTTGTTATAGCATCTATTAGAGTATAAAGTGGCTGCACATCATTAACTTCAGATCTGAGTTTACTGGTGGAATGAGGCTGACGGTTCATTCTTTCTTCCCTTTCCTGTGCTTTCCCTTTCACATTCGGCAGCAGTGATGCATTCTCATTGAGTCCGATTATGAAGTTTGAAAGCAAATTCGCTCTTTTTCTTCTTCAAACCTGCCTTCCCAGATGAAGAACTCTATTAGATGAGAGGAGATGAAACGTGGCAGTTAAGAGTCTGATATGCTCAAACGGTCCACATCCTCTCCCATTTGCTGTTTTGCATGTGATATTTATCTTGCAGATACTATTAAAATCAGATGAAGCGTTCTTTGACTGATAGACAGAGTGGCTGCACAGCGTCAAAGCAGAGAGATGATTATCACCATCTGATATTGACACCTCATTACGTTCATACTCCTGAACAGAGGATGCCAAAAAAAACACAAAAAAAAAACTTTTCTCTTTTCTTGTGCGTCAGAGAGTTCTTCTGAGCTTATAGTAGTTGTTCTGGAGGCAAATAAGAGCCATTCACAGGCAACGGTCAATGATGGCCGAACGTTAAAATGGTTAACAGCTGTTTGTATTATTTTTTGTTATTGGACGTCTCACAACAGTATAGATAGGCAAAGTGAGAGATGTGAGCGAAAACGATAAGGAGAAGAGATGCCCAGCAGGTCACATCGTGCACAGTATGTATGTTATGTAAAGAACATTACATCAAAACTATTATCAAGAAATCTGACTTGAAAATATACGTGTACTTGATTATGAGTTATGTTTGTAGATATATTAGTATTCTTTTCAGAGTAAGTAAATCAGATGTTTTTACTTGTGATATAAAATTAAGCTACTGTACAGTGTGAATACATTTTTCTTCCCTTTTTTTAGTTTAAGTGCAGCCTATTGATTCTCTGTACAGCAAATATTGCATTAGTCTAATTTACATGCATAAATCTGTAGAAACTGTCAATTTTAGTAAGTCTATTTAAACAAAAAAACTAAATCATACTGTAAATAGTCTTGCAAATTATGTTATATAACTAGATTTATTACATATGTTACACATATGTATCAGCAAAATTGCAGTTTAGTTAAACTAGCAAGATTTATAAATATCAATATTTTAAAAATTAACAAACAAACAAGTAAATAAAGCAATATAGCATCAAAGTTGGACTGAGTCATATGACAATGTACGTTTTTCTTACTTTGTACATTAATGTCTATCAATAGAGAATTGTGTGTGTGTGGAAAATTGTTTACGTAGTCATTTGAGGTTTACTTTTTGTACTTTCTTTGTACATGTTTTTTTTTTTTATGTAATATTGAATTAAGCCATGCTTTTAAAGTGTATGCTTTACTTAAAAAACATTTAAATAACTAAACAACACAGCACATTTTTTGTTACATGATGACATACTGACAGAACAGAGATAACGAAGTCCTCAACTGAACACAGAGACCTTTCTTTCTTTCTTTCTTTCTTTCTTTCTTTCTTTCTTTCTTTCTTTTATTGCTTGAATTACTTTCTTTCTTACTTGAATACAGTTCCATGTCTTTGTAAATGCAATTTGAAAACAAAGAACATTACATTACAAGGAATACCAACACCAGAATTTTTAGTAGGTTATATTTAATTTTATTACGTTGACATTTCCTCAAAGAATCATTGCAAACAAACAATTACCAGCAATATATACCTAAAAGTTAGTTTTTTTTCTACATACTTGACTTAACATAGAATTGACTTTTTTTATTCTTGTGTGAACTAAATCATTAAATGTAGACTTAAAATTACGTTTGTTTATCATTTTCTGTAGTATTTCCTTCACCACATAAATATTTTTGTCAATGTATTCCCAATTAGTTAAAAACATTTAAAGTCAGCATCGTACTTTAGATTCAAATATATTGGTTACGTTGTTTCAAATATTATTTCAGTTCTGACATATTAACATCTGCAGTATCTTGGGTTGTAGTTCCAAATCAAATCAATATTGTTAAAGAAGTGTATAAGTGAACTGACGCTTTTCAGGATAAAAGAAATCTCCTGGAGAAGTGAATCAGGAAAGTTCAGCAAAGATTTCCGAGGTAAATCTTTCCTACTTTACCTTCCACTGACTACAGTTTGATCTGCAGTCGCTACGAATGACGAATGCTGCTTGAGGGGTCAAATAAACGCCAGGGTCTCAATCTGATCAAATAACTGAGCAAAAACGGGTTGATGATTGCAGCAAATTCAGCAAACAAGCAGTAAATGTCAGTCAGCGTGAGAGGTTTGGAATATTAGGTTACTGACACATGCCTGAGAATGTTTACGGGATACGAGTGAAATCAGAGTAGATTTATTGCATGGATTAAACATCTACAGAGTCTGAGTTCGTTATAAGCCATCAGTTAAGCGCCGACAGCCATCGGTCAATTAAGAATTACAGGCCAGAGAAGCAAGCGAAGGTTTTGAACTTCCTCTGTAATCCTCTTTGGTGTGACAGGGGTCAGTGTAACTGTGCAGCGACTGGTGATGGGGTGAAGGATTAAATATGGTCTCTCCCCCGTTAAATGTGTCTACATGAACCCGGCTTTTAACCCGACTTCGCAGACGGCTGTCAGCGGGCAGGCTTTGGACTGCTTTTATTCTTATCTGCTGATTTGAGAGATGGATGAATCACTGATGCCCAAATTTTGTGACTCGCATGATCACTGGCATTCATCTCATGATGACGGGCACATTCAGAGACCTTTCACAAGTGTATAATGCTGGTCCAAGTGTACAAATTAGGATGCGTTTACTTTAGACAAATTAACTGTAAGGAATCTGCTAACCATTCCAAACCGCAAAGCAGTTTGACATCTTCTTTTCTGTTGAAGATTCTTGCTATTTATATGTGCAGTGGTTTTGGTGGCACTAACAACGACAAATTTGTTGGTTCAATTTTAGCACGCACAATAATAAGGAGGAAGAATGAGAGAATATTTGCAAAGCTTTTTCAAAATGCATAACTGTAAATTTTACACTTCTGTTAAAAAAAACCGGGGTCAGTAAAAATGTTTTAAAAGACATTTAAAAATGTATACATTAAATTAATTGATATGGATTAAACATTTAAATAAATGCTGTTCTTTAGAACTCAACAAATAATTAGGTTTTCTACAATAATGTTTTGCAACTTTTTTTTTTTTTTTTTTTTAAACATGGTTAATAATTAAAAAAATAATGACTGAGCTCCAACTCAGCATATTAGAATGATTTCTTAAGGTATACTGTTAACAATTCCCTGTAGAATCTACAGTAATTTACTGACAGCATCAATTACAGCAAAAATACTGCATTTATTGTCACGGTTGGGGGGTGGGGAAAGGAGCAAGGACTCAATTGCAGTACAAAATGAGGGTTTATTACAAAAAAAAAAAAAAAGGTAAAACAAACTACCCCGAGGGGGAAAACATTAACAAAACAAATAAACAATCAAAACAAACTAGACTGGGCAGGCTGGCAGGGATCAGGACTGGAAACAGGACAAGGCAGGAAACGACGACGAACTGGCACGGGACAGCAGACATGAGGAGAATATAAGCAGAAATAATTAACAAACACACAGGTGAACAGGATAAACTAATAATGGGTTAACAAGGTGGGTGGGACTACACAATAGACGAGAGCACATGACACATAGAAACACCACAAGCCCTGTGCTCACATAACGAGACTAAAACACGCAGCCAATGAGAGAACTCATTAACTGCGTGCTCACACAAGACACAGCACGCGGCCACAATGTAAACACCGAGCCACGTGCTTAGACAGCACCACAAACAGAACGCAAGACACGAGCACACGATAAGTGAAAACACCTTACCTTGCGCTCACACATGCAACGTGCATGTTTCATCCCAGCGCAAACCGAAACCAACTAGACTGAGACGCTGAGAATGAAACACCACGCTGCAGACAGAACAAACAGAAACACCAGGACAAGAGCGCGCATCTAGAGCACGCCCGTACCTCGCGCGCCCGCATAGCCAGAGCGCAGTCACGATGGCACTCAAACAGAGACACAATGACAGAAAACGAGTGCTCAACTCGAGAAAACTCGAGCCGAGCACAACATACAAGACATGATAGGACTAGTGTCTGGACTCTGCCACCAAAACAAGAATTTACAAGACCGGAGTGGCAGAACCCTGACACATTTACAGCACAGTTTATCTTGCTCTATATATGTATTTACAGTATTATATATCTTTACTGTAAAATATATAGTAATTTTCACAATGCAACTTTAAAATATAATAACATACTGCATAACTGTCCTACAGTAAAATACAGCTCATTTTACAGTTAAATACTGTGTAATTTACAAAAATTGTTAATAGTGTAATGTTAAAAATTCAGATTTTCTGTGACAGGAATACATTTATTTATTTGTTACTAAATTATATTCAAATAGCTTTTTAAATTTTTTTTATATATATGTTAAAATAGAATACTACTTTTTTTAATTGTTCCAATATTTATAAAATACAGCTTTTTTCCCCCCATCAAATAAGAGACTAGATGCAGATACCCTGTATATATAAAGCAGTATAAAAAAGCAGAATAAAAATGCAGCTTTTATTCTCAATAAAATGAAAGACTTGTTCACTAATTTGAACATTAGTGTAAGTGACTAATTTCTGTGTCATAAGTCCTTTTTTTTGTCTGTGTAGAATTATTTTAACATTTTCTTTTTATATGCTGACACACGCAAGGTGGTGTTGTAACTAAGCCAATCACATTCAGATCCGCAGTATACAATGAACACTTTTTACAATCCAATCAACAACTGATTGTTAAAATCCAGCCTGACCCTGCAATCACAATATGGAAAGTGCATTGATTGTAATTTGCGTTTCATGCTGTTTTTATGGCTTGTATACAGGTAAGCAATTTGTTTGGCTGGTACAGAACTGAAAGGACCATTTGTAGCTTCCGTTTCCTCTTTTATTAGAAGTGCTGCTCTGCGATTTTTGGTCGAGTGCATCTCATCCTTCCAAAAAAGTGTCATGATGTAGAGTTTCTTCATTAAAGAGGCCTCACAGAAGAGACCTGGAAAAGTGGAGCTCTTCACTCTCTCTTGGCCAGCACTATCAACCCAAAGTGCCAGGCAAGCCAGCCAAAAAAAAAAAAAAACCTACCCATAAATTATTGTGCTCCTTGAATTCAGTCACACTGCACTTGAGCCGCTTGGCTGTGACTCAATCCTCTCTACCTTTATGCACTCTGCAAATTAAGATGTTTAAAAAAATTAGGGGTGTAACGGATCATTATCTGTAATCCAAGTGGACCATGCCGTGCTTCGGACCACACGTGATCCCCAGATTATTAGCAAAGTTTAGCCATCAACTGCATTAGGGCTGTACTGTTATTTAAAGTTGATTGTGCTCTGTAATCAGTAGTAAATCGCCAGCACATGCTTTCAGATGGGACAGTGTTTACTACACAGAGTCTTAGTTCACTGACACGCTACATGAAATCACATTCATAATTGCAAATTAATTAATTGGGCGATTTATGAAAATAAAGATGAGCTGTTTGCGAAGCCTCTCAGTGAATTATGGATCTTTGTTGCCGCTACATCTGAAAAAATGTGGAAACACATTTAATTTTGTGTTTAGAGTAAAAACTCACTTCATAACTTTGGTCGAGAGTTTGAAATAAATCCTTCTGTGAGATGATTTCGTAGTCATGTGTTTATTAGTCACGCTGAATCAATGAAAGGCTTGTGTTTAATTAGTAAGCAACCGCTATGGGGATTTTCTGGTTGTTTCTTCTTCAGAGGTGTTTGGTGTTTCCATGTGAGAGCAGCCCCTGGAGATTTTCTAGTGACCACAAAACTGTGCATCTCTGACCAGATGTTCATGACAATCACAGCTTTTAATTTTGTGATTTCATTTCGATTTATCATGCAGGCCTGATCTGCATCATCACAAAAGGTGTAAGTGGTTATAAACTATTTAAAGAGAACAGACGCGTACATTTTGTGTGAATGGTACCAACTGTAGTATGTACGAGTTACTAGACCTTCCCCAAACCTCCCTTTGTCCATCAAGCGGGAGAGCAAGTTTTTTCACGCAATGAAAATGTAATTTCGAAAGACATGTCAGAAAGTAAAGTAAAGTAAAGCATGCAAACTCAAAGGCATGGGAAAAAGAAGCAGATGCAGAAATGTATTGGTATGCAGTCAATTTTGACTATTATGCACTGAAAAAAAATTGTTCGTTTGATATACACATTTTTTTAATGTAAGTGGTTGCAAATAATTTATATGGGCTGAATTTAAACAAACGTATTAAATTTAGTAATGTTCAACTTAATTTGTTTAAATTCAGCCAATAATTGTTTGCAACCACTTACCTTAAAAAAAAAAGTAAAACCAATAAACCATTTTTTTTTTCTGTGTGGCCATTCAAGATAGAAGTACTAAGAAGTATGTTGTGTTTTCTAATTTTAATAAAATAACTATGTTAGAATGAAATATGCACACATTTAGGATAAGTCATGGTAATGGTAATATGCTTAATGAATTTATTTGACCAAATTATTAAATTACAAAATTTAAAAATGGTCAAAGTGACTGCCTTGTTATTGTTATATTCAGAAACAATCATTTCTTTCCTCAATTTTCAACAACTTTCCTGATTTCTTTAAAGGAAAGTTCTACAGGCTGGTGTTTTTAACAGCATTTCTATGATCCTTCAATTTAATATTGCAAAATAAGCTTGTGTATTTACATAGGAATGTTTTCTCTGATAGCCACAAAACTGTTAGGAATAGAACCTTGTGATTTATTTTTAATTTAATTTTTTTTTTAATAGGATCTGTGTATGTTTTAGTATTAGGTCTATTTGTGAAGAGTAAATGTTTTTGGGTGCCTGTTTGAACACATTCAACCACATGAGCTTTTACTCTACTAAATCAATCCAGTGGAATGGATTTTTGACTATCTCTGGAAGTGGTCAAAAGTAAACAAACTCAAGCTATTTCACTCCTTTTCATTTACATTTCATTCACTCATCACTCATTTTCCCCTCACTTAATTGACATGTGTAGTGTTGTCCACTTGTTATCACGTCAACAAAAACACATATCAGGTGTAAACAGGGCCAAAGTGGAGCTGTTTCTCAATCAGTAAAGATCAATCTATATTAATTGTATGTATTTAAGACTAAAGTATGATTGCTGTATAGCAGACCCTACTTGAATACCTGAACAGTCCTAATTAAAAGTTCAAGATTTTGATTTTGAAGTTCAAGATCAAGATTTTGGAAAAAAAAAAGCTCAACTGATTCCTCAAATGGAAGCTTGGTTCTCTCAAGAATGGATTCCTTAATTTTACATTTTTAAAATTCAGGAATCCATTACTGAGAGAACAATGCAAAACATTACATGTATGTTTTGCATTGAGGTGTGAAAATGTCTTTGGAAGTGAATGTTTGTTTGCAAATTTTCTCTATTCTCTTTGTTGGATATTAATGTGGTTGATGTAGATTAAAAAGGGAACGGAATACACATTTGTCCCCTTTACTTTTTCTCTTAACACGTTCACAGTATTCATTCATTCATTCATTCATTTATTCATTCATTCATTTTCTTTTTTCGACTTAGTCCCTTTATTAATCTGGGGTGGCCACAGCGGAATGAACCGCCAACTTATCCAGCATATGTTTTATGCAGCGGATGCCCTTCCAGCTGCAACCCAGCTGTACACTACGAACAATTTAGCCTACCCAATTCCCCTGTACCGCATGTCTTTGGACTTGTGGGGGAAACCGGAGCACCCGGAGGAAACCCACGCGAACACGGGGAGAACATACAAACTCCACACAGAAATGCCAACTGACCCAGCCAAGGCTCAAACCAGCGACCTTCTTGCTGTGAGGCGACAGCACTACCCCCTGCGCCACCGCGTATATTCACCACAGTATTCATGTTTAGAGTATTTCATGAGGCAGCTTGCCATGTACAAATCTGTATACATCTAGAAGTATGTATAATGTATAAAAGTGTTTTAATATAAAGTGAAAAGATGTGTCCTCAGTAAAGTCATACCTATTCTTGTACCTGCGCTTTATCTGACATTCAAGTCACAATGTACTTAAAGTGGCAAACAACCCCCTCACTTTTCTTTCACAATTAAGTCAAGCAGTGTAGTTTCATTGGCACGTTATGTTTAAATTGAGTAAATCATTTTAAAACTTTGTTTCTTTGATGGCAATTAAAATATTAGCTACCCACACAAATGTGCATATTTTTAATATGTTGACTTTTGTAAACAGTATTCACCTCTAAATTATACAGCATCTATTTCTATATAAAATTATAAACATTTTACAGATTTTTTAAATGCATTTAAAATGTATGCTGTATGTAAGTCAAAGATAATGAAAGATTGGCAAAGGCATTTAAAATCTAAAGAATAGCGTCAAATTCACCAGTTGTACCATATGAATCCAATCAAATTAATTACAACAGTTTTTGACCACTAGATGCCTGTTAAACCTGCTATGTACAAACTAGGTTGTTTTATGTGCAAAAGCTGTTTTGAAAAAGACAATTTTACATAAACTGGAAATTCTATTAGGTTCTGCATGCTAGTAATCCTATTAGAAAATACAGTATTTCAAAATTATGTGAAATAAAAAAAATGTGGAGTGGATGGTAACTGTAAAAAGATGATTGATATGGTATTTTAAATGGTTACCAAATGGACATAATTAAGCAACTAAATGTTCTCTTAAATTGTTATGAAAGTGTGTTCCAATTCCCAAAGCTTCTGTTAAACACGCAAAAGTCATTTTAATTAACTTAACTTAAATTAACTTAACTTTATTTTTCAGGGTGCAGTATAAAATAGGTGAATTTGGACTCAGCAACTTACATTTGTCCTCAACAACAAAATATAATATTTTATATATATATAAAACTATATTATATAATATAACTCAGCAATCTTTTCCCTCACTTCTGAAATAATAGCTGCTTGCCTGCTTTGAAGCTCTTGCTTTAAGCCTCTTGATTCCAACCTTGAAATCTTCCTTTTACATGGAATTCAGCAGATACTTGTATATGTCAGTGCATTTACTGCAATGTTTCAGCTGAAGAAAATGTCTCTTGTGTACTCTTAAAGACTTCACAGAACACTAAAAAATCCTCTTTTTCCTGGTCTACATTAGGCAAAAAGCATGACTAGATGCATTCAGATGATCGGGCTTCTCCACTTGTAACAAAGTCAAAGTCAAAGTTGCAAAGTCAACTCTGAACTTTGGTAAATGTCGTCAGCCCTCTTCTCTCTGGAAGGACTGTTTCTGTTGTTGACATGGATGTACCAGACCACTTCAAAGAAACCAGTACCAGACCACTTCATTAAATCAATTAAACTTCACCAGACTACCCTCACTTCCCTGTTATAATATATATATATATATGTTGTATTTCATGGGAAAGAAGAGTAAAAAGCCAGGGTTAAGATTTGGATTCAGGAGCTGAATGTTCATTCAGTCATTTTATTCAGTCCAATAGTATGTTATATAACTACATTAAATAAAGTTATAAAACAAACACCTTTGGTTTACACTTTTGAGACAGTCCCTAACTTTGCTTATACTGAGATCGCCCTATTGAGTTTTATATTGTTGATCCTTAAAACAATTTCAATATCAAATATCTTATTAGAAATTTAGCTTTAGGTGCGTGAACTGAGCGAGATAGAGCATGCACTTCCCCTATTTTGCAATTGCATTTAATGTTGAGGAAAACAGTGAATGACAAAGATATAGTGAAGTGACATAGTAAGTAAACAATTTAAGTCAAGAAGGAACACAAAAGGCCATCTGTAATTTCGATATATTTCTGAAATATTTTCAAATGATATGAGTTATTAGATATTAGATCATCAGACATATTTGCAGTAGCGAATGGTGAGTGACAATTGCTGTGATAATGGTACTAAATGCTGCTTTGTTTACGCTTTACACATGTGCGTCGGAAGTTCCAGTTGCCCATTGCGAACAAGAAAACAGCTTCTGCCCTCCACAGGTGCAGAAAGACACATTCTCCAACGCAGGTGCAGAACTCGCTCTCTCGCTTCAGTTGGCTAACAGCCAGCTTTTTGGTCCAGGTATGAGCCAACGCTAGGTGACTACACATTTGGGTTTCGTTGGTGATAGTTGTTTGCACCGTCGGCTTGGTGTGTTCCGGCTCTAATGGTTAGTGAGTTGGACTTGTGAGCGGAAGGTTGCAAGTTCAAGTCCCGCCACTGGCAGGGATTGTACATGGTAGAAGTGAATATCCAGCGTGAGTCCCTTGAGCAAGGCACTGAAACCCCCCCACTCCTCCCTGGTGCCACATTAATGGCTGCCCGCTGCTCCAAGTGTGTGTTCTGCTGTGTGTGCACTTGAATAGGTTAAATGCAGATCACAAACTCCGAGTATGGGTCACTGTACTTGGCCACATCTCATGAATTCCACGACTTTCACTTTCAAATGTCTAAATAAAGTTATTTTTACTTTCATTTAGAAATACAGTGTCTCCTCTTTTAGATAGAAACATAAAATCAAATAAAATTAACCTTCAAAAAAAAAAAGATCTGTCACATTTCAATTTATATGAATGAATGATTTTTTTTAAATGATAAATGAAAAAAACTAACAAACAAACAAAAACGGTTATAAGACTCACATTATTAACTCCAGATTTTTAAAGGCACAATATGTTAATATATTTTCGTTCAATAATTCAAAACCGTTAGAACATTGTTATATATTTTGCAGACTTATGCACTTACATTATCCCAGATATTTCGAAGAATGTTTAAATCCAGAGAAATTAGCTATTTTTATTGCGACACAGACCATATCCTGTTGCCTTGCTAATGATGTCACACACCCACGATTTCCATGGTATTTTCAGACTTACTCTGCTTCTACTACCATGATTGTAAGTTCTGAATACTTTAGCTCATCCAGGATTTTTGCAGGAGTCCCCTAGAATGTAATGAAGATGACTACTCCCATGATTCCCATGACTCCCAGTCACAGCAGCATCAAACTACACCTTTGTTTGTTGTGAACACGTACCCTCTAGTGGTGAAATTGACATACTGTGTCTTTAACAGTCTGAACTGAACATTTTGAAACCAAAGAACAGGATGCTTTTCTTCACTTGATTTAGTAAATTGCCACATTTTATGTGACAGTCATAATTGATGACTTGTGAGTATGCGTCCAAGCTGTCATATATTATACCTTTTATCTTACACTTGCACTGATTGTACAGATTGTATGTATGGGACAATGGCAACTTTCAAAGCCAGCGGGGAGCCACTGTCAGGCTTCTCTATCGCAGAAAATAACTTCAGAATCCAACTGTCATTAACTAACCATGTTTGCAACGAGGAACCAAGATTGTGTTTTGTGGTGTTCTGACTCAATGGCCTTTTTGCAAATATATTTCATTTGAGTTGATGAATGCGGCATGAATGCTGTTGGTTTCCAGGCCATAAACACAATTACCAAACTGATTTATGGCGCGATTTATGGTGTTGAAATATCTTTTTTTCAATTGTAGGTTTTTTAACCCGCATTATAAATCAGGCTAGTGTTGACAACCAGTAGTAAAATGAATTTAGTGTCACGGCCCCATGACTGTGCATTCAGGGTCACAGTTTTTCTTCATAATATAGACGGCACGTTTACACTTCTTGCTTAAAATGACTCAAAGCTTCTGTAAAAAATATAATTCTGGGTTGACATAAGGATCCTCTCTTTTCACATGACCCTTCAGACCCATCCGCACACATATTTCCTCTTTTCACATCTCAGCATGGAGAAAGATAGAACTGAGTAAACTGAAAGAACACCAAGCCATAGTGAGAGACAAACTCTCTCAGTATTAATAGCAGACTTCAGCTGGCATCCTACAGCGAGAAGAAACGCGCAAATGATGTTCCCGGCCCGGGCTTTAACCTTTAATGTTTTAATCATTCCAGAAATGAGTGCAGTTGATTTAAAGATCAAGGCTGGAGTTCACTCTGTACTTCTTTTAGTTCGAACAGGTTGCTATCTACAGTAAATCATCTTGCTTCATGATTAGCATGTCACTCACTAAGAATATCTAAGCTAAACATACAGACTCCTGTTTAAAGGTCTGTATGAGCATATAGTGAAGATCTTATCCTGTCAATCATATTTGAAACATCTGTTATTGCTTAATCGTGCAAATCCTTTGAGGATATAATTTACTCTGCAGGACTGACTATTTTAAAAATGAGATTTTTCTCATTGTGTCACTTTTCAGTTTTGTTCATTACATGATTTTAGGTAAAAAAAAAAAAGTAAATGTATTTATTTTAGGGTTAAACTTTATTTAGTTTATTTTATTATTCTGTTAAAAAAACAGCAAAATTTGTATATGATTTGTAATTTCTGTTGTTAAATATTCCAATCAGAATAAATCACCAGATGCCTTTAATAGCTCTATTGGAAAAGAATAATATAAATCTAAAATCATATGGGCAGTTTTGGACAGGGCTATACAAAATAAATAAATAAAATAAATATTTTCAACGCCAACGTGCTTTTTTTGTGAATGTGTGCGTGTCTGCGTTTGCATGCATGCCTGTGTGTGCATGCATGTGTGTGTATGAGAGGACCATATTAAAGATGTGTAATGCTCCGCTTGTTTGCTTACGAGATTTTGGTTAATAATTTAGAATCATTATAAAATAATATAACACTGTTATGCTGTGCTAAAAAAACCTGAAAATACTGACTGGATTAATTAAAATTTTTTTTTTCATGCTTTAATATACAATCACATGACATTCTTGGAAAAAAAAAAAAATACAATAAATACAATTTCTCGTTTAGATTAAAAAGCTTTAGTTTTGAGTATTCCAAGAGTACTAAATAGCATACAAATTTCTCTTCTGAATAGCTTTCACTCTTAGTTTCTGGACAGATGGCTGATATTTAACCATTTGAATATTGTGATTTCTCAATAAAATAATACATTATATAGCAATATATTAACATGACTTTACTATTCTGCTTTAAAATAACATGTTAAGGTTTCAGTCAGCAATCAACACAATATTATCCATTTTTCATGTAATGGTAAGAACTGTATATGAATGCTGCTCCTAATGCTCACCTATCCTTCGGTGACATATGCACGAGTGTTGATTTCTCTCAAATGATCGTTCCCTCATTTGTTTGTGTTTGTTTACGGGTCGAAGATCGCCTTGGGGTCTATCGAGGTGAACGGCGCTGACATGTGTCAATCTTTAACAGTCACTTGAAAGGTAGTAAGCACCAATCCCTAAGATGTTCCATCACACCATTGGCTGTCTCCAAAATCAAAACCCTCTTATTATGCAAGCTGTCCAACTCCATTTGATTCCTTCCTTTGCCAATATGGAGCTGTCACTCTCTATCAAACGCTGATATTTATATTTACCATTTTACACCGCGAAACTCTGGATCCCTGTCACGGGGGAGCTGAATTGGAGAGTCCCAAAAAACCATGAATCCATAAAGGCACTTGAGAAACAATCTGACAAGCTGTGAAGACGTGCAATTTTTATGGGTTTGATAAACATGTTTTGTTATCAGGGGAATTGAATGCAATTTTTTTTATTTTTTGAGGCGTACAGACGTGGAAGAGAGTCGATACTTTGGGCCTGTTTGGAGGTCTCAACCTTTAAAAATCAACATGGGGTAACATATCTCTTGATGTCCTCGCACGAAACGATCAAATGCCAACATTGCTTAAAAGTGCTCAGCAGGCAGTATGCTAAACATGGCGAGGGTCTGCCTTCATCTTGATTTGCCTGGCGAACGAGTGCAGTTTTTGTGTCTGCCGCAGATGGAGGGGAAATTGAGATCTTCTCCATATTAACCATGCATTGTTTTAATCCCATTTGTAATGCCTATCAAACGGCATGAGCTTTCTCAAACATTCGGCTAATTTGGAAAACAAATCAGTGGTGGCCTTGTCATTTGATTAGTGCTGGTTTTGTTAGGCTTCCTTATTAGCCTAATTAGCTCTTTGTGAGTATGAGATATCTGCCCTGGGGATGTGGCTGGCAGAGCTACTGACCTCCAGTGCGACTGACCCTGCGCCAGCTAAATGATTCTAGCAGATTTAGATAGCAACAGCCGACCCCCCTTATTTAAAAAAAATAAAAAAGGAAGAAAAGAATCAAGCAAGCCACCATTTTTTTTTTTTTTTGCTAAATTAGCATATCGTCATTCTGGGGTAATGATATGACCACTTCTCTAAATGTAGACAGCCAGACGGAGTTCCTCCTCCCCTTGTGTCAGATAATATAAAAAGACAGTTTGAGATTGTTATCTGCAATAAATGCTGAATTGCCGAATGAGCAGATTTAATAGGCAAATGTGCAGTACATGAAAATCAGCTGGGATAACACTGAGTATATCTGATGGATAACCGTTGTTCTTCGTTAATAGGCAAAGCCTACACAACAGGTTTTATCTCTTTCCTAAAACTGTTTCCTGTCACAGTTTCATTGACGATGCTGGAGATTAGAGGACCAGACGGTAATGCTGTTGAATGTAGTCTATAGCAGGGCTTTAGATAAGGAATAATTGAGCATAAACAAAGCCTTCTATATGTTCGGCTTTTGATACCCGCGGTATCAACAGTGACAAAACTACGGTGCTGACAAGAACAATCCCAGCTGACTGAACTTTTGGCCTCCAGTGTGCAAGTTCTTATGTGTTGTTAGTCAGTTGTGTTTTCCCTCACTTTTGTCTCCACGGGATTAACTGAGGGAAGAAAGGTCAGGTAAACTTGATCAAATATTAATAAGTCTCTCTGCAACCAGTGTTGGCTTCTGCCAGAGTTCAGGAAAATAGCAACATGCAGCTGGTGAGGTGCTGCAAAAAACAACTATACGAATCGTGAGAAATCAAATTTGCCTTTATGTTTTGACATATCAGTGGTTTTTGTAATAAAACATTCGTCAGATTTCATAGTTTAAAATGTCATTCTCATTAAAAACAATGCATTTATTTAATCAAGCTCTAAAATTGGCCCAAATGGATTAGAAGTGTCTTGTGACGTCACAATGGTGAATAAACCATAGCAAGAGTCAACACTATGTTAATGTATATAAAAAAATGTATAATATAATATAATATAATATAGGGCGGCAGGGTGGCGCAGTGGGTAGTGCTGTCGCCTCACAGCGAGAAGGTCGCTGGTTCAAGTCCCGGCTGGGCCAGTTGGCATTTCTGTGTGTAGTTTGCATGTTCTCCCGTTTTTGCTTGGGTTTCCTCCAGGTGCTCCGGTTTCCCCCACAAGTCCAAAGACATGCACTATAGGTGAATTGAATAAACTAAATTGGCCTTAGTGTAAGAGTGTGCATGAATGTTTCCCAGTACTGGGTAAGCCGAAGGAAAATTAATGAATAATATAATATAATATAATATAATATAATATAATATAATATAATATAATATAATATAATATAATATAATATAATATAAGGGCGGTGCGGTGGCACAGTGGGTATCGCTGTTGCCTCACAGCAAGAAGGTCACTGGTTCGAGCCTCGGCTGAGTCAGTTGGCATTTCTGTGTGGAGTTTGCATGTTCTCCCCGTGTTGGCGTGGGTTTCCTCCAGGTGCTCCGGTTTTTACTGTATTTACTGTACGTTGTGTGAAGCAGCAGGTAATAAAACTTATGCTTCATTCATCCAGGACAGTAGGTGTCAGTATAAAGTTCAAAACCATCATTGGGATTAATAATATCTGGCAAAACTGAAACAAAATCGTATAGAGTGCAGCTTTATTATATATGTGTTTAGTTGTTGATGAAAATGCAGTTGACTATGAAAAAAACAACAACAACAAAAAACCCTTCAGCCCTGGCTGGAATGATACTGTGACCAGGTTAAACTCTGCCATCCACTTCAAGTATTAAACTTTCAGCACTTGGAAGTGCTCCAAAACGGTCGTTCACTTTTATTAATACGTCAACACGTGGCACAGTGTCAGTCTAGTGGTACTCTCAAATATTTACCCCACACAATCACGAAACATTTTCAGATCCGTGATGCCCACTTGAACTCTTAACAAGGCCATGTTTCCAAACAGAGCAGTGTAGGGATGAGGCGATCCCTCGTCTGTGTAATGTTGCATTAGCCCGCTCAACCGTTCAACCAGCTGTGGAAAGCACAGAGCTAAGTGGGCTCGGCCGGGGTCCTGAGAACAGATGGGGACCTTTAATTTTTAAAGCTGTTATTCGTGTAGCTGAGCTCTCTGTGTATTGTGTCATGGTGCATATGAGTGCTAATTCAGCCCTGCATCTCGTTCCACCCTCCTCTCGCCACCCCTGCTAGATTCGCTCCATCCGAAGAGAGAAGAAACATCAGCAGCCCTTCTCTGACCTTCTGCTTTCAGAACACTTGTGGTTTGTTATGATAAGCACTGGTCAGAATCAGATTCCTGACGAATGAGTGGATCACAATCGCAATGAGCTCTGCTGTTCTGCTTTATTGTAGTTTCAGTCAATCCATTCTCCATCCAATCAGAATAAACATCCCGTCTATCCATCCACTTTCAAACTGTTTGTTCTTCCAAATCCAGTACCTCAACCCTCTGTTCGTTCGTTCGCTCGTTTACTCATTCACTCATTCATTCACTCATTCAGTCTTGCTTTTAATTCTGTCTTTCATTCATTCCTTTCTTTCTTTCTTTCTATCTTTCTTTGTTTGTTTCTTTTTTTTCTTTCTTTCTTTCTTTCTTTCTTTCTTTCTTTCTTTCTTTCTTTCTTTCTT
>CAIGQV010019356.1:21040279-21066794 GCA_903798115.1 Danio jaintianensis | reverse complement strand
CTTTTCATCCATCCATCCATCCTTTCTTGCTTTCTTCCTTCCTTCCTTCCTTGGTTTCATCCTTTCTTTCATGCTTTCTTCCTCCATCGGTCCATCCATCCATCCATCCATCCATCCATCCATCCATCCATCCATCCATCCATCCATCCATCCATCCTTGGTTTCATTCTTTCTTGTTTGGTTTCTTTCTTTTTTTTTTTCTTGTCTACATTCCTTCTCTCTTGCTTGCTTGCTTGCTTTTGTTCGAAACAGAATATTTTGATCTAATTGCTCTGCAGATGCAAATATAATTTTTATTTTATTTTATTTTTATGTTTTATTATATTTTATTATAGACGTTTGTCTTTTTTTTTTAAAGGGTTGTCTGTGTAAGAGTCCTTATTCCATCATCTGTCCTCTTGAGATACAGGGGAACTGTGACTTCTTGTCATGTCAAAGTGCACTGTGGTATCTTGTTTATTCTCAAGTGTCTGTAGTGTTGTTTACGTGTCACTTGAACCTTCAGATCAGGGCCAGAACTTGGTGTCTGTTGCAACACATGACCTGCCATGTTATTGCTTGACAATGCAGCAAAGACTGACAAATTGTCACAGGCCATTAAGATGGCTTCTAAGGAAAAAAAAAACGTGGCAAGAGATGGAGTAGATAAAATCAGATTCTACCTAGAATGTCATACTGTGTGACCTCAACGTTCTGATCACCCTTAGGAAAGCCCTTGCATATGATGTTGTTTACAGATTATTTTTGCATGCATACATAGACATGCACATGCTCACAGGCCAGTTGAGTATTTATAAGCGTCACCGTGAAGTCTGGCAGTGGAAAAGGTGGCAGAAACTCAAGCTCATGTCTATAAACACAAGGACTTCATTATCTGATTAGTCATCGAGCGGCTCTTTTGATTCTCCAATATTTGTCCCTTAGGATAACCCATCACATCACATCAACAGTAAAATTATTTTTATTAAGGTTAATTTTATTATTATTAATCTTCTTTAATGTATATTTTTTTATTTTATTCATTTTCTGATAATAACAAAGGCCACCCTTACAAAAAACTGCAGAGATGGCACCAGTGGTGTAGCTAATGATTTTAAAATACTTAAAGTTTTGGAGGTAGTATCAGTATGTTAGTCTGAAGGATATATATAAGCTAGTGTGCTCCAAAACAGGGACACAATTTATATTTAAAAGATATAAACATCCAAAGTTTGCAATTTCACCTTAGACTTATCCCCTCATACTTCAGTTTCTCATAAAATCTTCAGACCAATCAAATGCTCTATAGTATCTGATGTGTCACTATAGTATCATGTACATTTGGAACTTTTTAATTTATGTTTTTGCTCTTCAGAAATTCTCCAACTTTGTCTCAGGTTCCTCTCTGCGTGTTACCAGTTCCAAGACCTGGCTCATTGACATGCATTTTATTGTTACGTTTGGAGAGGAAGGTCCCTTTGTACCTGTTCCCATTGACATCCCATGTCTCCATTGGACTGTAGCCTCTTTGATCCGCATTGATCCCCCGGCTCACTGTTTTCCTTCTCACTGAAGAGGTCAGGGTTGAGGTTAAGCTGTGCTTTATTCTTCTCACAAACACTATCCAGGCATTATAATAGAGTCTGCAGCAAGGGTCAGAAAGTACGACAGACCTCGAGTGTTGGGCTTTATTGTTTTCTTCTTGCCCTGGTCTCCGCTGTGAAACTGTTCTTTTCAACCTTTGCCAGACAGTTCAGGTGTGTTGGAAGCATTACTGTTTGATAATATCCTCTGTCCTTGCACTGTTCTTTTGTATTGCCCTACTATAGCTAGGTTTGAATGTGAGCAGAAAGATGGGAAATCGAGAGTTGTGGTTCAGCAGGATCAGTGGAGAATCTCGGTAAAGAAGTTCTGCCGCATGGTGCGGCTAGACGATGTTAGAGCATGATTGTGCGTGGGCTCTTTGGGCTCGTCTCTTAGGGGAAAACGTAAAGCCTACATCAGTCAGAAGCAGCCAAACAGCATACACAGATTCAGCTACAAACAGCAGCAATGGCACCCACAAAAAAGACCAACAGTAGGAAAAAAAAGATACTGTGTTGAAATAGTTCAAATAGCATTTCATTCGATTTCAGAACGGCTGTGATGGTAAAACAACAGCTATTACATAGTTCAGCCAGTGAGAGATTCTTTCTTTTTGTTTTTACTTCTCTTTCTTTCTCTTTATTTTTTCTCTCTATTTTGCTTGGAAGTATAATTAAGATAAGATTTTGTGCGATGCTGTGAAAATAATATTTGTAACATAACATTTTTTTACCATCCTGAGATTATAAGTGGTTATAAAAAAAATCTGATTTTAGCATTATGTTTCTTAAGGTTTATTAATTAAGCTTCAGAAAAACCTTTTTTGCGCTATTTGTGATAAACTCTCAATTAAAGTATAAGGGCTGGTACCCCAAGCGGAAACAAAAGTCAATGGCCATTTGTGTGACTGGCCAACATCCATACCCTTCTCCCTTCTTCATAGCATTGCTGCATCTGAAATCACATAATTCCCCTATTATATAGTATGTGGAAAAAACATTGTACACGAGCTGAGTTCATAGTAGTCAAAAAACTGTTTGTTTTGATACTCAAGATGGTAAATGTTGTGTTTATGTGTTTGAATGCAATTCAGATCTCAAGGCAGAAAAAAAAACAAAGTTCAATGATTGCCGTAGTCTGCTTCCTTCTGGTAATTGCTTTTACCAGCCCAGGATCATTGAAAATATGTGCTTCAGCCTACATGTGTGCAAAATGTAAAATACGTCACTCCAAATACATTTCACTGTACGTTTCAGATGACAAATCTACTAGAGGGCGCTGAACATTTGAAATATGTTACTTAGTGTGTGTTGTGTTGTACATTTCAGATAAACATCTTTCTTGTACACATCCACAAGAAGACGGGGCTTGTCGTACAGAACACCTAGCGAATCACTGACCTGAACCCTTACTTAAACTCAAACAATAATGTTTTCAAAAAATAGTACCGTGACGATGGGAAGTTTTGGCACCCAATGTGGTAAGGTCAGTCACCACCGCCAGTGTTTGGTGGTGGAGGCAGTCCCCTATTCATCTTTTTTTATACGCATGTTACGATATAGCATAAAAAAAAAAAACATGTCAAGCTAAGGCCAAAATTCACATAAAACACTAATGCACTTCATTTATGAAATCATTTAAGGGAATTTGTGGAAATATCTCCCACAATGGTCTCACAATTGCAATCCTAAATATCAGTTATATCTTAGTCTGACCACATGATCATATGATATATTTTGTTTGTGTTTTCCTAATGCTCAACATATTTATTACGGAGTAGAAACTGTCCAATACTGCACAGAATCATGCAAAACACACAACACTTGCTTATTTGCTCATAATGATTGTGCACACAAATATAATACATTCAGGAGTGTCAACTCAGTGTTAGTGTCAACCTGCGACATTAAATTTATTCATAGAATAGCATATAAAAATCTACAAGGATGTGGTAATGTCTGCAGTAATGAATGTTACAGCAAACGCAAGGCAGATGTATTCGATTACAAATAATAGACGCGATTAAGTTGTTTTGTGGTATTTATTTGATGTTGAATTCTTTATTTATCAATAATATGTATGTGTAAATATCATTATTGTGAAAAGGAACAAAAGTTGTTGGCATCATTCTGCCCCATACCTAGAAACTTCAGCCAAAAATATGTTTAATCACATTTTTACTAAAGTTTTGACAGGCTTGTACTGGCTTATATATATATATATATATATATATAATTTATTTTTTTAAATGTTCAGCTTATAATTTTTAACTTAGATTACCTATACTGCATACGATATTGCAGCTGAAGTTGTTTTACCAGTTTCATTTCATGACCCTTATGACTTTAACAATTGTGATGACCCATTACATATTTCTTCTAAAATGTATATATTTATTATTATTTTGTTTAGTGTACCCCGAGGGTTTACTGAAAGAAAACTTGAGCATCATGAGGATTTTAATTCAGCCAGCCATTTGATTTACCATGTTCATAAGAATCATTTCAGTTAACCTCAACCCACTAGTTATCTCATTACGCTATACTCTGCAGATAGTTTGCATTACAGGCTAATGTCGAACTGTGTAATGTCCAACGCTATTTTGATCACCGCATGGCAGAGGTTTGATCATTTGCACCTCAACACCAGTGTCAAATGCTGTTACGTTTTCAACAAATATAGCAAACGATTTTATTTATTGCGCAATTTATTATCTCCACTCGAATGCAGCCAATAACAGGCCGTATATGGGTTGAAATCATACAGTCGCATTTACTGAGAATCGTTCAATCAGTGTGCTTCAGCATAATCTCCCGCATTTGGAAATAACACAAATAAACCCAAGTTGGGAAGTAGTTGAAAACGTTCATGGAATTTTTAGTCAAAATAGACAGCAGCGACCCTGCAGCTAAATGCCCAAACTGGTAAACAACACTGACTATGTAAATATGTCTGTCTCAGAGACAAGTTTAACACACTCAAAAAAAAAAAAGTATGTTATTTAAATAATTTGGCTCAGGCTGTGGTGCAGCAGTTAGCACGTGTGCTCCTGGAGCTGTCAATAAATGCATTAGAAGTCATCAATATTGTCAGGTTGTTAATGTTGCTAGTACGACAGCTTTCACCACGTCAGTGAAAGCTGAACTGCTGTCATGCTCCCTTGCAGCTTTGAACGATCTGACACAACTCCCCTTTCTACATCACACGCCGCTTTGGTGATGTATTATGTTTTTATTTAAATTGATATGAGGGTAGCAACTGGTTTGCTTCTAACTATGGAAAGGCAAGTGTCTTGTGAGAATTATGGGATTATATTAAATTACAGCCTCTTATTTGTCACCTTGGCACGTTCTAGAGAACTCGAAGAATGATTAGCACCATCTTTGGTTTTGATGCTTGCCAATCCTTCTGGGGATATCTGAAAATATTCACTTTTAAAAGGGAAACAAACACACAAACAAAAAAACAAACAAACAAACATATATATATATATATATTGGAATTTATTAAAGTAATAGTTCCCTCAAAGAACATTTCTGTCATCATTTACTCTTGACTTGTTCCATAACAATTCGAGTTTTTAAGTTTAAGTTATTTTATATATGCTGTAAAAAAATAGCCAGTACAACAAAATAAAATAAAATTAATCAATAATACTTATAGTTTTTGTTTGTTGTTGTTTTTCTTGTCCAGTATTATTTAACATTATTACATTAGGGCACAATTAAACTGTTTTAGAAATCATTAAACAGCAATTTTACTTAATTTTACATATTGATTTATTGCAAAATTAGCATTTGCTTCATTGGACAACAGTTCTGATATGAGATTGTCTTAAATAAAATGTATTAAATGTTGGCAGATGTGTTTTTTTTATAAACTTCCAAAGTGCTGTTCGCAAAAGTAATCTTTTTTTAATTTGTGGGGGAAAAAACCAAACAAAAACGAAACGTAACATAAGATGACTAAATGTTTTAGTAGTTCTACTTATACCTTTACATGGATTCTGCTGAGCCAGTACAACAAAACACAATCATGGTCATTAAAAATTGTTTTCACTTTTTTTTTTTCTTTCATATTTAAGTCCCCTTTTGGTCATATGGCACACTCATAATCATGTTAATTAATCATGATTTGAACATTGACTAAAATAATTGTGATTGTGATTTTTGCCATAATCAAACTGGCCCTGCATGAAATTATTAATTCTTAATTATTAAATAATTATTAACTCTTTTAGCCAAGTTTGTGAGGGTTGATTCACAAAAAACTAATTAAATAAATAAACTATAGTATTTAGTTGATGAAACTGAATAATTGATTCTCAAAAAACACACTAATTTAGTTCTTTACATACCCAGATTGTCTGATGTAATAATCAGATCTCATAGACTCTTGGGAGTTTGAAATGCACAGTTTTCCTTTGCAAAGTCCAATGCTAAGAACAAAGAGTGGGAGAAGGCTCCAGTGCACAAGGGGATTTGGTCCCTGATGAAAAGAACCCACAATCCACCCCCCGTCTCTGTCATGCATAAAAACAACTGTATTTTTATGGCAGGAATGTAACACTGGAATTCAGACACCGCTACAATTCCTCACACATTGTGGATATTCCGGATGCAGTGGGACTTGTGCGTCTCAGTGCAGTATAATAAACTGCTCTTGCTATTGTTTTCTTTTTTTCAGATTTCTCAACTCCAGAAACATGTGGGGTGGACATAATGATGGTGACCAGCAAGGTCATGTGAGCGCACGAATGGAGACCAGCTTACCCATGAGTACAACCAGCATTTCTATATCCCAACAGCAGGCTCCGAAAAAGTTTGCTCCTGTTGTGGCTCCCAAGCCCAAGTTCAACCCCTATAAACAACCCGGCGATGCAACACACGAGGGTAAGATTGATAGCCTTGACTCTTCAATTATTGGTGTTTGTACAAATTTGCATGTGACCGTGGTCAGAGCACATGTACAGGTTTGAAAAACACATTTCCCCCCCCCACTGGAGGATCAGAACTGGGAAATCAAAATACAGAGAAATGGTGCAGCAAATTGAATTACACAGACTAAAACGTAGCATTTAAAGAAAAACTCAAGGATGTAAACGTAGCTGGAAATGTCCAAGGATGTTACTGTAGCTGGACTGCAGGACACAAGGGCTCTTGGCCTGCCTTGCATCATACTAAAAAAAAAAGTCTGGTCTGGCTCTTTGAAGCTCTCGCCTCTGCAATGACATTTCATTTTGGAGGACAGGTGACCATATGAGCGTGAAAGTTCACCACTGGTGCCCATTTATATGCTCGGTCTATCTTAGGACTTTGAAAAGACGTATGCAAAAAAACTTTCAGTTTGTATGCGAGCTCAGATTTTTGGCATTGTGTTATAATATGGAAGCACATTAATCTTCAGTACAAATGGGATGTTTGCAAACAGCATAAAACAAAAAGAGCAATTGTCAGTGGCTTATAACCTGCTTCTTATTAAGATATTGGCTATTTATTTGTACTTATAGAGCACATGTTCTTCATGATCTTATTCTACATCTTTAATCCTACCCAATGCCTAAACTATATTAAAACACTACTAATGAGCAGAAAATTAGGAGTTTATTGAGCTAAAAGTCATATATCTAATAAATAAATAGTTTGAATGTAAATTTGATTCAGTTCACACAACTCAACCAACTAAGTGTAATTTAATAAGGTTATAAGTAAATAAGTTTAGTTTGGAATATAGTACAATGTACTTGTGTCATTTGTGTCAAAGGAGTGTGTCTTAAAATGATTCAAAAGTACATTGGTTGTTACCACTATTTAACTATTTTAAAATAGTTATTAAAAGATAAATATAATTTTTTCTAATATTGTTTTCTTTCTTTCAAAGATGTCTTGGTCCAAAATTGAAAATGAAATGGAATTAGCTAATTTAAAAAGCTGCACTTTTGATTTGTTCTCTCGTTACATTTAACACCACTTGCATTTAACATGAATTCAGTTGTCAGAAATATATTTCATTGTTTTACTGTATATGCGTTAAAAATGTAAATGTGCATTTATTCTCAACATGAATTAAATGTATTTTAGTCAAATAAAAAATAAATGTATTATTATTATTATTATTATTATTATTATTATTATTATTATTATTATTAACTTTTTAACATTAATTAAATATGACTTTGACAATTACAAATATAATTTTATAATTTATGCACTTTTAAACAAAAATGTAAATGAAATTTTCATTTATTTAAAGAAATTATTTAATTATTTTTTTTTCCAATTTGAAATATGATTTTTATGTATTATTTGATGTATTGCATAACTGCACTTTTAAACATGAATATTGTAAATCAAACCAGTTTGAAAAGTGATATCCAAATGAATCAATTGTTAATTAATGATTTCAGTTCATTTTTAAAATGATAGATACATTTTTTTCAAAATAAGCACACAAAGTATTTGAACATTTGATTTTAAGCCTTTGTGTTGCATTTATTTAGTTGACGTGATAAATTAATTTCTCTGTTTGAATGAATTTAAAAATCACCTTAAAGTCTGCGTGAACCAGAAGTTGCTGTGAATTTTATTTGAGCATGTTGATGTACTTCCAACTGAAATGGAATATTGAGTAGGTGGCGGGGCTTCCTTTTTGCACATCATTCCCTTCTAGCAAACTAACGGTAAGAGGGGTTTGGTTAAAAATATTTTGTCTGCACCTATCAAACTGACATCAACAAAGAAGGACCACCATTGCAAACACAGAAACAAATAGTCAGACTTTGATTAAAGATTACCAAAACAAACTTTTTTTTCGGCGACGCAGTGGCGCAATGGGTAGCACATTCGCCTCACAGCAAGAAGGTCGGTTCGAGAATGGTTCGAGCCTCGGCTGGGTCAGTTGGCATTTCTGTGTGGAGTTTGCATGTTCTCCCCGTGTTCGCGTGGGTTTCCTCCGGGTGCTCCGGTTTCCCCCACAAGTCCAAAGACATGCGGTATAGGTGAATTGGGTAAGCTAAAATTGTCCGTAGTGTATGTGTGTGAATGAGTGTATAGGTATGTTTCTCAGTGATGGGTTGCAGCTGGAAGGGCATCAGCTGCGTAAAACATATGCTGGATAAGTTGGCGGTTCATCCCGCTGTGGCGACCCCAGATTAATAAAGGGACTAAGCCGAAAAGAAAATGAATAAATGAATGAACTTTTTTTTCCCAGCAGATTAACTTGCAGAGATGAATTGTTCACCTGAAGAATAAAAATGCGTGCTGACTAATTAAGCACTTAAAATTTTGATTTCACACAAACTTTAAGACCCCCTAATCAAAATGTTAAGATACTTTTTTTTTTCTCTGAGCATAACCGAACCATGCTTATTAAATTCAGCAATATTCATCAAAATCATCAGCACTGTGAAAAAATGCTGGGTTCCACGCAATCGATTTGTTTTGGGGCAACAGGAAGGAATTAAGTTAACTTATTAATTTTTACAAATGTAAGTGGATTGAACATAACACAACTAAGTTGTCTCTCCAGAAACCTCAAGAGTTGTGTTGTTTCAGCTCATTTTAAATAAGTAGTTTGAACAAACAGCAAACATTATTTTTTGAGGGAGTGACATTAGTGCTTCATCAGTGAGTGAATGTACAGTATGTGTGTGTGCGCGTGTGTGTGTGTTGTTGATGTTTAATGGCTTCACGTGATGTCTCATCAGGACTATATCAATGCTGTGTGTGAGAAGAGACACGCTGGTGACGTGCGTGTATGAGACCGCAGGGACCATGTGTTGGCTTGCGTCCAGGTGTTCAGTAGCATGTGATGTTCACATTCACTGGAGGTCTTGGGTGGCACATTCCGTTAGAGCAACATGGCCCCAGTGTCGCTGTTCAGCCCCAATGGGCGCCAGGTGCCAAGAATGTGTCCATTTGCAGTGCCAGCTCCTCTTCTGCCCACCGCTTCGGCTAATGCTCTTCTCATTGTCCCCGTCTCTCTGATGATATTGCTCTATTTGTTTCAGTTTGCTTGAATGGCATTTTTCTAGTTGCTGTCCTTTACATTAAGAGTGCTGCTGTTTAGATAAATAACATGGCTTTCAATGGGTGCTATTTGTTTTAACATTAGGCTTTTATTGGCAGTTTTTAATACACTGTAGTGCAACAGTGTTGAAGTAAAATCTTTAGTTTTCTTGAAAGGGGAAATTGATACAATAAAGTGAACAATAACTGGTGGACCTTTAAGGCAAGACACTGCAGGTGATAGGGTAAAATTCTAACTAATAGTTATCTATACACTTTCAAAGATTGATTGCATTAAGAACCTCAAAACTATTCTTTAATATATTACAAGTTTTCTAAAATGTACTGGGAGTGAGGCAGTATTTAATTATTTATTCATTCATTTTCTTTTCGGCTTAGTCCCTTTATTAATCTGGGGTCGCCACAGCGGAATGAACTGTCAACTTATCCAGCGTATGTTTTACACAGCAGACGCCCCATCACTGGGAAACACCCCTACACTCCCATTCACACACATACACTATGGACAATTTAGCTTACCCAATTCACCTATAGCGCATGTCTTTGCACTGTGGGAAAAACCGAAGCACCTGGAGGAAACCCATGCGAACATGAAGAGAACATGTAAACTCCACACAGAAATGCCAACTGACCCAGCCGAGGATCGAACCAGTGACCTTCTTGCTGTGAGGCGACATCGCTACCCACTGAGCCACAGTGCCGCCCCAGTATTTAATTATATATGTGCTAATTTGCCTGCATTTATAATTTTTCATATTAGTTAAAGGTTTTGAAAGAATTATTTAATTTAATTTTAAACATTTTTGAACATATTAGTTATTTTGCAAGATACTGGTATTCAGCTTAAAGTGCAATTTAAAAACTGAACTAGATTATTATGTTAACTAGGCAAGTTATTGGATAACAGTGGTTTGTTTTGTAGAAGGGGGCTTATTAGCCCCCTGTCTTAAGGGGGATAATAATATTAACCTTAAAATTTTTTAAAAATAAATTCAAAATTGCTTTTATTCAATTCAAACTAAAAGAAATAAGACTTTTCCCAGAAGAAAAAAAATAGGAAATATTGTGAAAAACTGTTATACATCACTTGGGAAATATTTGAAAAAGTATTAAAAAAATCACTGGATAATATTATTATGGCTCAATTCAGAAGGGGAAAAAAACTTTTAAATTCCTTTAATCCCTAAAAAAGTTTTTATATTTATTTTAAAAATGATGGCTTCTAAAATGTTTAAATCTGCAGGCACAAACTGATAAAGTGGTATACTTGTTGAAGTGTTAAAACATCTTAAAAATTAATTTAAGGCCTTTTCTATCTATTAGACTGAAAAAAAAAAAAAAACACTTTATGAAAAGCCAAGGCGACATGGTGGCTAAGTGGTTAGCCCTGTCACCTCACAGCAAGAAGGTCGCTGGTTTGAGTCCCGGCTGGGTCAGTTGGCATTTCTGTGTGGAGTTCTCCCCTTATTTGCGTGGGTTTCCTGTGGAGCGGTGCATAAAAAATAAATGACCTGTTGTGAACTTTGACTTTGTTAATCAGTTTTAAAACATTTGATGAACCCATATTTTTACAATTGAATTTATTAAATATTTTTAATATTTAAATAAATTTATTTTAATATTTTATATTTTTTCATGTTCTTATAGTGAAATTCAAGTAATCCACTGAAATATTTACTTGATTTATATTTACTGCGTGACATCACCAGTTTACTGTTGTGGAACAGCAGAAGTGCGGGAAAATGCAGGATGCATAAAGACGAGATATATTTCACAGTGTAAATATTGATTTACATTAATTGGACAGCATACTTTACAGTGACTATGGCTGTTACTGTGCTTTAAATCACCAGTAAGCTTGTTTTTTATAACTGGCACTGAACCTCCTCAAGTTTAAATGATACAATATAATTTACTCGTTCGACCTGCTAATTATAATGGGCTGAGATCTAAATGTGCTTAAATAGTGATTGTTTCTTTAATAGACTTGACAATAAAGAACTTTTAACTTTTACCAGATTTTACTTTTAACACGTTTTGCCAGATTTAGGGCATCTTGAATTTGTATTTATGTTCGATCTAGCAGCTTTGAGCAGGATGTACTGTTGGTGTACAGTAGCAGATCACTTTTAATCCACACTGGTTCCTTTGCTCCATGCACACTGTCATCATAAGATTATTCTATTGCTTTTGATTAGATGGCCGACTGTATGTTTCACCTATAACTAAACATCATTGCTGCATGTTTGGGCATTTCAACCCCAGTAACATTTTGTCTATGCCTCTTTATCGTGACTGTAATTTCAGAGAAGAAGAAAATAGTAGGCTATATACAACATTTTACACGAAGGAGACTGCTTGCATTTTCTGTGATGCAGGATTCTGGAATGCTCACCCCATTTCACCCGCTCCAATTGATGTAATTGAGATGGTCTCTGTAAACTCCGAAAATTTCTTTCATAAGTATTTTCATACAGTAGTTTACTCAGTGTAAATTTGCTGTTACTTAACTCAAACTCAGTACTTTAAAACATAATAGAAAAGTAAATAAGCAAGTTTGGATGCACCTTTTAAAAATGCTATAAGGAAAACCGAATGGGGAAAAAATATTTGTTCACTTTACCAATGCTTATGAAAATGGGGTTTTACATTTGCTTGAGGTGGTTTTGGACTTGTGCAACATATGGCCAATGCGAATAATGGAGATGACGTAGTGAAACTCTAATGTAGTAGATATTACACCCACTTGACTAATCAGCTGTCTGCATTATGCTTGCTTTGTTTACTGTTAGTTGCTAGGTTACCAATACTACAGCGAGCCACTCTAACAACCCTTGTGTGCTGTTGAGGATGTTTTCATCTACTCGGGGGTAATTTTGAGTCTTAGTTTGGCCACAACTTTGTCTGTGTTTCAGCAAATGGCATGATTTTAGGTGGCAGATTTTATTTTGACACATATTTGGGGAAAATGCTTTGAAATTTTTCAAAAACTCAATAATGCACTCTGGGCAAATTTACTACCTTTTAGTTATGTTATTGGCTGTGTTTTTTGCCATATTGACTTCCATTATAACAACATTTTTTGATGGCAAAGCCATGACACCATATAATTATGCTTTCTTGATTGTTGGTGGTTTATCCTCCTGGGAAGAGGTCAATTTTGTCATTTTTACTATTGATCAGCAGTTACAGTGCTTTTTTTTATGGAGTTATTACTTTATATGGAGTATAGAGTGTGGGTATGGGTGTGTGAGAGACCTTTACAGACTTACCTTGATATGTGTGAGAAAATTAAAAGCACCTCTGCTTTCAGAACATAGTAAACATAGTAAGTGTATTTATGACTTTGCAATCAAAGCCACTAACATAACAGCCACTAACATAACAGCCACTAACATAACGAAAGGGTGGTACATTTGAACAATACACAAGGGTTAATGGAAATGCACCTAATTCGCATTTGGGATTTTTTTTTTTTTTTTTGTGAACTTTAAAAGTATTTGCTTCTCATTATGATGGAAATCCAAGTACTGACTGACAGCTCTTCTGTCCCTGCTTAGAGAGAAATCAGTAGTAAGTGCAGATGTGTTGTGTACAATGAGTAAACATGGTACAGTACTTACTGTTGTTCTAACTTAAATGTGAACAAGTACTTAATCATTTTACCTTGTTCAAACTCGTTTATTAATTCATTTTCTTTTCTACTTAGTCCCTTTATTAATCTGGGGTCCCCACAGCGGAATGAACCACCAACTTATCCAGCGTATGTTTTACGCAGCGAATGCCCTTCCAGCTGCAACCCATCACTGGGAAACACCCATACACTCCCATTCACACACATACACTACGGACAATTTAGCTTACCATATTCACCTATACCGCATGTCTTTGGACTTGTGGGGGAAACCGGAGCACCCGGAGGAAGCCCACTCGAACACGGGGAGAACATGCAAACTCCACACAGAAATACCAACTGACCCAGCCGAAGCTCGAACCAGCGACCTTCTTGCTGTGAGGCGACAGCGCTACCCACTGTGCCACCGTGCCGCCCCAACTCAGATTCAGTTACCCCTAAAACTAATAAAAACTGTGAAATTCCAACTCAAAATATTCATTGCTCAAGAGTTTTTTTTTGGTGTAAATTAGAAGGTTTGTTAGAACTGCGCCCTCAACTCTACAGACATGTCTTAATATTTCCCTCTGCCTGAAGTTTATTCCCTGCACATTTAATCTTTGTTTTAAAAGGGCCTACCAGTTGTAGCCCAGACCAAATATAAGATTTACAGAAATAAGTAACTTGTTTAGTTACATTTAAAAAGAACCGTAAAATATGATGATAAAATGCATTAAACTAGTGCTTTTATTTAATTTTTTTGCTATATCAAGACTTTATATGTTTATATGTTTTATATAAATAATGCATTATATAAAGTTTAAAAAGTTGAAGCCAGCTGTACAAATAAAGCCAAACAGCTGTGAAGCTCATATTTAAAGGCAGACGTGCAGAATTGCATGTGTTATTGATTACTGATTACAGACACATGACCCTCAGGCATTACGAAAATATGGGTGAAACCACATAAATGCTCAGAAGTTTTAGTTTGATTTCTTTGCAGTGTCTATGCAGACAGGCATTTTCATATGCCATGGACATCAAGTCTTAGCTAACAGCATGCCCTTTGGCGAATTAGGTTTTTTTTTCTTTTCTTTTTTTAAAGGGTATTATTGGGAATTTGTTTCTGCAATGAAAGTGCTCTTTTCTTGCATTAATTGGCTGATAATGGCTCTGTCAGATAGCGGTTTCCGTGGTTACAATGTGGGCTTTCTGGACCCTAAAAAGCTTCCCGATTAGAAATGTGACTTTAACCTAATCTCTATGGTGAAAATTGTATTAATTAAGTTAATCTATTTTTAAACATTTTACAGGAAAATAAGAGAGATAGTGGACCTTGAGGGCTTATTTTATGCTGTAACCCTGCTGCTCTTTGATGGTGTGAGAGCGACGGAGACCTGCCTTTGTTTCAGATGAACAGTGATGATGAGATTATTGGAGGGAGTTCTCACCCGTCTGGCCCAGTCAAACGGGTAGCTTTTAGTCATCTCAGCTTACTTGGTCCCTTTTTAGTTTTACTGTACAGTGCGTTTATTTTTAAGTGAACACAGTGAAACATGCTCTTATGCAACCAACTAATATTCTAAATATGTACTCGCTGTCAATCTCATTTCTACGGTTTTATTATCAAACAGTATACCAATAAGAAAAACTTGCTTTTGAATAACCATCATGTAGGCCGGGACCAAGGTAGAAGACAGACATTGGGTTTCATCGGGCAGTGTCAGTCAGACTAGTTTGTTTGTTGTGTTCTACACATCGCCTCTTGTCGGGTTAACTTTGGATCAAGCTGGCCCGATTCAGCATGTAGAATCGGCGTCAGCTGAAGAGAGCACTCTGATTGGTTATTCAGCAATGAATCAGAGCTTGAGAACAAAAGCTGAAGTGATGTAACCAAGTAAACAATTTAAGTCAAGAAAAAAACACAAAGAAGCCGGCTGTGATTTCTCAAATACTTGCAAACAGTATGGATTATTAGATTATCAGATAGGGGGCGGTGCGGTGGCAAGAATGTCGCTGGTTCAAGCCTCGGCTGGGTCAGTTGGCATTTCTGTGTGAAGTTTGCATGTACTCCACATGTTCGCATGGGTTTCCTCCGGGTGCTCCGGTTTCCCCCACAAGTCCGAAGACATGCTGTATAGGTGAATTGGGTAAGCAAAATTGTCTGTAGTGTATGTGTGTGAATGTGGATGTGAAGGGCATCCGCTGCATAAAACATATGCTGGATTATTTGGCAATTCATTCCGCTGTGGTGACCACTGATTAATAAAGGGACTAAACCGAAAAGAAAATGAATGAATGAATTCCTGCATGGTGAGTGACAAGTACTGTGATAATGGTTTTAAATGCTTTGTTTTTGCTTGTCTGTGCGCATTTCATCTTCCAGTTTCCCTTTGTGGAATGAGAAAACAGATTACTGCCCCTGTGGATGTGGGAAGCCACGTCCTCTCACGCAGACTCAGAGCACGTTCTCTCTTTTCTATCGACTGTAGTCCGTTTTGTGTGGTTATGGGCAGCTTTTAGTCCAGATGCAAGCCCATGTGAGCCGACAACATAGTTGGTTTTCATTGGCTTTAGTTGTTTGGTGTCTGCTTGGTGTGTTACAGCCCTAACTAGATGGATGCTTAAATGGTCACCAAAACCTCTCAGCTTCACCCTGTTTCCATAGTGATTGAAGTTAACGTTTAAGCTTTAAACTCTTCTTGTTTGCTAGATTTGCAGTGTCTAAAATTGCATAACAATTTGATTTAACTTCCTGAATGACCTTAAAAAATGTGTTCTCTATAGTGTGAATAATAGAACTGTGAATGGCATTTATACATACTACATCTCCCATGTTGCCGTTGACACATTGATACCTACAATATCTGCATACAGTTGTGTTGCTTTGCTTCCATTTGTAAATTCTCTTGTGTTGGTCATTCTCAGCTATTGTTATTAGAATATTATGGATTTGGACATATATGCATACATACAGTTTTTTCACATGCTATTTAATCAGTGGGGTAAGTTTGAATTAAAATATTTAGATTACTCTAATTGAGAAGTTAATCAGTCTTTTGATTGCCATGCAATCAAATCATGCACAGAAATATCGCATACAGACTGACCGACCTCAAAACACAGACCACATATGCCACACTGTACATATGCAGCAAACATGTACAGTGTGGAAGCAGTAAAAGTGTCCAAGAAGATGCAAAATTGCCGACTGTATGATGACCGATATCACCAAATGAACCCAAACAATAACTAAGCGGACTACAGAATGTTACGTTTTCAAATACATGCACAAATTGCATGCATTTTATTGGTGCTGCAAGAGCTTGGTTTGTAGGGCCAAATTGCTGGACAATCGTAGCTTGTTGGTCAGGGTTCAAAGTGTATAATATAAGTATTGACACAGCTCCGCAGATTTGCCCCTTAGGTTACACAGATTTCGCTCCGCATATAAACGCATCCACCTGTTTTCTGTCAGCTTATTAAAGATGTATATTGTAATGTAATGAGTTCTCACATTAAATTAATCTCACATTTTAAATTTATAGTGCATGAATGGCAAATAATTTAACATACACTTAAAAACATTCTTAAGAGAAAATGGCACTGATGCAAGCTACATTTATAATTTGTAGTGTATACGGTAGAATCATTTTTACAACATAATACTACTCTTAAGTACTTGTAGAAGAGCTACTGTTTACTCATACTTTTAGCAACATTTAGACCAGATACTTTTACTCTATTTGCACTTTTTTTTGCAAGTAATGGTACTTTTATTAAAGTATGCTTTTTCAGTAATCTTTCCACCACTGTATGTAACAGGGCAAATGATGTTTGAATGAGAACAATGAGTGTTTTACTGAAGAAACACTATGTCTGTAAATGCTAATGTTTTATACATTTTAAGAGTAGAGAAGAAGGCTTTAAAATAGCTAGTGTAGTACTGTGTGGCAGTGTGTTACTCAAACTGATATGATAACAACATTAAATAAAAAGATAAGTATCACTCTGAATGCTATAAACTAATAAAAAAAAGGGGTGGCGAAAGTGAAATTTGGCATTACAGAGGAAAAAGAGGAATCAACTGACATTGCTGTACCTGTCTGTGGATGCTATAAATCACTTCATCAGGAGGCCACACATTTTAACTCGTTTCAGACGGTAATTGTTTCTCAGGGGGACGTAAGGGATTTTCACCAATTACAAGGGGTAGTTACCGTCTTAAATCCAGAATGCCTGTGTTTTTTCTCTCACCGCTCAAGTAAAAAATCAGCAGCCAGAATACCTACTGTTTTTTGTTTTTTTGACAATCATCAAGGTTGTGTGATGATTTAATTACCATCTGAATCCACATCTCTGAATTTCTAAAGCATATCAATAAAAAAAAAATATATGTTTTGTAAATCATTTTACGTTATTGGCTGTTGTCAATATGATTATTGTGCCAGTTGGGTATATGGCCATACACAATAAATGCGCTATATTAATACACATTATATTACATTACATTACAGTTCTGATGCTGACACCCCATTTGAATCTAGCGTGAGTTTGATCAGGGGTTTAGAGCTAAACTCTGCAGAAAGGTGTATCTTGCAGGCCTTATTTGAGGATCCAACATATAAAAGCTTGAATCTGACTGAGCATGTGAGACATATAGTTCTGATGTTGTGCCGGATTCTGATCCCCACCAGATTATTACCCCCCTTGTTCTGGTACTGTAGGTTTAGGGGTAGTTCTGGGGGAGGGGTTAGGATTAGGGGTGATGTTTTGGATTAGGCAATCAGGTAGTGACTGTTTGGTGTTTATTTGGTGTTGTGCAAAGAACTGGCTGAACATAATCCTGTATTTGTTGATAATATGTCCCTGTAAATATGATTAGTGTGAAAAGGAACAAAAGTTTTTGCCATCATTCTGCCCTGTAGTGTTCATTATACCTAGAAACTGGAGTCAAATATGTAGGCTGAAGCCTGTATTTTTAATGAGCCTGTCTTACAAAAACAAAATGTCTCATCTGATTAGATGGACCAGTCGTCAGTTTGATTGGGTCAGTCAGTCTCCCTTGCACCTTCTGTAGACTCGGCACTAATTAAAGCTAATCGCATTTTTTCGCAAATTTTAAAGATCATAAAAATTCCAAGAGTAAAAACCTGTCATTCGTAGAAGGAGGGAGGACTGCAGTTCAGAAGCTAAAATATTTTTGTATGTGTAAGATCACAGGCGTAAAGTGGTGGGGAATGTTGATGTATTTTGATATATTTTACATTTATTGCAAGGATGAACATTCCTTGTGACTTTTTGTACAGTTTAAGAATTACAGAATCTGTTCTTTTACTAATAATGTGAAACTATTATTAATGAGGTGCATAGTGTTGGCGATATTTCATTCCATTACGCCACATTTTTTTTGCTGATATTGCTTTAATTCTGCACTAGTTCATTGAAATGATCTCTTTTGTTGTTGTTGTTGTTGTTAACTTTCATTAATCTTTCTGTTAGACAGAGCTCAGAGAGCACAGAGGAAGAGTTTGTGCACAGGTCTGTGTCACGCTAGAAGGGCTCCCGTGAGCATTGTGGTTCACACTTCTGCAAATTTTAGGGTGTCTCTAGCTAAACAAAGTGCTCGAAAAACAGTATCAGACTTATATTATCCAATATTTGCCACAGGAAGTGGATGCGTTGCATAATATCTTCTTTATGCCTCTGTGTATTACCGCCAGCTTGCAGCTGCGTATGACAATGTGAAGTCAAGGCTAAGCAAGATAAAAACAAACCAGATGAAATACAGCCATGGCTGATAAAGACTGACAGGGACAAACATGTTTTTACATTTTAATTATTATTTTTTTTCAGGTGTTAATTCAGGACAATGGCATGCATACATGTGCCAATATTCAGTAACATAATAATGATAAAAGGCTAATGTTAATTTTCAACAAAAACACTTTCACATGTAAATCTGGCCTATGACATGCCTACGATATTGATTTAAAAATGTACTGATTCTTTATAGGCTTCATAACATTTTAAAATAAGGCTCCATTTGTTAAAATGAGTTAGTTCACTTACAGAGATGATGCAAACTACTTGTAAAGCATTTATTCATCTTTAATGATGTTAATTTCTTAATGTTTAATAACTGATTAAAATCAAAGTCATGGAGCTAATATCTTACCAAGTTCAGTTTTTAATTAATATTAACATAAATTCTGTAACAAATGCAGCTATTTCTCACTGTTAGTTAGTAACTGATGTTAGGTAAAGGGATAGTTCACCCCAAAATTTAAATTCTGTCATCACTTACTCATCTTCCACTTGTTACAAACTGGTTTCTTTTATGTACATTAAAGTAATACACAAATAGCGTTTTGTTGTTATACCCATTAAAACAACCCCTTTTTTGTACATAGCTTTTGTTGCTATTGTAAAAATATTGTTTATTGGGATTAAAGCATCAGCAATTATCACGAAAGGGAAATATATATATATACCATCAAATGCTTATGAACATGTTTCTGTATCCTTTAGTTTAAACAGCAGACAGTTCAAGTGTTTACATCACTTGTTTAATGTTACCGAGTACATCGAGTACCGTATTGTTTTGGAAAATATTAAAATGAATAGTTTTGTGCTACATAATATTCATGGATTTGATCAGTTTAAAAGCTGGTTGTTTTATTTATTTAATGGGTAAATACAGACTTACACCAGAATGAATGCTGAACAGATTGATTAATTCAGTTTGGTCATTTAGTATCAACAAGATGTGCTGTTAAAGAGTGGTCAGACGGAACACATATTTGAAGTCTGGCTGTTATCTCTGTCCGCCGCCGTCTGTTGTATTCAGTGCCATGACTTCATGTCTGACTAACCTCTTGACTTATTCTGAGCTTCTGTCTGGAACATTTCTAATTGAAGGTTGAAAGTAGATACCGAACATAAAAGCTGTTTTAGCTCCTGTATCTGTCCGTGCACTATTGTGTGAGAAAATGTGCAGGAAGATAGGCTGAGTCGAGGCCTTGATTCCAGGGCAGTTCATTAGGCCTCTATTACAGCGGATAAGCCCAATTCCTTGGCAAGCTAATTGACTTCTTATTAATGGAGATAAGTGAACGTGTCAATTATCTGAGCAAGGGTACTTTATATTAAGTAAAGAACATCATGGGAGATAAAGAAAGCAGTAATAGGGGAATCATTGTAAAGGTGTCTCTGCAAACTGAAGGTTTGTAAAAGGCTAATGAGGTTTTTAACGCTGATGTTCACATTAAAGTAATCTGATGGGAAGTGTCAAAAAAACCTGTGTATGTGCAGCTGTAAAAGGTCCAGGATTTAATTTTTTTTTTTACTCTTTGTATTCTTGCATTCTTGTTTTATAAAGACAGCATGTTGAGTAAAGACATGTGAATGTACCTTTGTATTTTTTTATTATTCATCCATTCATTTTCTTTTCGGCTTAGTCCCTTTATTAATCAGGGGTCGCCACAGCGGAATGAACCGCCAACTTATCCAGCATATGTTTTTTACGCAGCAGATGCCCTTCCAGCTGCAACCCATCACTGGGAAACACCCATACACTCTCATTCACACACATACACTACGGACAATTTAGCTTACCCAATTTACCTATAGCGCATGTCTTTGGACTTGTGGGGGAAACCGGAGCACCCCGAGGAAACCCACGCGAACACGGGGAGAACTTGCAAACTCCACACAAAAATGCCAACTGACCCAGCCGAGGCTCGAACCAGCGACCTTCTTGCTGTGAGGCGACAGCACTACCCACTGCACCACCGCACTGCCCTTTTTTTAAATTATTATTATTTTATATATTAGAAATGTGTGAATGTGTGTCACGCATTTGATATCAGATTTTAATATCACATGTTTTTATGCTTCATCATCATTTCCAAGATTAAAATTGGAAAGGGAAGGTCTGGAGCACTCAACCACCATACAAGGTGCGTGGACAAAATGCAAATGTAGGAAAAAATAAAAAGCCTTCCTTAGGGCACAAAAAACTTCACATACAAACATTTCAATAGGACTTTTTGTATTTTTTTTAAGCTTAAATTGAACATTTATTTCATAATGTTTATAACATTGTGTGTTTCAACATGTGGCTAGAAAATATAAATATGCTCATATTAAAAAAATATATTACAGAAAAGAATCTGATTGCAATTGTTATATTAATTATTTATTTATGTATTTATTTTTATATGAGCTTTTTATTACTATTTATTAGATGTATAGAATTAAACAAATTAGTAAACAAATATACTATTGAATTTCTTAAGAAGAATGATACCATTATTATTCATGAAAAAAAAAATACAGTTGTCATTTGTTTAGTTTTTTTCTTTTTCAAATATTTCCCAAATGATTTTTTTAACAGAGCAAGGATTTTTCACAGTATTTCCTGTAATATTTTTTCTACTGGAGAACGTCTTATTTGTTTTTATTTTGGCTAGAATAAAGCTTATTTTAATATTTTATTTTTTTTGAAAATTAAGGTCAATATTATTAGCTCTATTATATGCCCTCTTAAGCAATATATATATATATATATATATATATAAAAAATTTTTTTTGATTATCTACGAAACAAACCATCGTTATACAATGACTTGCCTAATTAACCTAATTAACTTAGTTAAGCCTTTAAATTGCACTTTAAGCTGAATACTAGTATCTTGAAAAATATATAGTAAAATATTATGTACTGTCATCATGGCAAAGGTAAAAGAAATCAGTTATTAGAAATTATTTATTAAAACTTTTATGTTTAGAAATGTGTCGAAAAAATCTTCTTTCCGTTAAAAAGAAATTGGGGGGAAAATATACATGGGGACTAAAAATTAAGGAGGGCTAATGATTCTGACTTCAACTGTATATAATTGGTTAATTAATTATTTATTTAATTGCAAAAAATAAAATGACAAAAACTGACCAAATAAATTGGCTGTGCTGCACTTTGAAACATGCAGGACATCATATTATAATTAGAAGTCAGCCCTTTTGATTTAATGAATAATAAATATGATTATTCTATCCCCTCAATCATATCACCTCTCTGAGTGGCACAAAGCCAGTTTATGACCTTTATCAACAGAAAACTGTTGTTATACCCTTATATCTTTAGCCAGTATTATGATCTTGTTTTTGACATGACCGTGGCACCCTGTGATGTGACAAACCTCAACATTGTTATGTATATTAGTTTAGAGTCAGCCAACACTGCACTGAACAGTTAAACACCTGCATCTCAAACCCACTGTGGAGAGTCAGTAAAAACAGGAACTCGCTTGTTCAAGAAAGCAAAACCAAACAAAAGAATGAACGGGTGTGTAAACACCTGCTTTACATAGTTTGCAGATCACATTGCATTTAAGTGACTGCTTTCTGTATTTCTTCTATATTCAATTTGAAAGAACAAATTCTTTGAATGCAGCTTTACTTCATAGACATCCATGACTTCATTGTGTAATTTAGCTGTTTAGTGGGAGCCATTTGTTCCTCAAACACACTTCTGCAAGCTCAAATATACACAATATCTGCACACTCGAACCTTACCACACAACTATTTCTGTGTGCAAGATGACTGTGCAGCAAGAAAAGTTCAAGTTAGGGTCATTAGAAATATGTGACTGCAAAAATGTATGCATTCATTTCAATGCAGGTTTCTTGTGAAATGAGCACACGATACACACAAATTTGTTTCTTTTTACCAAGATTATTGATGAATAAAGGCTTACCTTTATGTAGCTCTGCAATATTACACTGTAAAAAAAAAAATCTTGCTGCCTTAAATATTTTAGTTGAATCAAATGAACTTTCTAGTCATCTTAACTTACATCAATCAAACTGACTAAAAATACTTTGTATAACTTACAAAAATATATTAAAATAAGTTAAAGCAACAGGGCGTCACGGTGGCGCAATGAGTAGCACGTTCGCCTCACAGCAAGAAGGTCGCTGGTTCGAGCCTCGGCTGGGTCAGTTGGCATTTCTGTGTGGAGTTTGCATGTTCTCCCCGTGTTCGCGTGGGTTTCCTCCGGGTGCTTCGGTTTCCCCCACAAGTCCAAAAACATGTGGTATAGGTAAATTGGGTAGGCTAAATTGTCCATAGTGTATGTGTGTGAATGAGTGTGTGTGGATGTTTCCCAGTGATGGGTTGCAGCTGGAAGGGCATCCGCTGCGTAAAACAAATGCTGGATAAGTTGGTGGTTCATTCCGCTGTGGCGACCCCGGATTAATAAAGGGACTAAGCCGAAAAGAAAATGAATGAATGAATGAAGTTAAAGCAACATAAAATATATATATATTATTTTATTTTTTTCTTTTTGTCATTAAATCTTTTACAGTATGTGTTTTGACCTCAAAACACTTGTAGATGAATACTCTAGACGTGCAAATCGGATGTCTCTTAATGATACAATCTGATACTGAATCAATACTCTTAGCCAGTCATATTATATTTGTTGTAACATTTCACAGAAATATTTGAATTTGAATCTTTGGAATATTGCTTGATATATTGATATTAAGATATTATGTGCCTAATGTACAGAAACAGTAGCAGATTTATTAATTCACAAAAGCAAACAAAGTATATAATATGTGACCGTGTAGCACAAAACATGTGGTCAATTTCCAAAGTCAAGTCATAATTGTCAATGTTCTTTTAAATTGAGATTTCTACAACACATAAAAGCCGAATAAATAAGCTTTCCATTGATGTGTGGTTTGTCAGGAAAAGACCATTTTTGATCAAGATGCAACAATTTCAGAATTTGTAATCTGAGAATTCAAAAAAATAAAATTACTGAGAAAACTGCCTTTAAAGTTACCCAAATTAATGCTTTGCAATGCACATCATTAATCAAAAACTGAGCTTTGATATATTTACTGTAGGAAATGTACTAAATGTCTTCATAGAACATGATCTTTACTTAATATTGTAATTATTTATTTTGACATAAAATAAAAACCAATAATTTTGACAAAATGCATTTCTTGTGTAGGAGAAGTAACATCTGTGTAAGGTCTAGCAGGTTTTTTTTCAGACTTGTTTTTTAGCAGCACAGTGGCATTGGCAGGGTCAATTCGCTTCTCCCCTATCCACTTTCACCAAAAAGGTTGCAATGGGCTGGTTGGACAGCCATAGAAATAGTTATGAATAGTTATCCTTATGCAATTCAAATTAAAATCTTACACATTTGTCTCTTCACCCATTATATCCTGTAATTGATCCTTTTTATTTATCCCCATTTGGAATATTATGGCTAAAACTTTTCATGGTTCCTCTTTTGGTTGAACTTTTTTGGCTTAGATCTGCAGCTTCACAAAGTGTGGTCCAACTAAATATATCAAATACTTGTTATAAGTATAATATAATACTTTCAAAGTGCTAGACGCCTGTAGAACTTTACAGTAGAAGTCGCTGCAGTGATCAGCACATGCCTCAGACTCTGACATTTACGGTGACCCGCTGTGTCTGCTGTTTTTACATCATTACATTGCACCATATGTGGCTGTTTGAGGGCACATTGCCATTTCTTTTCTTTTTTTTTTTTTTTTCTTTTTTTTTGAGGTGAACTCATTGCAGATGAAAAACTTCAAAGCAATAGTTTGCCCCAGAATAAAAATAAGTAAATAAATAAATAAAACTGCCATTATTTACTCAGTCTAATGTTATTCCAAATCGGTATGTCTTTCTTTTTTTATGTTAAACTCAAAAGAAGATGGTTTGAAGAATATTGGTACTGTAGCTAAATTGCTAGCTATCGCGTCATACCAATTATGATAACTATAATGATTGTGATGAAGGAACATCATTCTAAATATACAAGGATAGCAGAAAAATGGACAATAGAAGAACAATATTGTCGGAATCTCTCTAAGATTGGTTTATCAGCTGATGAACAATAACACAGACAGGCAATCCGAATCCATCCTAATAAAAAAACTTGATCATTTAAACGGTTAGTTCACCCAGAAATGACTCCAATCCCCTGAGACTGGCTTTTTCTACCTCCATGAAGTTTTCTACCTCAATATCTCAAAATCTAAAACAGCACAAACAGAACTTTTCACTGGGAAACCAGCACAAATGTAGCACAAATGAACAAGACTATTTGGGGTGAATTTGTGGCATGTCAAAGGGCTGGTGACATCATCGCCCATAATTCCAAGTGTAATATTTTCATAACAGAAACTGCACAAATGGAACTTTCACTGGCACAAACTAAGCACAAACTAATGAGAATATTCAGGGGAATTTGAAGCGTGTACGGGGCTGTGTGACCGCTGAATGACCTACAAATATTATTTTAAAATCTCAAAAATCAAAACAGCACAAACGAATCTTTTTGCAGCACAAATGGAGCACAATTGACTGAGATTATTTTGCTGACGTTTTGTGTTCGGTGGGGGGCCAACTTCATAGAGGGGCTTTATCTTTATGGGAAATAGTTGTGTAATCTTTAAGGATGATAAAACCCCAGGCCTCAATGACAGTACCTAGTTTGCCTCTTTTAACCATGACAGTGAGATTTACTCACAAAGATCCTATGAGATGGCTTCTGTTAGACTCATCCCCAAAAACTCACTCCCACCAATTTAACCACTCTGGTTCTACTCGCACTTTTCTTAGTAGACTTGAAATTTCTGGCATGGGAGGTAGATGCAATAAGGATGCTAAAGGTTCTAGCATCAGTTACCTTTTGAGACCAGAGAGAGGTTTACACATCTTATTTTAGGCACACGTTAATGTTACAGTTCTATTGTACATTTGAGTACTGAGTAATATTAATTAACAACAATGTACTTTGAGTTTGAAATAAAGCTTGGTTTGGGGTTATTGCATGTAATTGTGCATAATGTATTGTTCTTACTATAGTACTGTAAGTACACAACAATGGGGGAACACTGTAAGGAACACTGTAAAATAAACTGTTTCCCTTAACATTTAAAAAAAAAAATGAAATGAGCTGAACTTAAAGGGATAGTTCACCCAAAAATGAATATTCTATCATTTACTCACCCTTGACTTGTTCCAAACCAGTTTGAAGTTTTTTTTTTCTTTTTCTGTTGAACACAAAGGAAGATATTTTGAAGAATGTTGCAAACCTGTCACCGTTGACATCCATATATGGTAAAAATAAATATATATATATATATATATATATATATATATAGGGGTGTCACATGTTTGCAACATTCTTCAAAATATCTTTTTTTGTGTTAAAAAAAAAAAAAAAAAAAAAAAAACCTCAAACTAGCTTGGAACAAGTAGAGGGTAAATGAT
>CAIGQV010019356.1:21020477-21039879 GCA_903798115.1 Danio jaintianensis | reverse complement strand
ATATATATATATATATATATATATATATATATTCAGGGGTGGCAGGTTTGCAACATTCTTCAAAATATCTTCTTTTGTGTTCAACAGAAACAAAAACAAAAAAAAACCCTCAAACTAGCTTGGAACAAGTAGAGGGTAAATGATGACAGAATTAAAAAAAAAAATGGGTGAACTATCCTTTTTAGCAGCCTTTAGGACCTAGTTTGGTTTAGAAAATAATAAATGATCATAAAGTCATACAAGACCCAATCACCAGAATCTACTCTTTGAAACGTCAGATTTTAAAACAAACTTTTGTCAAAACTAACTTTTTTTTTTTTTTTTTTTTTTTGTAAAAAAATATGTTTATTACAAATGCAAAACATTGTTTAGTAGAGAGGGATAAGCACATAAGATTATAAAAGAATTTGGGTAATGCTCTCTGAGCTGTGTTTTGCAAGTATTATTATATCAGACCAAATAATGTATGCTGTTGAACAGTCCAAGAAAATGCAAATAACCAATGGTTAAAATAGCATTTGCTTATGAGAGAGTGAAAGTTTGATTGTGTGTTTTAATTTTGTTTTTGTTAGTATAGTTTTGTTAGTATAGTTAAATATGAGTTCTCTGTATGCAGTAGAAATCACATGGAGCTTTAGGTTAAATTGAAGTAGGTCTGTAATCCAAAAACTCATTTTGGGAAGTGTAATCCAGACACATCACTGCCGTTTTATCCCTCGTAACTTCATTGTCTCTTTTGGTTTAAGAGGATTAAATGGCCAAATATTTGGGTGGCCACTTGGAAACTTTACATACAATACAATTTGTATGATAAACAATTTGGCATAAAAGCTGTCAAAATATTTTAGGGTATTACCAGACTGTTTTTAATGTGCATCTGAGCTTTTTGACATCCCAAATCTTTGAACCTCAATTATCTGAATAACAATAATAATAATAATAAAAAACAATAAGCAGCGTTCTATTTACTTGTCTAACACCATTGCTTGTTTTTGTTGTTTTGGAGTAAGGATGCATCTTAAAATTTTGTCAACATGATAAGCTGTTTTGGCATAAATAAATAAATAAATGTTTAATGTATATATCTATACATTAAAGTTTAAATAAATTCAAATTAAGCACTAACATTGAAGTATTTAAAAAAAAAAAAAATCTAAAGTGCTAAAGGTCAAAATGTAATATTATTTAATATAATATAATTGTAATTAAATTAATATAAAATATTTTACATTAACTATATATTATATGATATATTAAAATATAGGATTATGTTGTTACTAACAATAAACATAAAACAACAATAAACAACTAAAACATAAAATCGAAAAAAGTAAATTTTATTTCTGCACTGTGATCCAGATCCCTGTGATAAGGTCATGAGGAATAGATGCAGATTCAATCATTTCACTAATTGTTACACCATAATTGTTAAAACGTGTGCAAATCGTTACAAATTCAAAAATTGTAGCTTCATTTAATTACTTTTCTTTATGTTGTAAAGTGGGTTTATAGTGTTATATTGTTACTAAAATTATCATTTTGGCCCATTATGTTTTCACTGTAAAATGTTTAGGTTTTAGAGTAGAGCTAAGGGACCTAAAAATCTAAATCATTTAGTGCTAAAATGATAAAAGTGCATCTATAAATAAGTGCATTTTCTTTTTTTAATGCGTCCAACTTGTACATTTCCAAATTAGACACATTCAAAAGTGCAATACAAGATGCAAAAATGCAGTACCAAAATGTTTGCTATAAATTTGACCTATTAATACCTGTGCAAACAATGAGACAAATGCTGGATTTGCACATTAAATGCATCTCATCTGTGTTTCCCCCTCTCTCATTAATGCAAATTTGACACAGTGCGACATACATAGTATGCTGCGACATCTTGGCTGGAAAAAATAAAGTAGGTTAATAATAATTGGGATTCATTGAAAGTATTACTAAGCATCTTGTGGATAAAAATAAATAAGTAAATCAAATTTAACCCTTAAGAAATAGCATAAGCGAAGGAGGGGACAGAAATCCTTACTCTTCGGTGTAACTGTGACTTTCTTGGAAGGTTCAAGTAAACACGCGTTCTCCAAGAATCCTAATGTGCCTGTGTTGATCTCTGCTGTTTCATGCAGCTGCCTTCATCAATCACTTCATATCCATTACACCTTTTACACCCTTCTCTCATCTCTCCATTGAGTGCAGAGAATTCTGAACACCACAGAAGTCAAAGGTCATTCTCCTCATGTGGGCCGCTGGGAGCAGGATTTGTGCTTGGACTTATTATAGTTCCGACAATGCTGTGAGTTCTGTCATCACATGGCCTGACAGACCCGGCTTGCACATAGTGGAAACCGAATAAGCCATTATGTTCGGCTGACAAAGGAAAGTGGCAGCTGTACAGGTCTGTATTTTATTATGCCACATATAATTACAGCAGTAAATTCTGAATGAGTTAGTCAGGCCTTTGACGTTCACCGGATTCTGTTTACATGGAATACAGTGTACGTCATATGCCATATATTCAGATACAAGGAACAAAGAAGTTCCAGTTTTTTAGCTTCAGTATTTTTAAAATAACAATTATTTTTGGGATTAAATCAATCTATAGTCTTACATTTACAGTACACTATATTGCCAAACATTTTGGGACATCTGTCTTTAAATGTACATGAATTTTAATGACATTCCCAATCTTAATCCGTAGGGTTTAATATTGAGTTGGCCCACCCTTTGCAGCTATAACAGCTTCAACTCTTCTAGGAAGGCTTTCCAAAAGGGTTTAGGAGTGTGTTTATGGAAAATTTAGACCATTCTCTAGAAACGCATTTGTGAGGTCAGGCACTGAGAGGCTCGCAGTCTCTATTCTAATTGATCCCAAAGGTGTTCTATCGGGTTGAAGTCAGGACTCTGCACAGGCCAGTCAAGTTCCTCCACATCAAACTCACTCATTCATGTCTTTATAAACGTGCTTGGTGCAGAGTCATGTTATAACTAACAACATAAAACTGTTAGATTAGTCAGTACCAAAGCCAAAAGTGGAACTAATCTAAAAAAAAAAAAAAACTTAAGATCATGGTCCAAACATTAGAACACCCAAATTAATATGTTAAGGTGTAACAGTTTAATAAAAAGGACAAATAAAAAATATAAAATTTTGAAACACCTATTTTTTATTCAAATGTACTATCTTTCTATTCCTAAAATCTTATTTTAATGAATATAACCATCTAAACATTTTTGACCAAAATATGCTGTCTGTATTCACTGAGAAATGGATATAAATATTTATCTTCAAAAGAGGGTGTACTCGTCTATGATTAAAAAAAAAACAAACAGTTGCACTCATAGCATAAATGAAACAAGGGTAATATATTTAGACACTTTTGACCCTTGTTTTCAAACATTTTAATATCACTTTCAAAAATACCAGTACATTTGGCTTGTCAACTGGAGCAGTCACAAACTGTGAGTTGAGATCTAACTATAGTTATTGCTGCAGTATATTGCTGTTTAATTCTTTGTATCATTGTAATTGTACTGCTATAGATCTTTCCTGTTTTTAGTTCCCTTTTCCATTATTCCTGTTACTAGTTTGTTTATATAATTGCTCATTGATTGTATGATTATGCACACTTGTGTCTTGTTTGGTTCCTCATTTAGCCAAGCTTTTAAACCCTGTTTGGTTCCTTCCTTTGTCCCATATTGTTTCATATTGTACATGTGTGGCTTTATGTTTATTTTTGACTTCTGGATGATTTGTTTATATTTATAAATAAACTAAATATACTAAAATTGACGTCTGCTCTTCTTCTCTTGCCTGTTTAGTATTGTAAGTAAAGCTTAATGGATACACTAAGCTAGTGCTAACAATAAAGGCTAATGAGGAATTATAATAACAGGTCGAGATTGCTGATTAACTACCTCCATGTAGTCATGTTAGGCAGAAACCAAAAGTATGTGACAGTCAGCCTCTCTGTTTGCGTTTCTCTTGAAAAACAGTTTTGCTCAATAAGAGATCATGCTATTGTGGGCATTTCTGTTCCAGTGGTGTGTAGTGCAGTGCTGGAGTTCACCTGAGGGGCAGTGTAGATGTGACGGGGGAACTGTTTATGTCCTGACAGCCTCAGTTTACCTCCTCATTAATTAGAAGGTTGAGGGAACACTCTTTGGCAGGAGTGTAGGAACCATCTGAAAAGTGGGGAGTACTCATTATAAACTTTATCAGCCTGCCTTATCAATATTAATCAGGTGACATAATATTACATTCACCCAATGTGCTGATATACTTATAGTTAGGAAAATGGGGTTTGTCAAAGATTAGCATTTAAAAAAAAGTTGTAGAAATTGTCACTGAGAAACTGGTAAATGTAATGGCAAGTGACACACACACGCACACACACACACACACACGCACACGCGCACACACACACACACACACACACACACACACACACACACACACACACACACACACACACACACACACATTTGTTTATTTGCTTGTTATTCTTAATTGTTTGCTAAAAAGATTTGTATCATTTTCTTTGTCTGCAATTTTTTGTCTTTAAAGGAAGTCTCTAATACTTGGGTCATATTTAGTTGCTTAAAAAAACAACCAACAAGTGTATTGTGAAATACTATTAAATACTAATGAAAATAACAGAAATGTTTTAATATATATTTCTATTTTAAAATATTTGAATGTAATTTATACAGTTGAATTTTCAGCGGTTATAATTTTTGCCTTCATTGCTACACTTATCCTTCAGAAACAGCGTGTGTATGTATATATAAAGATTACTGGCCACAAACTTTTTATCCGAAGTTTTTGTATTTATTTGCAATTTAATACTGGTCACTTTAATTGGGCATTTTTAATTTATCCGTCCTTTTGCTTTATTGCGTGTCGAACTTGCTAAAACTGACATCCCTTTCTGTTCCTTTTAATGCAAAGTGACACACATTTTTTCAAATTCCAACATCTTAATTTCCTTTGGCTAATCTGTGCTTTCGTTTTTCAGAATTGATTTGTGTTATGCCGATAATCTTCAGTAAAAAAACACAGCTGGTTTTCGTATTTCCTTTCACAGCACATGTAAGTTAGAGGTTTATGAAAAATTAGGGCAAATCAAACAGCTTCAGTTTCATCTCATTTGGCTCCTCATGTCTTTTTCATGTGGTGGTCTGAATTAAGTTGTCGTTTCTTTAAGATGCATGTCATGTGTCCATTTTCCATCTTTAAAACAGGGTCATTCATCAGCCTGTCACTGGAAATGATAAGTCATATTTATGAGTTCAGTTCTCTTTGGCATCAGAGCCAGAGATTACTGTATTAAGGCATCTGTAAAGTTCGTGACATGTCCCTTAAGCACTGTTAAGAGGATGTGCATCTAATTCGGCTACAAAATTCAACTTATGTTTCATTTAGAAACATTTACACAGTTTCTAGGTGGTAAGTGGCTTAAAGTGCTGTTTTTACATTGTCTAGTGCTGTCTAGCCAACGATTATCATAAAGCAGGATTATCTTTCGCTGATGAAATGAACAGAAACACTTGAAAGTGTTGGAAACACTGGCAAGTCTTTCCTCCAAAACTAAAGAACTTTCCTTTCAAATCGTTCCTCCAAAGCTGCTGACAGGCAACTTTCAAAATGTTCTTTTTCTTGTAATGTTTTGCTCTATTTTCTTTCTTTTTTTGCAATCAGGTCTGCATTTGTTTTGTTTTGTTTTTTTCTCTCTCTGTGTCTTCACGTTTGGCTGGTCATCAGCTAACTGACTAGCGGTTGTTTGGTCAGAATCCTCACTTAAACTTCTCTGTGGAAACCGGACAGGAAACCCACAAAATGAGAATCTTAATGTCCCTGTGAAAACCACAGGCATATGCTGCTTACTTTGACAAAAGGCTGCAGTAAGCTCACATACTCTATCTTTTATTGTTGATGTTGTACATTCCACACTTACAAAGTTTTCAAAGAAATGTTATTTTATTCTGCATTGGACTTTGCTCATACTTTTAGGAAAATTAGTGTGACCCTTTTATAAAAGGCTGTACAAATTGTACGTGAACTATTTTTGCTCAGAATTTGCTATACACTATAAAACTGTGTATGGCTGAAATTGACAGAAGCTCATGATTTACAGGTGTTTTCTTTTTATTTCGACCTTGAACTTACATTACGAGACCTTGATCTTTGCTCTGTTACATTTTGATGTGGTAAATTTAACTCTGCAGTTAAACAAAGTGACTTTTATTGACATTATTAGTAGTATGAAACAATATATAGTTATCATGTAAAGTAAATTTTATAGTTACTAGTGTGTGTGTGTATATGTGTGTGTATATATATATATATATATATGTATATGTGTGTGTGTGTATATATGTATATGAACAGAACATGAAAAGTACATGAACAGAACTACAATAATATCTGATTTCCAAACACTGTAAACAATTAATTTTATTTTATTATTATTATTATTTTTTTTTTTACATCAGCATTGTAAATATCTTTTGTAAATCTCAGCTTAAACACTAGTTTAGTCAAATTAGATCTAAAACAGAAGGTATTTGCTACTGGAAAGACATTAACATTTTGTTTAGTTTGTTATAGAGTCCAGCCTAGATGATAATAATATTATAAAAGACAACAGCAAGCAGGGGTGATTCTAGGATTTTTAATTTAGGGTGGCTCAGGATGGATGGATGGATATTTGTCTAAGGTAGGGTTGTACAGTACTAAACATCACAGATCACAGATTCACAGCTTTGTTGTGTGGAAGTGTTTTAAAATAAAATGGGCAGTTTTGAATTTGGTTCCTTTTTCCATTTCTCTATCTGGATACTACTACTACTACTACTACTACTACTACTAATAATAATAATAATAATAATAATAATAATAATAATAATAATAGTAATAATAATAAAAACTGTGTCAGTATTTTTGTTACTGTTTTTGATAATTTTCAAAATTAGTTTTGCCTTTGCACAGCAGGTTTCAACCTCTTAAAGCTAAGAACATTAGAAAACAGTAGCGTACAGTATGTACCCTGCAAAAAACCCAAATAAACAAACAAAAAAGAGTGTTGTTTTGCAACTGCACAAACATTCAAGGCCCAATGCAAATTCCAAGCAAATCTGCGACTGTGTACCCAACTGAATTTGGCACCCGTTTGGGTTGCATGTCCTTGTGTGTCCTCGCATGAACCAGCAGCCCCTCTCTTTATCTGCCATGTGACCCGCCTGCCTTAAATTACGTAGTGAATTCCGTCCACTTGGTACAAACCCTCGTCTTCATCCAGCCTACATTCCTCTTTTATTTTCAACCAATGGACTCCACTGCTCTCTGCTGATCTCTTCTGCAGTTTTGGCATGATGTTTTGGGACTTTTCTGTGTCTCATTACTGTCTGTTGCGCTTTGTATATAGTTCTGGTGCCCCAAAGTTCTGTTTGGCAGTATGTTTTTTGGACCTGCAGATTTAGAAGATCACTCCTTGCTTGTAAATTAAAATCGCACAACACTGAGAGTTTCTATTTGCTTTTCGAAAGCTAAATTATTCTGATTTACTGTCCTGCTATAGTTTTCTTTTAGGATTCGCTAGTTCGCTAGGTCTTTTCTACTTTACTGAAGATCACACCGCTGGGATTGTAGATTGGAGGCCTTGACCTTTTCGCTGTACTTTAAATGAACAATAGTTTAATCCTTCTTTTTATGTCTCTAAAATTTAAAATGCTATTTTTCTGTCCCTCTCGAATTCCTCTCAGATCTCCGCAAACCAGCATTGTCGGCTCCTCTATGCTAAAACCGCAAACCCAGAGTGGCGTTTCCAACCAAATGAAGCCGTAAATCAGTCTGTTGTATATTATAGCTAATTAAGAGCAGGACTGAACCTCAGAGCTGCAGCGAATGCTAGAGAGAATACGCAAGGATAATTACAGATAAAATAATGCTTTTAGGACGTCTCCCCTGCTGAAGAACGTTTTGAAAGCTTCTCCACAAAGATAAACTATTGCAAATGTCACAATGGTAATTATAACACTTTATTCTTATAGGCCTGTGAAGAACTATAGATTTATGTGACACCTCCCCCTCCCAACCCCTTTTTAATTTTTAGTTTTGCTATTTTAGTTTAATTTAAATGCCAATTAATTTATCACCAAAGCAGTGGTGACCAACCTTTTTGACTTCAATGTCAGTTTTTAATTATTAGTATGTTTTTAACAGTACTATAAAAACTGTTAAAAAGTTAAAAAGCTCCATATTTTTTCATGATATATTGGACAATGATGGATTTTGAGGATTTTTTTTATTTTTTATGAATTAAATATTTGACAGGTTGGACGAATAATATGTGAATAAAAATGACTTTTCCAGATCTAGATTTTGTTTAAGAAGGCAATCTTACATATCGTGGTTATTAAAAAAATACAACTAAAAGACATTTTAATTTTAAAACAATTGCATCAATGTAGTAAACTGTGCAGTGTAGTTTTTATTAATAATTATTTTTCATTTTTCACTCCATCAAGGATATATGCAGCGGGGAAAATAAGTATTGAACACGTCACCATTTTTCTCAGAACACATATTTCTAAAGGTGCCATTGACTTGAGATTTTCCCCAGATGTTGGTAACAACCAAATAAATCCATATATGCAAATAAAACAAATCTAATTAGTTTTTCAAATTAAGTTATGCATAATAAAATGAAAAGACGCAGGGAAAAAGTATTGAACACATGAAAAAAGGGAGGTGCAGAAAGCCAGTGAAAGCCCAGACAGCAGCTGAAATCTCTCAGTAGTTCTTCAATAACCCTCTGCCCTTCGTCATTGTAAATTAATATTAGCTACTTCAGTCAAACATCTACATTACCATGATGATTAAGATGAAACCAGGGTGGACATTTCAGCAAGACAATGATCCAGGGAAACTCTCAAATGATTTCAGAGAAAGAAAATCAAGCTGTAGAATGGCCCAGCCAATCACCTGACTTGAATCCAATAGAAAATACAAATTAAAGATCAGATTTGATAGACGAGACCCACATATCCATCAAGATTTTTACACTAAGTTGAAGTCTGTGAAAAACTCACACCCGAGCAATTCATGTGATTCATGTCATTCTCCATATGAGAGGTGTCTTTAAGCTGCCATCACCAAAAAAGCCTTTTATATAAAGTATTAAATATGTTTCAGTAGTTCAGTAATTTCTCCTTGTGTCATTTCATTGTTATTACTCATAATAAATCTTTCTGATTTTGTTTTGTTTTGTTTTATTTTTATGTTTGTATTGTTTGGGTTTTCACCAAAATCTGGTTCAATTCCATGTCAACAGCTCCTTTAGAAATGTTATTCCCAGGAAAAAACATGACGTGTTCCATACTTATTTTCCCCGCTGTACATATATGTGTTGTGATATTCTTAGAATTCTGCTGAGGCCCCCTGGTTGGCTCTGACTTACAAACAGTTTATAATTTGTGGATCATCAACAAGCATTTTTTTTTCTCCTTCATTTTATTTGTGGTTTGATTTGTGTGTGTAAATATATTGGTGTAGGGTAGCGAATGGAGCTGTGTGCATACTTTTTAACACTTCCCAGATGAGTTTCATGCCAGTGAAAGGACTGAACTGGAAGACCTCGCTGCCAGATGCACACAGCCATTCATTTTGTTTACTGCGGTGTGTTTAAATGCCGGTGCAAAGATGCTTCTGCTTGAACTTCTGCTGTAAATCAAATTCATTGGGGAATTTGGAACGCAGACAAAAATGTCAATGCATCTAAATATGCACCAAATAAACATGCAACGTGCTTCGCAGATTACAAAAGTGACATTCCATGGAAAGCTCTTCCGGGTTTATGAGTGAAGCTGTCAGTGCGGAGATTTTCATCCCATAAACAGTATTAGAATAGATGGCCCTTTGAAACGATATCTTTGTCAGAAGCTCGTGTGCCAGTATCAATGCCAGATGGACTGAGGTTGAGCGGAGTTCAAACAGAGATTTGTATGTTGCGAAATTAAGTTTCTCTTGTCCACTTTCAGCCTCTAATAACTTCTGTGCATTTACATCAATACAAAGAAGCCTGCTGAATTTGCGGAACGACAAGATTATACTCGTCATTATGCTCTAAGGATTATATTTATATTGTTACAGCATTTTTTTCTAGTTCTCAGACTTCTCAAATGAAAACCCAGACATATCAGAGGTTCTTCTGAAAGGTCGAAATTGGACTGAAAAAAAGATAAGAGTTCCCTTCTTATCAATATTTATATTTTTATTACATATTTATTTTAATATTTTTTTCAAAGTTTTGTTGCTTTCAAAGTTCTCTTTCTACAAAATGTTTTTCCAAAAGTTTGATATCTGGACGAGACCTTGTTCGGGCAAAATCCTATTTAGACTAGTACTAGTGGAACATACTTGTTTTACAACATAACCTAGGCACTTCTGCAAAAACCCATTGAAATAATTAGAAAACAGCAAAAAAAATCATCTGTGGTCAAAAGCAGTGACCTCAAAATGTAGGAAATTGTAGGCTGCTTTGTCATTTCGATCTCCACTGTAAAATAATGATTTTAATAACCCTACTTCTTGACTTAAAGCATCAATACATAAAGAAAATGTAATATTGTGAGGAGGAAAACAATAAGCTTAAGGTATTTAATTACCAAAAAAAGGGGGCTCAAAAGAAGTGCTGTGACTACAGTATAACCATTTCTTAACATTTCATTGTTTCTCTCTTTTATTTGATTAGCCATTCTCCTGCACATTCCTCTATAAGCTGATGTTATTAGATAATTAGATAATAGGATAATGCATCTTCTATGATCACAAATAAAGCAAATGAATCATGGAGCGCACCCGAAAATTTGACACAACTCAAGCACAAATATGCTTCCAGTATATAAGCTAGCAAAATCTATAGCAATACAATATCAGTACATTTAAATAAGAGACACATTGCGTGTTTTCCTAGGCCAGACGTGACTTTTATTGCAGTTACTGTAATTCTCAAACTTTTTTTTTTTTTTCAGAAAAAAAGAACATATTTACTTTGTGTATAAACAAAATAATATTGTACATTGTTTGCCATGTGCCACTCTTTTCAGAACAGGGATTAAAAATATGATGCAAGCCTTTTTATATAAAGCGAGCATTTACTGTGAATGCAAACACATACATCTGCATGAGCACATGACTGGATTGAAATAAAAACCTCTTTTTATGGGTCACATCTGAGAAATGCACACATAATCGTCCTGTTACAGGAAGTGTATTTCATCTGTGCTCTTATGCTCCACTGGTTTCATCTAAAGCCTGTTTTCTCTCTCTCTCTCTCTCTCTCTCTCTCTCTCTCTCTCTCTCTCTCTCTCTCTCTCTCTCTCTTTCCTTTTTTTAAACCCAACCCTTAACAACATTCATGTTCCTGATTACCAATTATACCTCTCATGGTCCTTTCAAATAACTTTAATTACTTATTAGAATTCGGCTCTCACAAAGCCGGTACTTGAGTGTAATTGCTCAATAAAGAGTTGAGTGGAAATGTGTGGTAATAAGTAGGTGTTCCTGCTGCTTGTCTCATTAGCGAGTAAGCACTGCCTTCGCTTCCCGCTCTGCATAAATGGAGCCTCTCTCATTCATGGCACAGGGGCCCCCTGGTCTCTCCATAGCCCAACAGCGTCCAGATAACACGTCCCAAACTCGCTGACCTCACACCGCAAACACCTCGTATGTATAATGTCAGTACTTGTTTTTGTAAGACTGCATGTGTCACATGGCAGAGGCCAATTTAGGATTAGCTGTGAGCGACTGAAACCTCAGAGTTGTCAGGCACACAAGTTGTCTTGTGTTGCTTTACATGTTTGCTGTCCTGTAGTTGAGTGTTACTGAACAACATAGAAAAATAACTGTTCGAAAGCTTGAGCTACACTCTGAAAAACTGTCAAATATGCTGTGCTGTTTCAACCCATGGATTGATTGATTCATTCATTTATTCATTGACTGACATTTTTGCCTTTGTTATGACAAAACCCTATACTGTCAGAAGCTATAGAGGGCGGTGGGATCAGGAAAGGTGAAAGATTTGGGACATCAGCAGTGAAGTTTTCAACCCAATTTTGAGTCAAATAGAGACAAACCCAGCTGCATAGTTATGTTTTTTAGTAACGCTTTACTTGTAGGGGTGTTCATAAGAGATTTTATGTATGCTTATGACAACTGTTATAAAGTGTCATTCCCTCAGTTGTCATTTTAAATGCAAAGGTGACATTGTTTGAGATGCCTTTGTTATGACAACTTGACATAACCAAATACATCATAATCTGTATGTGCCTTTGTGATGACAACTTGATATTATCAAGACAGCGTCAGTTGTCATAAATCTGTAATAAACATGTTTGTCATGAGGCAATTATGACTGTGATTCATTTTATAACAGGGTCATTGCTATTTTTCTTCTCGACCTCAACTAGAGTGGTAAAAATTGAATTTGCCATTAAAATGTCATTAAATGTCATTAGATATTATTGACGCTGTTATAAAATTATTTGACGTAGTTTGACATTCTGATGACAAATTCAGCTTGTTCCACTGTAATTGTTTGTCAAGTCATAACAAAAACTTCTTGAACAGATAGTTCACCCAAAAATAAAAGTGTATCACTATTTACTGACCCTCAATTGGTTTCAAACCTTTATGAATTTATTTATTCTGATGAACACAAATGAAGGTAATTTGAAGAAAGCTAAAAACCTGTAACCATTGACATCCATAGACGTCCAAACTACTCCCATGGAATTCAATAGTTCTCCAGCATTCTTCAAATTATCTTATTTTGTGTTGTGCAGAAGAAAGAAACTCAAACAGGTTTGGAACAAGTGGTGAACTATCACTTTATGCCAGTTAAGCATTCATAAAATCTTCATATTCATGAACCCCTTCAAGTAAAGTGTACATTGTCTTCAATATTTTTTTTTCCAAACACTTAGACAAACATGTCTGTCCATTCGGTGACCCAACTTTGGTTTAAAACAATGCTTTTTAGCATTCTTTAGAGCAGTGGTTTCCAACTCCAGTCCTGGAAACCCCCCGCCATGCACATTTGTATGTCTTTTTTTATTTGACACACAAGGATCAGTTGATGGATCTCTCTGCTAATGAGCTGATGATCTGAATCAGGTGTGTTAAGTAAGGATGAAATGTGCAGGGCAGGGGGTCCCCGGGACTTGAGTTCAGAAGCACTGCTGTAATCTTCATGTGCACTGAGAGGTTTATCACTCACACTTATTGGCAGCATTTTTCAAGATGCTTTTTGATGTTCATGCCCAAGCAACTTTAACTGGTGATAGGCCAAATGAATGGCCAAAATGACTCCCTGACATTAGATAGCGCTTAATGTAAACGGTAATACCCTGGTACACAAGGTGGTGCTGCGAAACTTAATGCTTTTGATACTCACTTGTTGCACATAAAGGCTGATTTGGACTTCTGCGCCGAGTGCACACGGATGCTCCGGCACAGCCTTCGCACAGTTGCAGACCCTTTGCCGTGACTGACGCTGACGCGCACCTCTCAAAAAATGTAACTAAATGTCGCAACGATGCGTAGCACAAGCTCTGTGATTGGTCGGCTTGGTAGCGTTGACGAGTGTGGGTCGGGCCGTGAGTCACAGGAGAGGAGTGAGTGTTTAACAAGTGTCGAGGCTGTGGAGGAGCTCCAGATGGAAACGTTTGTTTTGTGTTTTCTACATGATTAAAGTTGTTGCACGGCCACCAGTTCCTGCCTCTGAATGAGTGAGTTTTAGCTACTTGTACATTAACACTTGATCTTTCAAGGCGGTCATTTTGACCATTTTTACATTTTTGCAATTTAATAACTTTGTTGAAATAAAACTCACATACAGTATCTATAATGCCCTAAGTTTTTCTAAATATGTGTATATTTCTTTCTAACACTGTTATTTTATTAAAATTACAAAAATCTAAAGAGTTACGAGTATTTCTACCTTGAACTACCATATGTATTTCACTGCATTTCAGTGTCTGCTACTTTTCCCCGTGCCTTTGAATATGCGTGCCTCTGTTGCCTAGCAACTTCCTACTAACATAAACATGAATTTTGGATAGCAAAACAGCATGTTTTGTGCCGTGAAACATAATAAACATAAGAAACCCACTACAAGCTAGCATTTCGGAAGTGTTACTGCCAAGCAACACAAACAGAATGCAGAAGTATAAATGCACGGCTGTGTGCAAGGCATGCGCTGTGGGTTATGACGACCACTCGACACAGATGTATAATTCAGCCCTAAGTAGTTGTAACCCTCAAACTTTATCCTTGTGTATTTATCGCATACATTTTCCACTATTATTTAACCTCCTCCACTACAACACACAAACACCTTATGGAAACACAAACCTTTGTGTGAAAAAGTTACAAGCCGTCAAATAAAATGAAGTAAAATGAAACTCACCGTCTGTTTAATCTTCTATTTGATCAGCAATTCATGTGTGCTTAGCTAGACCGTTTTGTGCTTGAGTTCCAATCAAGTTGTGTTTTAATGTAACTTCAGAAGCTCATGGCATGTGATCAAAGGCGGACTTGGTTGGCCTGCTTTTAATGTGGCGTCAACCCCCCCCCCCCCCCCCCCCCCCCCCTCATGCCTGCCGTTTTGATCGTCAGCGTCACATTAACGCCCTTTGTTTAGTCATGAGGTGTTAATCGTTGGCAATAATCGTCCCTGTGTGCACGGGCCTTTAGAGCAGAGGAGTCAAACTCATTTTTTTACTGAGTGCCACTTCAGCGTTATGGCTGCTCTCAAAGGGCCAGTAAAAACTGTATAAATGTTACTTGTTCTTAACATATTGTTAAATGATTGTCACTTTATTTCATTTTAAGATTAAAGTAACAGATAAAAACATGTATTTGCATAAATGTAAAGTAGAATAAAACATCAATCCTTTCATCCACTTAAGAAATCCACATTACTCCATCAAAGTAAATAACAAAGACAAATATCCTCCAGCCATTACCTTTCTCCAAAACACTGTCACATTTGAGAGAAGCAGAACTATAGAAAGAAAGAATAATTTTGAACTGGGTTGCAAAGCAAAGATGCAATATGGTTGATGTAGTTCATAGTCAACATATAATGCTGGGTTCCTCTACATTACTCGCAGGATACATTTTGCCTCACTTAAATTTTCAGTTTGTGTTGAGTTGAATATCTTGAACTTTCGTGAAAGACACAACTGAAGTGAAGTTTGCATGTTTGCAGCAAACATCTCTCTAATTCTACATCACTCTCACCACCCAGTTTAAATTTACTTTGTATGTAATCTACTCACCTGAATACTTAAATTCACATTTGGTGTGAATCGTGTGCTCTTACACATAAAATAATATAGCAGGATGGATTTGGCTGCAGGTCTAGAGTTTGACATGTGCTTTAGAGTGTATTTTGCCTTACAATATAAGCCTATATGACAGATGGCTTCCTAATGATTTTGATATACTTCAAGTGAAAATGAAGAACAAAAATGGTGCAGTGCCATTTTGAAGAAAAGTGAGCCAAAATAAGTCAATTTCACCATTTTGAAATGGCTTGCAAGAGCAGTCATTCTGGAAAAGTTTGCTTCAGCTGGTAAACACCTTCAAATTATCATTATAGAGGTCTGGATTCTCGCTCTCTTAGTCACATTTCTTTTGGAGTAGTATTATGTTTCTGTATGAAAGACTGAAGCAACTGGTTACTCTTAACAATAGTCAGACACTCACAACAGCCTTTATGGTTGAATTTGACATATTGATGTTGCATGAATGTTTTAAATAGCTTTTAAAAATGTATTTGATCATATTTATGTTCATTTCTTAAGTGTAATTATTCCCTGTAATATAATCTTCAGTGTCACAGGATACGTCAGAAATTGTTCTAATGTTTCGATTTGGACGTTAAAAAAAGGTTTTGGATGTAATCATAAAAATAAAAAATAAACTAATATCTAATATTTTTCAAAATGCAAAACAGCTGTGCTAAGTATGTCATACTGCTTTATATCTTGGTTAAATTAGTGGCTAAATGTATTGTTTTTATGAAATTCGTTTGTTTGTTCTTGTCCCAAATAGTACAACAGTTAAGTCTCTTCCTAAGATAATATAATAGCTGGTTTTCTGTCTTTGTGTATGTCTTTTGTCATTTTAGTTAAAAACCGAGTTAACTTCCTCTTTCAGTGTGCTGTGTAGCTTGAGTCTCTGCAGGAGTGCTACTGCCCCACACCTCCCTCTCTTGGTCTCTTTTGCCCTGTTCTTCTAAATCTCCTCAATAAATCATGCCATCTTTGAAACATTTACATCTCTCATGTTGCCCTGAATCGGGAAATCCAGACATCATTGGATGTCAGAGAGACATAAGATATTAAGGAACTTAAGATATTAATTTTGTGTCAACTTGCAACTTACAAGTGACTTTAGGATGTAAGCTAGACTAGAAAAAAGTACAGATATCACAGGAGGAGGAGAAAGATGAAGGATGATGGATGCTTTCCTTTTTTCTTTTTTTAATTTTGCCTATGAGTTTTCACAGGGGTCACAAGGTTATTACATAAATGGTTCGCGTAAAGTGCTCTTGTGCCTTTGGGGAATGTTTGATGCCATGTTCACAACAGTCTTACATTGTACAAAAACTGGGCATTTTTTTTCTGACGTGCTATGTCTTGCCTTCACATTTGAGGATTTTATACCATAGTTAATTAATTTGTCCAGTAGGCTTGGAAAAAAACAACATTTCTGACATCTGTTTGGTCCAAGAGAGAAAAAAAATGGAAAGAAACTAGAGAAAATAAATAAATAAATTATCTTGTTTTTTAATATATATATAATAAAAAAAACAAGATAAAAAAACTAATGATGCATTAAATTCCTATTTACTCCCTTAAAAGGCTGCAATTTTAAAAGCTCATGTCTGGATTGGTACTTAGCTGGTCAGATGATTCGGTCCTAAATTGGATGCCGAGCTCAGCCAAATCAGAATATAATTTAGCGAGCAGATCGTGATCTTGACTGAAACATGCAGTGGAACCCAATCCCTGGATTAGCTGTGGACTTTACAACTCTGCGATTGGCTTGTTGCCACACACTTAGCTGGACAAATGTCGCATCTCTCTTGTTTTGAGCACAGTACATAGATTTTCAATCTGTACAAACACCTGCTTACTACAGCTTAGACCATCTTAGTTAACCAAATGTTTGTCGTTAAATGTATTAATGGTTTAGGGAAAATATGGCAGTTGTGTGCAAGCCCATGCCTTCCTTTCAGTTTCTACATACACACACATTTTAAGTTCTTAAAAAGAACAACTTTTGACATGAAATGTGCAATAAATATATATTTCTCTAATAAAATCTTTTTTTTTTTTTTATTAGCATCCTTGAGAATTTTTTTTTATTCGCTACAGAACGAACCTGTGTTGTCCTTGCCTAGTACACATAATTAACCCTGTTAAGCCTTTAAATCGCTCTTCAAGCTAAATGATAGTGTCTTGCAAAATGACTAGTAAAATATTATCTACTATCATCATGGCAAGGACAAAATAATAACATTTTTAGAGGTTAATTATAGAAACTACAGTCTTATGTTTTAAAAAGTGTTGAAAAAAGTTATTTAAAATTAAACAGCAATTGGGAAATATTTGCAAAAGAATTCAAATTTCATAGGAGGACTATTCATTTTGACTTCAACTCAATATATATATAGATATACTGTGTATGATCATATTATGTGAAAGTATTAGATCTTGCAAGCTTCATCCACTGTTCTGTTCTGAAATAAGGTGTGTCAGATTTATTTCAGTTTGATCTGTCAGTTTTGCTATAAGTTTTCCACCCACTCTGACCTGCTGAGAATTGATTTATCCCAGAGGAAGAGAGTTTGATGTTTTTTTAAGTTCGTCTGATTGTATTTATTTTTCATTTGTTATTTAACAGGTGACTATCCTCCACCTCCTCCACCTGTGGTTGACCCTAGTGGGCTGCCGTCCCCTTCCAGCTTCCCACCTCCTCCACCCATGGATGAGACCTCTCTTGGCTTTCAGGTGAGATTTGATAACCAGGCCATTGATCAACTTGTACAGTACATCCAAAATGGCAAGTGACCTACAATGGGGTTCAAAAGTCCACTTTGTGAAAGGGTTTTTTTGAGTAGAATTTTGTACTTTTTATAAAGCATATTATTTAACCAAAATGAATGGAAATTCACATTTTAAAATACTTTCTTTGTAACAGTATTTAATATTTGATATGTATTTAATGATCTTAATTTGGAATGCCCCCCTTTTGCTTTAATTACATCATGCACTTGAGCTGGCATGAACTGCACAAACTTTTGCAAAAACAAACATGATTTGTGAGCGTTCCAAATCATCTGCTTCAGTGGAAGCAAACAAATATGACCTTTTGTACAAACTTGCTTGTTTCATTAGTGACCTGAAATAGCACAGAATCTTAAATGTATAGTTTTTTTGTTGCATACTCCAAGAACACCACACGCTACATTTGTACTGTACTGATATTCAAAGTAATCCTAGATATTATTTTGGTTAAATCAAGTTAATAGTGCAAATACTGCAAATATTTAATAGATTTTAAATTCTTGACTTTTACTGTGGGCCCAAATATAAATGAAGGACACTTCATCAAAGTTACTCAAAGCAAGTTTCATATCCCATCCATGCATGTAATTTGATTAGTGACCTGAATAGTGCAGAATCTTGTTATTGTGTGTTATGTTATTTATTCATTTTTAGTTGTTTTGTATCATTTTGTTTTGAATCCAAAAAGAGCCACATATTGATAAATAATGTTATGATAGCTGTTTTAACATTAAGTTATGACTGAATTGCCTCTTGTTACAGTTATCAAATAGTTTGATGACAACCAGGAAATGTTCATGGGCCAATGACATGACCACGTTCAAATAGTCATGTTTCATATCCATATTTATTTATTTATTTATGATGTTTTTTTTTGTCAATTTGTTTTCAAAATGTGTCTGATTTTAGTGTAAAACCCAATATAAATTAAGCACACCCTTTTTTTAATATTATAGCAAGTTTCACATCCATATTTATGTCACCAACAAACAGTGAAAGGCCGGCCAAGTCTGTGTCTCTTTTGGTTGCTGTTTACTAAGCATGTGCCCTACTTGTTTATATCTCTCTTCGGTTCATTTGGCAATGATTTAGAAACGAATGTGGGCACAAGTAAGGCTGACACCTATTGGTTCACTTCAGTCATTTCCCCCCCAAGGGAGTCAGACTCCCTTCAGAACCAACTCAACAAGTTTAGCCATAGTAATTTGTTATTATTATTATTATTATTATTATTATTATTATTATTATTATTATT
>CAIGQV010019356.1:20981284-21020467 GCA_903798115.1 Danio jaintianensis | reverse complement strand
TATTATTATTATTATTATTATTATTATTATTATTATTATTATTATTAAACACATACAAATCGGCTGTATTCCTGTACCAAGGGAATGCATGGAGCAGTAAAAATGTGTCAATAAAATAATAATTAATAAAATAAAATCTCATTTGACTCAATTGTAGCTATTAGCTTATTGAAGTAAATAATGAGAACAGTTTCTATTTTCCAACGTTGCTTTTGTTTCAGTCCGTCCATGTAGATACAATCTGACCGGGTTTGCTGCAAGACGGGATAGCCACTGATGCTTGTAAAGTCTTCATCAGTGCTTTAAAAAAAATTTTTCAGTATAAATAAGGCCGCTTTATCTTCTGCTCAGCATGTGAATACAGGCTCACTCTCTGCTCTATGAAAAGCCTCCACCGGATCTCTTTCCCACGAACACTGCTCTGCAAGGGAGCAAGGCTGTCCGGAGGGAATCAGCGCGTTTGTTGATCTAGCGCTGTGGAGTCAGCGTACGGCAGACACTGTTATCGACGGATAATTAGGCTAGTACAGAAAAGACATCAGACTGTAGAAATGAATGGCATCCTGGAGTCAGTTAAACTGGCTTTACATCTCAGACGAGAGGAGATCAGTGACGGCAGACAGTTTTTTTTGTGACAGAAAAGAGCACACGTTTGGTGGCATTGATCTGACATTCCCCTGAAGACCTTTAACTCTTTATTCTGATAACTGCATTCGCGTGTGTTACCGAAAACCAGCTACAATCCACAGCTTTCTCTAATTCCAGTTTTCTACATCTTTCATGAATGAAAAAGGGGATGTTGAATTATTTCTGCACCTAAGCGGAACTAACAAGAGGAAGAGGCCGGAGTGCCGCGGTGAACATGAATAATCAAATGATTCTTGGCCTAAATTCTTTTGTTTCCCGTAACAGAACACGTAGCAACACATGCAGTCTTTATTTAACTTCACTTATCTGTCTCTGTGGTTTTTCATTAAACTCAGCACTTAAATCAGCTTCCTCTCTTCAAACGGTGCTTACCAGAATGCAAAAGGATGGCTTACATAACTGCTGGAAGTGCTTCATTAGATCGCTATGCCTTTTATTTCATAACGCTGTGTCCCGCTGTACAATCCAGTGTCCACCTAATGGAATTAAAATAATTTACTTAAAAGATCTCACATAAATAGTGTCTGAAAAGAAAATGCTTCGATACTTAAGCGAACATTTTCCAACAGCATCATGTTATTACAGTATTTTTGTTCCTGCATATTGTTGAGCGGTTTGTCTATAACTCAGTTGACTCAATGACTCAATCAATCAAATCTATCAATCTGCAAGGGACCTTGATCTTTCTTCCAACAACTTTTAACCTTGAAAATTTGAAAAAGTGACCTTTAATAACATTTTTAATAGTTTAACGTGATGTATTGTCTGGGGTGATGTATATTACTGTACAAAAACCTTGCAATAAACTGCCAGTACATTTTATTATAATTTTTTTACAGGCTTATTTCTCTCTATATTATTTCTTATACATTATATTATTTCAAACTACTAAAATGTCCATAAAAATCACTTTGTTAAACTGTAGAGTTTAATTTTCAACATCAAAAGTTGACAGAGCAGAGATCAAGGTCCCATAATGCAATTCACAACCGTAAATAAACAAAAAAACACATTTTTTAGAGTGTACTGTACCTTAATGACTCGCATATCGTCTCCATCACCATACTATGCTACTCGTGCATTCCTCACCATAGTTTGCCACTCGCGTGTGTTTCCCTCAGCATACTATGCATCTCGCGTAAGTCTTGTCTCCCATACCATAGTATGCTACTCGTGCACGTGTAGCACAACTCATGTCAGAAAACACTCATAACGTTTACGGTCTGTTACAAAACCGATACCAAATTGCCCTTGTCTGCACGACGATGCACCATAAAAAACAATACATTTTGACACCCCTAGCATTTTGTGTGATTAGTAATGATATAATAAGGTAATTGCACTTCAGAAATAACCTCAGAAATTGCTTTTAGATCGCATCATATATAGATCTCACTGTGTAATTATCTTCCTTTTTTACATAAACTCTTTTAATATTGAACTAAAATCCAAAGCACATTCACGCAATGTTTGTATGCAGTTTGACAACCTAAAGTGTTTTAAACAGACTATAAATGTGCTGAAATGGTGCTACTGAGTATTTAAATTAAACTACTGCCATGTTTTTAGACAGACGTTTTTTGTGTAAACTAAGCTAATTATAGATTGTACTGCTGCCATTTACATCGCACTGTTACAGTAAGCTGTAAGAGAAGTGTTTTTTATTCAAGTCGTTATTGGCAGCAGTTTTCCCTCATATTTACATTTGATCAGAATCAGAATCAGAATCAGAAAGAGCTTTATTGCCAGGTATGTTCACACATACGAGGAATTTGTTTTCGTGACAGAGCTTCTACAGTGCAACAGAATTACAGAGACAGGACAAAAAACAGATAATAAATATATTTAAAAAAAATGAAAGTTGTAGTGAATGCAAATATACAAGTTTACAAGTGTATGTACTGGAATATTACTATATACAACAGCAGCTGTTATGTGCAAATTAGCATGTAAAATATGTTGTTAAATAAGTGTTAGATGATAGATGCCTTTGTTCAGATGAACGTGTTTCGCAATTAGCTGTTTTAATGAGATCATGCAATTCTTGGGAATTAAACATATGACACTTTAATCATGTTGCTTGCTTTATGTTTGAGTTGTGTCCAAGCTATCGTCTTATCAAAATGATGGAGAAATTATGGTTTGTTCCCACGACTTGAGGCATTAAAGAGTCAATTTATGATTTCGCAAATGCTGCACATTCTAAGTATGTCAGATCAATAACTTTAATTCTTTGAAGATTATAAGTTGCAGCATGCAAAAAAGCATTTGACATCATTGTCATGTTTGTTTGTGTTGTTACCTGCTTTGCATAATTCATTTAGTGATCTAGTGCTTAACAACGCAAATAGCAGGTGCAATGAAAAACTGTGCATTGAATAATTTCAGGGAACTGAACCATGACCTTGAGGTCCTGGCTTTTTGTTTGAGTTTAGTACACGTCTGGTCAAAATGATGAAAACTAGTATATTATTGCTTGTTTCCAAAAATGTTACAAACCCAATTCAGGTTCTTGTATCTGCTGCATATTCCACATATTGAGAATCATATCTAGATTTCACCATGCAAATAGCATCCAGCATCGTTGCCATGTTTGTTCCGTTACCCACTTTGCATAATTCATATAGTGAATCTAGTACTTAATAATGCAAAGAGCAGGTGCAAATATATACTATATAAATCACTTCATGCAGTTCCTGGGAATTGAACCCATGACCTTGATGTTGCTATTGCTGTGTTTGATTTAAGTGCAAGCTATCATTTTATCAAAATGGAGGAGAATATTTACACTATGTATTTTTTAAGACTTAACACATTAAAGAGAATTTAGGTTCTTGTATCTGCTGCTCTTTTGGTATTAGTTGTGAAATTGATGCCTAGAACAAAGCTGGAGAATCAGGTATTGCACCACGTAAATATAGCCTTTAGTATTATGGCCGCATTTGTGGTGTTACCTGCTTTGCATGATTCATTTAGTGAATCTAGTATATGGCAAAACAAGCAGCAGTAGCATATAAACCACACAGTCAGACTGTTCATTCTTATTCTCGCAGTCTGTTAGACTTCAGCTCAAGTTTAAATTCTTCTTAGTTCAGGACCAAATCTCTACTCAGATCCAAACGGGTAGAGTATGTAAGTGTTGTAATAGGTTGTGACAGGTAATCCAAACAGACCAAGACTCAGTCACTGATCCAGACCTACAGTATGAGTTCAGCGCTTCAAGCTATTCTGAGATCTCCTTTCTTCTCATCTCCTCCTCCTCTTCCTTCTAATAATAATGATAATAGAGAAGAAAATGAGTTAAATCTTTAATTTATCCCAATTGTTGTTTAAAAATGACTGCAGCTGCCTTGAAATGAAGCCAAAGAGCTATCATTTAAAAAGCACATACAGAATTACATGAGATGACAGTAATAATCAAAAGGTGAATATTTATTTAAAAAAATAAATAAAAAGGTAAGAGAATTAAAAAAAAAAAAGATGAATACAACATTGTGTATATCTATATAGCAATACCTACTTTTATCTTGTTTAACATGGTATAATATGGTTCAAACTTCACACTTGAAGGGAACCAAGAGGTGGGAACTGGCGTTTGTTCTGACAATTCTAATAATAAAATAAACACTAAAATAAACAAGACGACTGCTGCACAAACATCTGCAACATAAATGTCCCACGTCTGGCTCTCTCTTGTCTTCCACTGCCGTCACTACTCCTTTTATCCTTCTGGAGCTCCATGTGAGACTCGATTCAATTTAATACAATTCATCTTTATTTCTGTAGCGCTTTTGCAATGTAGATTGTGTCAACGCAGCTTAACATAGATAGAGAAAAGAGAAAAAAAGCCATAACAATATTTCTGATAGTGGAACGTTCCAGCAAATCAGGCAGGAGAGTAGTGGTAGAATGCTGGTGTAGTTCTAGTTAAGTTAAACTGAGTTCAGTTCAGTATAAATGCCACTGCTGAAGTTCAGTTTAATGCAGATGTCACTGATGAAGGCCAAAAGGCAAAGCCCGAGGCAACAGTGGCAAGTAACCAAAACTCCACCAACTGATGGAAGTTGAAGAACAAAAATTTGTCTCACCAGCCCTCACCAGGCTCAGCCAGGGTGAGCAGTTCTCCTCTGGCAAAATGTCTTGAGCCGAGCTGCAGTCTGGACATTGGAGGGATTAAAAACTATCAGCATGAGTCGTGAAGACTCGAGACCGGTCTGGTGCATAGGTGACCCTTGTTAACCATTGGCCTCACTTCACGTTCACATCCCATCGCCCCTCAAAGACTAGGGTCACCCTGAAGCTAGTCCTACTCCCAAACCATCACAGCGGCAGACTCTGCTCCTTCGGCTCGATATCACAGTGAATTTTCCACCAGTGTTCAAACAGTTCAAACTTCACACTTGAATGGAAGGAGGTGGCAGGAATCACATTTTAACAGCTTTTATTATAAATTAAATACAAAACACACATGTGGTGGCAGCCCCTCACAGACAACTCCCACCTGAATGTGCCAGGTTTGATTCTCTCTCGTCTTTCACTACTATCATTCTTCATTTTATCTTTTCTGGAGTTTCTCTGTGAGATTTGAGATAGTGTGGTGCACAGGTGACACTAACTCTGCTTCCATGTACTCGCTACATATCCCCATTGCTCCTCACTGGTTCTGGGCACCCCGAAAATGGACCTGCTACCAGTTCAACAGATTTATCCAACAAAATCCGACAATTGTGGTGACAGACTCTGCTCCTTCATCCCAGATTTCAGTACTATTGTAACCTTGTTCAAACTTCGCACTTGAAGGGTAGGAGGAGACGGGATCCAGCAGAAAAAAGCACAAAAAATAAAGCACCTCACCGACGTCACCTAAACACAAACATAAATGTCTTCAAATGTCTCCAGCTTCGTTCCTCTCCCTCAGCTTTCAGGCTTGCCCTATTCACTGCATTCAGATAGAATGGTACAGATTGCTCATGGTTTGGTGTGCATCTTGGTTTTATGACAACAGTTTCGGTACAGTCCGATATACGATATGTTAAGTAAAAAAATAACGCACACTGTCAAGTAAAAATAAAGTAAAAATCTATCAACAAGCAAAAGCACAAACGTATGCAAAATAGCAAAGATACTAAAATAAACAGTGCCTTTCAGATTTTTACTGGTATCTAACAGTAGTTTTCAGGTAGTGAACTGAATAATACAATCCAATATAATATTGCATACTGTATATACAGTAAAATTCACTTTATAAATTAATTAAAGGATAAATATTATTAAAATTACAACATATTTTCAGTCAAGAGCAGGGAGTGATTTCATTGTCTTTTGTTGTTTAATTTAACACAAAAAAACACAGGCAGCAGGAATAAGATATTTTCAATTTGTCAATCCACAGATCCAGCACATTGAGAAAGTTTAATTGAGAAATAATGTAGTGTTGACAACCTCACTTAAATAGCAAAAGCTTAATACATTTAGTTTAAACACGGAGAGCAGAGTACAATGTGTACTGTGTGTACTGGCTTCATGTATGTTTGCACGCTGTCAAAACCCAGGAACTAATGAATGACATACAGCCGCACTTGCCCTAAGTTTACAAAAGTGACTGTTTTGTCCACTGACTCTGGTTGTGTTCATGGTGGTGTGTTCAGATCTCACTACTGTGTTTGTGCATTTGGATGGGTAAAATGCAGAGCTCAAATTCCACTTAGTTGCACTTTGACTTTTATGTAAAAGTGTCCTTAGTTTTAGTTAATTAAAAGGTAATTGAGGTAGTGCAAGGTAATAAGGTAGCATTTTTTTTATTTTAATTTTAATGCAAAACCAAAAAAAACACACTTTACAGTTCATATGTGTATTGAACCAGTTCAATGTTACATTGGGCATCCCTACACACTTCACAAGGATTTAGAAATAATTAAATTTGAAATAAATTGTGTGAATTTGAATCTTGATTAAAATGCAGTATCGTAGCGTATTTTACGTTCAAGCAAAATTCCTTTCCAACATGCGCTTGTTGCTGGCAGACACCTTGTCCTTGTTTGTTGCGTTCTGTGAAAATAAGTTATTTACAGCACAACAAACACTTTGTGTGTGAATTACAGTAAAACATATAGAAACAATTATTTAGTGAAGAAATGCACTAATTGGGTATCATTGAGGGCTGCTCTCTTCTGAAGAGAATGAAAAACCATGTGCTCTGACTATAACTATAGCTACAGCAAGGTTGAAGTAATGTTGCCCCTGGATTGTTCTTTTTCTCTTTAGCTGGTAATGAATCAGAAGTCTCACACATTCAGAAAAAAATGTTTAATCCTGTGTTGAAATATTAGGTTGATTGTTGTAACCTAAATGTGTGTAAACTAAAACTGAAGCAAACCATCTTATTTTTATTTAGTTTAATATAGTGCTCAGCATAAATGAATACACCACAATACAATAACTACACAATAATTTTGAAAATGAATATTTGTATCCATTTCTCAGTGAATATAGGTAATATATTTTGGTGCATTTGAACAAAACAGATTTATTAAACAGATATATTTATTAAAATATAATTTTAGTCACCAAACATCTTTAGAAATAGAAAGATAATACATTTAAATTCAAGCAAAATATTGAAAACAAAATTAAAAACTACAAAAATTCAACAACATTTTGTATTTTTTTGTTTCTCTTGATTTTTGCTCTTTTTTAAAAACATTTTTAAAATGTTTCCCCAACATATAAATTTGAGCTACTAATTTTTGGACTGTTATTGTAAACTATTTTGTTAGATTAGCTCCAGATGTGGCTTCGTTACTGACTGATCTAATGTATATGGACAAATATAATATTGTAAAGCTTCCTATAAAAAATATGAATTTAAATGAGAGATTTGTGAGGGGTGTACTTATATATGCTGAACACTGTATGTACTATGTGTTAAAATAATAAAATGTCGATACAAATGAAATTTATATAAATGACAAAATTATGAAAACAACTAATTATGCTAAAACTTTGTTATTTAAATTTAAGATGAAGATGCAAGATCTAAAAATTAACTAAAATTATTAATACTGACTTAAAAAATCTTATTGATTGTAAAATAACACATTTACACATTTAATACAGTTACTATAAGCAGGGTTCATACGGTCATGGAAAACCTGGAAAAGTCATTGAATTTTGACATGGCATTTTGCACTGGCTCACAGCTGGCCTCGGGGCATACACAAATACGCGTTCCCCCCCGGTGAGCTTACTCGTGCAGACACTGTGCAAAGTCAGGGAGGACGAGGAGCAGGTCTTGCTAGTTGCACCCCTCTGGCCCAACCGGACCTGGATACAGAACTCTCTCTCCTCGCGACGGCCCCCCACCCCTGGCAGATCCCTTTGAGGAAGGACCTTCTTTCTCAGGGACAGGGCACCATCTGGCACCCACGCCTAGATCTCTGGAACCCCCACGTGAGGTCCATAGACGGCGCGAGGAAGACTTAGGTGACCTACCGGTTGCGTTGGTTAACACCATCACTCAGGCTAGAGCACCCTCTACGAGGCATGCCTACGCCCTGAAGTGGAGTCTATTCACTGAATAGTGCGCTTCTCTCCGAGAAGACCGCCGAACTTGCCAGAACAGCGTTGTGCTTTCTTTCCTTTCAGGATAGGTTGGAGCAGAGGCTGTCACCCTCCACACTGAAGGTTTACGTTGCTGCCATTTCCGCTCATCATGACGCAGTGGATGGTGGCACCGTGGGAAGGCATAACCTCGTCATCCGGTTCCTCAGAGGTGCGAGGCGATTAAATCCACCCCGCCCCCCTGTCATGCCCTCTTGGGATCTCTCGGTAGTGCTTACCAGCTTACGTGGAGATCCGTTCAAACCACTCGACTCAGTATCCTTGAGATTTCTGTCCTTGAAGACAGCTCTGCTGCTCGCGTTGGCATCGATCAAGAGGGTCGGGGACCTGGAGGCATTTTCGGTCAGTGATTCGTGCCTAGAATTCGGGCCGGGTTCCTCTCACGTGATCCTGAGACTCCGACCTGGATATGTGCCCAAGGTTCCTACCACTTCGTTTAAAGACCATGTAGTGAGCCTGCAAGCGCTGCCTTCGAAGGAGGCAGACCCAGCCCTTTCATTGCTGTGTCCTGTTCGCGCTCTGCGTATTTATGTGGACCACACTCAGAGCTTTAGATCCTCTGAGCAGCTCTTTGTCTGTTACGGCGGTCGGCAGAAGAGAAGTGCCGTATCCAAACAGAGGTTGGCCCACTGGATAGTGGATGCCATCTCCCTCGCTTATCAGAGCCAGGGCGAACCGTGTCCCCCAGGAGTGAGAGCGCACTCCACTAGGAGCGTCGCTTCTTCTTGGGCATTAGCACGCGGCGCCTCTCTAACAGATATCTGTAGAGCTGCGGGCTGGGCGACACCTAATACATTTGCGAGATTTTATAGTCTTCGAGTGGAGCCGATTTCCCAACGTACTGTCGTATTTTTTAATTCCTAGAAACTTAACTAGGTGGATTTTTTACGAAAAAAAAGCCTTTTTATGCTTCACAGGTAAGTAAGGTAAGTTAGGGCCAGGGGACACGTTGGAGGGCTGCGTCTCTGGTGATGATGGTGAGCTCACACTGATAGCCTGGCAAACCTCTCACCAGTGACGTGGTAAGGTTCAATCGCTGTGGCATTTTCCATACATTTCCCCATAGTGGAAGTTTTTCCACATAGCATTGAACGTTACGGTTACCCGAGGGGGGGAACAGAAATGCTATGTTCCTTCGCCACAAGCGGTTGCGGCTTAGCTGACGGCTTAGTTCGGCTCTTCAGCTAGAAAATGTTTTTTTGCTATGCATGGCTGGCATCTTTATACACAAATAATTGTGATTGCTGCCAGCTGTGCACGCTGACGCCGCCAATTCATTGGCATTTCATTAGCCCGTTTTGTTACTCTTTCAGATGATTGGCTTCTGACGAAATCCCCATAGTGGAAGTTTTTCCACATAGCATAGATTTTCCACATAGTTTTTCCACCTCCGGGAACGAGGGTTACGAAGTAACCGAAACGTTATCAGGTATTCACTATTCAGGTACAGATATTGAATATTCAACACTGCGTATATTAAAGTTACAAAAAATTTCTTGTGGCTGGATGTTTTAAAATTTGAAATATTGAAATGTTCACACAGTCACAGGCCTTAAAGGGACAGTTTACTCAAAGATTAAAATGTACTCACTATTTACTCACACTTCACTTGTTTCAATACTATACGAGTTATTAAATTATATTCTTTTTGTGTTCATAAAAAAAAAAAAAAAATCTCATAAATGTTTGAAACAAGTGAAGAGTGTAATGAAAATGGCAAGTAATTTTTGGGTGAACTATCTCTTTAAAAATGCATGCAGATGATAAACTTTTACTCCATTATGATTAAACTCTATATTAAACTATAATCCCAACATTGCATATCCTGCGATGTGACTATTGCGGATGCACACATTGCGATATCGATGCTGAAATGATATATTGTGCAGCCCTAACTTGAATATAAGTTAGTTGTCTTTACTTCTTTTCTGTCCTTGGCCAAAAACTTGCTCTCACATTGATAGTGCTGTGTAAGCATTATCAAAATCAATTTTACATATATATAAAAACAAATTTAAACAAAATAGATTGTTGCGTGTTCTATGATATGCTGTAATAAATTTGAACGTCATTGTTTTTCTTATTATTTACCATGTATATGTAGACATTACATGAAACATTACGTCATGAAAATGTACTTGAAAGTTCTGGAAAAGTCTTGGAAAAGTCATGGAATTTTAGTAGTAAAAATGTGTATGAACCCTGTATAAGAGAGTTAAAAGTTTTCACAGAAATATGAAGTATTAAATATTAAACTGTTTTACTGTTTTCAACACTGATAATAATAAATGTTTATATGGCATCAAATCAGCCCTGTTCCAGCATCATCACCTGTGTGTATCACTCCACCTGCAGCGAATGCAAAGCAGAGGACTAATCACACTGTAGTTTGGCAAATACTGCGGCTGTTGTACCACATGAAACTTTTTTAGGAGAAAATGTAGTTGTTTAGATTTCAAATACGCAGTTCATTTCTAAGGATATTTTTTTTTTATGTTTCGGTTATTTCTGAGATTTCTGAGACTTCCAGTGCCAGTGCATCAGTGGCCACTCAATCTCTTATTTAGCACCAAGAGCACTCCTCATATGGATACTTGTTCTGGGGTCTAATAGATGTCTGTATATTGGTTACATGTGAAATATTATTTGTTTTGTGTATATCTAAAGACAAAAGTCATCTGTTGCTGAACTGTTTGACTGGAATGATAAGTTTTACAGCTTTATATCTATATTATTCTACGTAAAACTTGGCAGTTCTATATTAATTATTATTTATTATTAATATTTATAAAAGTATTTAAAACAAAGTTCCTCATTTCAAAAGCACAATTTATGTTGTGGTCATTTTGGATACTCGCTCACAAAGAACAACAAAAATAACAACAAAAATAAAGGCACACGGAGGACCCTTATTTATGTAGCGTCATGTGAAGATGAGGGGCAAAACAGAAGAAGCCACAGAGGACAAGAAGAGAGATCAGTGTCCTTCAGCCGTGAGGGGAGAAGGTTGCTGTGCCTCCTTTGATGAGGAGTGAAAGCGCTGTCAAAATCTGCCCCTCATACCTTTTTTGTCACATGGCTGCCATTCCTCAAATGCCTTTGATAATTTTGTTCTTTGCTCCCTCTCTGACTTAAAGGGCAGGAATTGATTGCAGATGTATTGCTCATCCAAGACTTAGACTTTAGAGTCGGTTGTTATATATACAGTTTTTGTTTAAGAACAGATGGGAAGACCTTCTGTTTGCTTTACACCGCATTGTATTAGAAACCACTTTTTAATGATTAGTTCACCCAAAACCTTAAAATTATGTTATTGATTACTCAAGAGCTCTCTCATCCTACGTAGACAGCAATGTACTAGAGAAGTTTAAAGTCCAGAAAAGGAACCAAAAACATTCAATGTGACTACAATGTGGGCAGTCGTGGCCTGGTGGTTAGAGTGTTGGACTCGTGATCCGAAGGTTGCTGGTTCGATACTCGGTACCAGCGGGAATTGGGGGTGGGGGGAGTGAATGACCAGCACTCTCCACCACCCTCAATACCACGACTGAGGTGAGTCCCTTGAGCAAGGCACCGTTCCCCCCAACTGCTCCCCGGGCGCCGCAGCATGGCTGCCCACTGCTCCGGGTGTGTGTTCACGGTATGTGTGTGTTCACTAACTGTGTGTGTGCACTTGGATGGGTTAAATGCAGAGCACAAATTCCAAGTATGGGACACCATACTTGGCCACACTACACTTCACTTCACTTCACTTCACTTCACTTCACTTCACTTCACTTCAGTGGTTCAACTCTAATCATACGAAGCTTCAAGAACATTTTTATGCACCACCCCAAAAAAATTAAAAACAGTCAAATGACTTTGTTGCCAACTAATTGACCCAAATGTCTGTTAACTTTTATTGGAGTATTTATAGAGTTCTAGTAAACTGACAGGTTAGAATGAATAAAATAAGTGTGTTAAATATTATAAATGGGGGTTTTATTATGCAAAAACACAGCACACAAAATAAAACGATCAGTCATACTCTGACCATTTCTGACAAACCCATTGATGTAAAAATAAATCTTAAATGAGAAGAAAAATCAATTGTGGGGAAAATAATGTTAATTTTGCATAGAGTAAATTGATTGTAAGGTTAATGATGTATATGTAAATGTAAATGATGTAAACATGTCAAGTTTTCATTGAATAAAACTAGACTAAAATTCTGGGACTTCTAGTTGTAAAACTTGACCAAAATACAATGATTCAGAACTAAATGACATTTTAGTCAAAAGACTAACACTGAAACTCAATCAAAATTGAACCCTGCTCTGCTCGACACATGAATCAAGTGAGACCCGATGTTTAGATTAAGTGAAGTGGGATATGCATTTATGGATCTGCTCCGCTACCTCAGTGTAAACATCTTAAAAAAGAAACCTGCAACCAGAGTGTGAATAAAAGTTTCTGAGAGTGAGGCTTTGTTATTGTCAGTTTGGGAGACAGTGAAACTTTTAAGTAGAGTGAAAACAGATAAAGCGGACAGCCAAAGAGAGAGAGAGAGAGAGAGAGAGAGAGAGTGAGTGAGTGATAGAGAGAGAGCTGAAGGGTGATTCAATTAATATGAGATGAGCTGTCTCACCAACAACGTGTTAGTTGTTTGTTTGTTTATTCTTTCACATCACTAAGATTTTCTCCTTAAGACTTTCTCCCAGACAATTGTGTCTTATTGTTACAGTAGTTCACTTTCAGCCAATTGTCTGAGGCTACGATTAATTTGAATGAACACGTAAAGACAAAGCACAAAGACAAAATAAAGATCAGCAGTTGGTGTGATGCTTAAGGTGTTGTGTAATGCCAGCCCACAGCAGATGTTGTGCCATATTTGAGCATTAAATTGCTTTTCTTTGTCTGTAATATTTAGTTTTTAGTTTTATTTTTCCTCCATTTTAGCATGCATGTTCAAATGTGATTAAGTGGGTTAGCTGATTTAGAGCAACCCTCTTTCAAATAGACCTAATTTCATTACAGGTTAGTGTGTCTGTGTGTTTCAGATAAAAGGACCTGAGAAAACTCTAGAAGAGAGACGTTCCAGTCTGGATGCTGAGATTGATTCGCTGACCAGTATCCTGGCTGACCTAGAGAGCAGCTCGCCATACAAACCGCGCACACAGCAGGTATGGTATTGCAAACACATCTGCAACCACATTACCTGAACACATGTGAAGTGAAATGCATATTAAAGACATCCTGAAATCCACACAGACCTCGAAATTGTTGCGTTTTAATAATAAACAGTTTACACAACTGCACTGTAAACACAAAGTTATATTGAGTAGCTAACATTTTAAATGTTTCCAAAAAGGCCAAGTTTCAGTCAAAGCATTTGTGGCCAGGTGCTTTTGAAAATGTCCAACCTTTGGTGCTTGAAAGCACTTTGGTAGGAGCAGTGGTTAGGTAGACCCCTGGTGAGCAAAATTTTCCTTCGGGCATTGTTTTTAAATCATTGTTGTTGTAGTCAGGAGATGACATCTGGCACAGGCATGAAAACTTTGACACAAACAATTTTATTTATTTATTTATTTTTTCTACATTGTCATTCAGTCATTGTACAAATAGAATGTGACGATTGGTGATATTTGTGCTGCCCCTTTTGAAATGAGATGGGATGGCCTGGTGAAATGTGAGTTGGACGCAAGTAATCTGCTTTTAATCGGACATTGCCAATCCAGTTAAACAGGGAATGGATGTAAATACAAACTTAGAAACTATTGTTTCTTTTCAAGATTTTTTAGCAACTAAAATTCACTGTAAATATGCATGTTTGGTCTGAATACTATACAGTACATCTTTGCAAAGGCACAGTGTGCATGACTAAATCTTTGGAGAAAAAAAACAAAAAAACATACTGTATTGTCATCTATAATTCTGTGGCAGTTGCAGACTTATGTCTGTGAATAAGAACTCAAAATGTATTATTTATTTTTATCTCTAGCTTATTTATTAGCCTTTATTTGACTCCAACATTGAATCAGTTTGGATGTGGCGGCCTGTGACAAAAAGGAAGAAAACAAAACATGCTGTGAACCTGTTATCACTCGAAAAGGAAAAAAGATTAACCAATTTAGGTTGCAAATCGAGACAGATGAAAAGCAAATCAAAACGTGTGAGTGTTCTAGTCATTTCTCATTTTTGGAAAGTGTTATAGTCTAAATTTATAATGACCCATATCATTAATAGATATCAAATGAAGTTAAGAGCAGACACTCAAGTTGAGCCCTAGGGCACTTTACTAAATAGTTCAACACACAATGAATGTAGGCCAGTGCATTCGGAGTCAATGCTGTCGCATTTGGAGCAACCACAAGTCCCTCCTGTTGGCAAACAGCAGCACAGATAGAGCTTGCCTTATTACATGGCCAAAGCTTAATAATGAAGAGTGCTGTCTCTGAACTAGAAACACCCCTGCTTTTGGCAAGCCGTCTCCATTCCTCTATTCTTCTCTGGGGTCAGCCTATTCCATTTGCTGATCTCTGGAGTCCTCGAGAGCCACTCTTTTAAAATTGTTATTGAGCTTCAAGTCTACACAAACACAGCTCTGCAAAAATTATACTACAAGATTTTTAAGCTGAAATTGACGTCATATAATTACAATACAGTATGTTGATGGCTAATGTCTGATTGTGTCAATTTGTTGTGAAACCTGTATTTTTTTTCATGTACGTTTGCATTCAATCATTTAACGGACACTTTTATCCAAAGCGACTTACAAATGAGGACAATAGAACAATCAGAACAACAAATGACCAACTATGTGTAAGTGTTGTGACATGTCCCAATTACACAGTTCAACTCAATTCATCTTTATGTCTATAGTGATATTTACATAGATTGTGTCAAAGCAGCTTAACATAGATGTTCTAGTAAATTGAAAGTTCAGTTTAGTTCAGCTCAGTGTAAATGTAAATGTCACTGCTGAAAGTCGAAACACTGAAGTGCAACTCTACCAATGAGCAGCTCCACTAGTCCCAAACCAAGCAAGTTTTTTGAGTATCTATCTTTTTATTTATTAAAAACAGAGATAAAATACCATAAGACATAATTTGAAAGCTTAATTCATAAGCTTTCCATTGATGTTCAGTTTGTTTGGATAATCTGTGAAGTGTGTGATAGGACGATGTTTGGCTGAGAAACAACTATTAGAATGCATTACCAATGCTTACCAATGCATATTACTAATCGGAAATTGAGTTTTGATATACTTAGAGAGGGAAATTTACAAAGTCTCTTCATGGAACATGAGCTTTACTTAAAATTCGAATGATTTTTGGCATAAAATAAAAACTCATATAATGTATTATTGGCTTTTGCCACAAATATACCCATGCAACAAGGTAGACAAATATAATTTGAACAGTCCTAGTGTTCAAAAAAATATACATATATTTTACGAAGTAAAGAGGTGTCAAACATGTTAGCAGCAATTGCCAATCAGTCCAACTTGCTATTGCAAAATGAGATATCATCAATAGAGTGCAGTGTTTAATAGAGAACCAGAAAGAAATATAATGTGTTCTCATTAGACATCTCTCGCTGCAACATTGTGGATTAGTTGCAGCAGTTTTAATCTTTCTGCTGGTAGGCCTGCCAAGAGTGCATTACAGTAGTCCAGTCTGACAGAACAAGTCCCTGGACAAGAAGTTGTATAGTATGCTCTGATAGGAATAACCTGATCTCAAGTTTGCAGGACCAGCAGTCCTTGCAGTGTGGTCTGTGGAGTTCAGCTGAAACCACAAGTAGCAAATTTCTGGTTATTTTCCAGGAATGTACTTTTCAGCATTCATGGTTTTAGTAAGAATGCATTTTTTGACTTGTCAAAGCTCTCTTTTAGAGTTTTGAATGCAAAAAATACAAATATGAATAGACAGATAGACATGATGGATGGATTGATTGATTTGGTCAGCATAGATACATCCGTTTATGCCATGGCGTTCAGGAAGACTGTAAGCAGTAGCCTTAGAAATAAATGAGAGAGACAAGAGTTAGTTGTATGCTTTCACTGCCCTTTTTGTTGTCTTTTATTACACATACACATTTGTATTTTACGGTCAGTGAGACACTTTGAATCACAGAATGATTCATAAACATGTTGGATAAAAAATTACACACTGTAGAGATACTTAAATCAAATCACATCACAATAAATAAATAAACAAATATGAGACCGTAACCATTTGTATGCTAATGCTATAATCCTTATACAAACTGGCTGAATTAACATTAGTGTGTCAGGAAGATAACTCAGTTAAGTAGTTATGGTAAGTAATACACACAAATCACTCAGCTGAATACATGAATACACTTCTATATGACATAGACATCTTAAAAGTATGAATAAAATAATCAGTTAAAACTAATTATTTTCACATTAAAGCATGTGGATTACAGTTAAGGGTCCAAAGAACAAAGTATTTTATGAGCTAAAAGGCAAAATATGGATTATACCTTTGTTTATTAAGTTTAAACACAGTTTCAAGTTATGTTTTAGTGTTGGTAATGTCCCATATTGTCACACACACAAACTTAGTAATTGTCCCGTTCGTTTTTTTTGGTGATGATCATGATAGAAATAGGATAGCTTTATCCATAGATTATGCCTCAATTTACTGTATTCTCCACCATACAGATTTTTAGGTGGATTTTATTGTGGATTATTATTTTTAATGACAAAACACAATTTTTGCTACAAATCTGGGTTAATGCTATTAATTTCCGATTAGGGAGAAGGATTGTTTTCCGCCACAACACACCCCCAGCTATGTTGCGACACTGACCAAGTCAATGTGAAGATGGATAGATTAAAAATAAAAAGTTGTAAAATGAAGGGCCACATACATACAGATTAATTGGACAGATACATAGATTGTTGTGTGAGTACTGTACATTTCACGTCCAGTCATGAACAAAATGATCATAAAATGGCCACAAATTAGTCATTACTAATGCTGAACTCTGATGATGTGCCTTGCAAATGAACCAAAGGACATATTGCCTGCTTAAATCTTTTCAAATAAATCTGACACTTGTGGATTGTTTCAATTGATCTGTTGCCTGTGGCAATTTTACTTAAAAGAGTCCCTCATTTTGCCAATCCCTGCCTTTTTTTTTTCAGCATTGTCAGTATGACACTTCCTCAGCCCTCGAGGATAACAGTGGCCCTGTTGAGCTATTGTTAGGTTACTGCATCATGAATACATTTGGACATCCATCTCATTTGACGGTTGCCAGGGTTTATTGCGTTTCACCCACTATGTAAGAACCACATTTATCAAAGAGAGAGACTCTGTGAATGTGAGATGCAGACATGTTTGCTAGGACACACAGTCGTGATGGAGGAAAACTGTAGAAATTCCTGAGGGATCAGAGTGATGAGGGGTCAAGAGGTCATGTATCAGTGTCTGAGCCAAAAGCTCTGTTTTTATTCAGAGAAAAACAGGCTTTGACCTCACAGAGGCCAATGGTACAGTATGCTGAGAAAACATTAATGTTGCTCTCAGCAAAGCGAGGCCGGTTTGGCAACAAGTACCGCACACACACACACACACACACACACACACACACACACACACACACACACACACACACACACACACACATACACACTGAGAGATATGCGCACTTGCATTTAAAGCACACAAACATCGACACACACTGACAGGCGCACATTTTTAAAGGTCATGCACCTGCACACTTTTGAAGTGGCAGGTAAGTTTTTCCTAAATAAAATATAGCCTAAGTGCAGATCTTTGTAGAAGTACTTTGTGAGAGCTACAAGTAACAGAAAGGAGTCTGAAAGCTTTTGTTAGTAGACCTGAAAAATTTATACAGGCAGAGAAAACAGTGTTAGAGAGAAAACAGCCAGAGTAGTTTCTGGTATCAGGGTTAAATCTCAGGATCAGCCTTAGCTGCTGTGATATCTGCCTGCTCATTTAGACATTTGTGACAGGGTTTGTCCATGTGGAAGATATGATTCTGGTGTCTTCCCACACTTTTTGCCTGACACGGTAAAAGGTGGCAAATCTAATATCTTATTGTAGAAATGTTGTAATTCTGTGGACCATGAGGTGCTCTAAAATATTTGACTTTTTTATATGCTATAATTAAATTTGATATGTTTATGATAACACGTCAATTTTTAATTCATAATAAATACTGTAAATAAAAAACAACTTTCATATACAGTATAATCTATATTTATATCTAGATATAATTCGGGGTGGGGTGCTAGAGGAGTTGTGGGGGGTTAATTAATGCAGAAGATGAATGCTAAAATATGCAATAAATATTTAGTAACACATTAAAATACATGTTAATCTAATTACTAACATGAACAATACATTATTTCAGTATTTATTCATCTTTGTTAACATTATTTATGAATTTTAAAACCTTCTCTGTGCATTGGTTAATGTTAACTTTAGATTTTAATAATGCATTAGTAAATATTGAACTGATGATTATTTACTGATGATCATTAAATGTACAGGTATTGCTCATTTTTAGTTCATAAAACCATTAATACAACTAATGCAACCTTATTGTGAAGTGTGATCAAATATTTTGAAGTTTAAATTAAAACATACATAAACCTAATACAATAGAAAAAAAACATATATAAACATGATGAAAATAATGTAAATATAAAAGTAATTATTAAAAAAGATTCAAGTAAATGATCTAATAAGTAAATAAATAAGAATAAGAAATAAGAATATTTATTTAGTTTAGTTTTAGTCCGATTTATAATTGTTCGCAGAAATTGTGTCTTTACGAGAAAAAACATAGATGCCTTTTCCATTTTGCAATAGGGGCAGTTCTCACAAGAATAATCATATTGCAGGATCTGTAATTTGATGGTGTGTTAATTGTTTTGACTGCTGACCTCAATAAATATGCATTTATAAAATAAATGAATATAAATTATTTTTATTACACACACAAATGCACTCTCTCTCTCTCTCTCTCTCTCTCTCTCTCTCTCTCTCTCTCAGACACACACACGCGCACACACACACGCGCAAACACACACATTGCTTCTGGCTGATTAACTAGATTTGACCTTTTTTCTCCATTCAGCATGTCTGCCAGGCCTTTATTTTCCTCTCTGTTTATCTTATATGAATTATTTGTTGGATTGACTCTGGTTTTATAGCTGAGGCCAGTGGCACAGCAGCTCTGTCTGTAATCTTCCTCTTGTACAAGCAGAGAGTTACAGCGTCCTTAGTTCACAGTGCTCCCAAATCACAGAGCCTTCTCTCAAAAATCAATAGAAATGCTCTTCCCTTCCTTCCTGCTTTGAGCTTCAAGGAAAGGCACTTTCTCCCCATGTGCATTGAAACTTGAAGCCAAGGGACCTGCTTTGGTCTTAAATGACTCTGTGTGTATGAAGTGGCAGCTAAATTTGTTTTGCTGCTTTGACTCAACCTGATGCTTTTCAACCTATCAAAGCCGCTCTCCTTGCTTTAGCTGGAGCTCTGTGGGTGTAACAAGATGTAATGAAATGGGTCATTATATAAACCCCATCATTTCTTCAGCCAAACCCATGTCCCTGTAAACAAACTCGCACACCCAAACACATTGAATAGGATCCATCCAAGAGACAAAAAAAAACATTTTTCACCTTTCACAATTTTTCACAGCGTTAAATCTGTTTTTTTTTTCTTTCTGGAAATTGTGTGGCACATTATATCAACAACAAAAAAATGTTATTGTGATACTAGTATCATTTCACAGAGAGGAGTGATTTTTATTTTTGTTAGATTTGGAGAGTTAGATATAGTTAGATCAGAAAAAAATATAAATTACCTGTTTATTTTAATGTGATCATTTCACAAAAAAAGATTTCAAAAATATCTTTAAAAAAATGCATTTCTCTAGGAAAATGTTATATTGCCAGAAATATTTTTATTGCTAATAATACTCAACCACAATATCGCATATTTTCTCTTAATCTGAATGAACTCACAAATGTGATTCTGCTGCTATTGTCATGTACATCTTGTCAGGAAAGCATCTGATCTGTAGTAAGTCTTCTCCGAAAGGCTAGAGGGCACTCTCAAGTGGAAACACCCCCAAAGAAACACAGGAAATCCCCATAGCATTTCATTATGAACTAAATTTTATGACTAATAATCACACAACTATGGAATCATCTCACAGAACGACCTACTGCTGTACAAACCCTTGAACAAAGTTATGAAGTGAGTTTAGAGTAAAAACATTATTGTATGTGGTATATTCATGTTCAAATAGATTTTTGTGTTGCTTCATCTTCGATTAATTGCCCATCCCTAGAATCTAGGCTTAGAAAGATTTAATAGATACTGGGGAAAAAAAAAGTCACACGGGCACTGATTATGTTGTTCATCTGGCCCTTGGTTACCCTTGGAGTAAGACATTGTTTAAAACTGGAAGGGGTTTGCTTTACTTGTGAACATTGTGTGCTTTTTGACATCTTGGTTTGTGTAAACTTCTTTCCGAAGCTGATTTTTATGACAAGAGTAGACATGAGTTTTGTATATTCCCCAGCCTGTCTGGGTACCTGCTGTCTCATATGGGCATCTTTTGACAAATTTACACGTTCAAATCCACCAATGTTTATCTACAAACTCTGCTGTATGGTTTGGTTTGTTTGGTGGCAAAATGACATATAGTAATGGAGGCAAGTAATATGTCACTGCAACGATGGGTCAGATTGTCTGTCAGTAAAGCTGTAATTAACTTTAGTACTGAAATAACTTTACTACAGTATTTAGAGGCAACGTTTTGTGTTGTAGTAACCTAAAAATATTTCACTAGTTTATCTTTATTATTATTAGTTATATAGGTAATATTTTTATTATACTTTTTAACAGTTAAAGATTTTGAATCTTTGTCTGCGCTCTATGAAAGGGCAAATGTTGATGTATAAAACATAAGATAAACATAAGGTTTCCAGGGGAGTTTTAGGGCATGTTTACATGACAGCAACTTACTAAAAAAGGAAAAAAGTTTTCTCTTTGCATTTTTGAAATTTTATGTGTAGCTGACAACACTATAAAAATATAAGGCTAATACTTGAAATTATTTATATAAGGGCACACATTCAGTTCTGTCGGTCACCATTGTTGTTTTAGTTGTCAAGTGCCTACTGTATCAATATACTGAAACAAATGCATATGTATACCATGTTCACAAAATTGTGCTTTTTTTACCATTTGTACATAAATAATAATTGTATACTTTAAAAACAAATACAGTTTGAATATAGAGTTGTGTAATTCTACAGTATAAAACAAAGACTTTCTAGTTAAATAGCAATCAGTGCCTATTGAGGAAAGAGCTGTTAGCTGTTTAATCGTCCATAGGTTTAAACTTCCTTTATTTGAAAGTTCATTTGAAAGGTTTAGATCCCATGGATTTTTTTTCTCTAATGCTGTAAAACATCACCTTAAAAAAAGTTGCCTAACGTATCTAGCCTAAGTCAGCAGCTTTTTTTTCACCATTTTACAGAAGACCCTGACCTTGTCAGCAATTCAAGCATGTTCTCACTGTCGACCCAGAATAGGTTGGGAAATTCTCTGATGAAATGCGTAACTTTTTTTTTTAAACATCTACATTTAGCTTGTTCCTGTTTAAGATTTTTCAGGTCTGTAATGCTTTCCCACCTCTGTTACAGCTAATGAAATGTCTAAGCAAATGTGAGAATGTGTGTCAAAGCCAGAGTTACTACTGTACCTGATCTGCAACGGGCCTGTGAACTCAATCTATCAGTATCCAGTCAGATGTCTGAGGTGACTTTTATGACAATGTATATCTGTGCCTTTTTTTAGTATTAGTTTAAATACTATCTACATTTTAATTAAGCTCTTTGACATTTTACTTGTTTTGGCTGTTAAAAAAAGTATGCACAAAAATATCCATGTAAATTTCATTTTTTCTCATGTTGACTTGGTTTGGAATGACATCTTAATGATTTACCACAGCTTTGACTTCTCAGCACTTGCTTGTAGAGAAATTTAAATTCCCAAATTTGGCCTTTGGTTGGGTGCACATGGAGGATTCATTTAAGATAATCTTTTTTGGAATCAACAGTGAAAAACCAAAGGATAAAAGTCTGCCCTGACCTCTCTCACAAGCATGAAAATTTAATCAAATGAAGTCAGTAGGGCTGAAAATGCAGTTGCAACAGTTGACTGTTTAATTAAACACGAAAGCCTTGAGTCACATAAATGTACAGAATGCAGAACTAAATTTATGTTTAAAATCTCCTCATAAGACAGGGACAATCTCTTCACTCTTCGTAAATTAGAGTAGAAAGCCTTCCATCTTGAAGTGAAGTGCTTTTTGACATGCTTGTTGATGCATGTTGATGGCTCTCTGTGTTTCAGATCTATTTCGCATGGATTTAAAGTTGACCCATAAATGAAACCTGTATGGTTTATTAATGAACCAAATAATGTTGATGACCATTGACATCCATTGGACTATGGACTTAAAGGAACACTCTTACACCACTTAAAGGCCTCCTACACTTAGACAGATGAGTTTTACCTTTTCTGCTGATCTTCGGGTCTGGCGGGAGCACTTTTAGGTTAGCTTATAAATCATTGAATCAGATTTGACCATTAACATGCAGATTTGACCATTAGAGTTTATATTGTAAAACCAATGGTAAATAAAAAGTTATTTTCTAGATCCATATGGCTAGGAACTATTGTTCCAGCGTAATAATCGAGGAACTATGCTGTCGTACCACGGCTGGAGCAGGCCTAATGATATTATGCAGTAATGAAACTCTTTTTTGAAGTTTTTAAGTGAGATGCTAATGGTCTAATCCGATTGAATGATCAATGCCTAACTAAGCTAAAAGTGTTCCCACCAGACCTGGAGATTGGCTGAAAGGATTCAAAAATGCTAAAACTCAACTGTTAAACTCTAGGGGACTTGTAAAATTAGCTATTTTCCAAAAAAGTGGAAACTTCCTTTAAATAAATAAAAATTCTAATTCTGTCATCATTTACTCACCCTTTTATTGTTTAAAATCAATTTGAGTTTTTTTCTGTCAAACACAAAAGAACATATTTAGAATAATGTTGGAAACCTTTTATACATGGTGAGTAAATTTCCATTTTTAGTGAACTATCCCTTTAAAAAGCATTCTTAAAAGTATTCATGGAAATAGTGTCTCTGTGTTTCACTTCTGTGAGAAGGTCTAGGAATGACATGATAGTAAGTAAATGATGACAGTAATGAAAATGTAAATTAATTTATAATTCCTGTGTTCACTTTCATTTGAACAGGCATTATTTGGGAATCTTTGTACATCTCTCTATTAAAAAACAAAAAAACTAAACAAAAAAACCCTGTTAAAAACAGTTTATGTTGGGATTTTCATCAGTCCTCCTGCTTTTCAAAACTTTCACTTCCTTCAGTCGCTGCCATTTCCTTCTGCTCTGAACTTAATGCCACCCATGACCTTCTGGCCATGTGCGGCATAATATTTCCCTTTTAACCCCCACAAGAGGCTTTAAAATTAGCTATAAATATTACGCTTAAGAGCTTTTATGGACTAGCCTGTTTGAGTGGCACTTGGGGAGCAGTACAGTATTCACAATAAAATATTGATGCCTCTCCTCCCATAACCATCACGATTTGCACTGTTTTCCCAACACTGTCGTCTTCACTCTTCCTTCTTGTTTGAGAGAGAATGTGAGAGAATGAAGTACATTACTTGTGTTTCCGCTGCCCGTGGTAAAGGCTCGTAGACTGTGGAGTTGTGCATTTGTGGCACAGGACCCTTGTGAGGTTATAACAGTTTGTTTTTAGCACTGACTGCATGTTTTTGTATTGACTGTTGTCAGTGCTAAACTGTGCTTGTTAATGTTGATTACAGCAGGTCAGTAACTCGCATGACCCTGGAAAAGAGAATGGCTTTTAACGTTTTAATTAATCATTTTGGTTAGATGTTATTGTAGGTTTAAAAAAAGGAAGAGGGGAAATAATTATTTTGATGTAACATTTGGTACAAATAATAATATTAGGTTATAAATCTTCAGTGTTTACACAAAAAAAAAGTTTAAAAATGTAATAAAATATTGAATATTTAAATCTACATTTTTGATTAAATAAGGTTGTGAGCATGAGACAACATTTTACTGACACCCAAAAGTTTGAATGATAATGTGCTATAAAGTTATGCATACACGTAATTATTATTATTATTATTATTATTATTATTATTATTATTATTATTAATAATAATAATAATAATAATAATAATAATAATAATAATAATAATATAGTTATAAAGTATTCAACTCCCATGAGACAAACCATTTACAAATGCAAGTTTTACAAATGCAAGAGAGAGAGAGAGAAATGTTTCTTTATTTATTTTTAAATCTAAACAGTTTATTGACATTTTTAATGGATATTGTGATTATGCAACAGATTATTTTTGACTAGTTTAGTGGCATATATAAAATGTGTTGTTGTTGTTTTGCATTTAAGCTATTTAAACACTATTTAACATTGTGGTTTTTTAAGTTGAATGGAAAAGTGTCTTGAAACATAGTTAGGCCCATGGAAACTCTATAACAAGATTAAATCAGCTTGCACTGTTACACACAAATAAATTTACCCCGTGCATGTGTAAAAGCTGAGCAGGTCACACAAAAGCTATAATGAAGATTGCATTAGAAAGTCTGTGGTTACAAGAAGACACTAACATTTCTTAGAGACACAGCTGGCAGCTTTATTCAGAAGTCTGAAATATGGAAAATCTGTGAGGATGTTGAAGAAAAGCCACACTGTTATAAAGAAGAAAAAATATTTGCCAAATGTATGCCCTCATTTTACTTCCCAAGAACTGGAAGATGAAAGGAGAAAAGACATTTCAGTGCAGAGTAAAAGAAGTAAACTAGACCATTTTTTGCGTTTTTGTCAGGACAGCTGAACAGCACTCGACCATGAAGAATATTAAAGCTTGAATATGCTAAAATTAATTTAGAAAGAAACTGGAGCTTTTTGGACCCATTGATCTTTTTTTTTTTTACTCCAAAGCTTATGAGCAGAAGAACACCATCTCCAAAGACAAACAAGGAGGTGGCCAGTGTTGATTAAGGGATGCTTTGCTGCTGCACGAAGATGAAATCTTGACTGTATGAAGGTATGAAGGACATCATGGATTATTTGCAGTATCAGCCTATATTAGCAAAGACTGTGGTGGTGCTTTCCAGCAGGACAGTCACCCCAAAGAATGTATCCAAATCCACTGAAATTTGGATCTGGGATACTTCTAGAATGTATTTGAAAGAACAGTTCAGTATCAAGGCTTAAATCTCACCAAAGATATCTGATGAAACTTGCTGTGACAATATAAAAATTGAGAATTATTACTTTGTTTTTGTGTTTTAATTGAGGAATGGGCCACAAATCAGTAGAGAGCTGACAGAAGCTTGGAAGCACTTAGAGGGAACATTTATTGAATGGTATAAAGAATAAACGTCTTATGATCTCCATCCTGTTCCATTTCCATTCACCCAAACTCCATTTCCCATAACCTATTGCACTGATAACATTCTCACCTGTTTCCCATTATCTGAACTATTTAAGCCACTCTCAAACTCACACTCATTGAAAAGTCTTGTTTTGCTCCAGCTGACAAGTGTTTTTGCTTTTTTAGTCTTTACCCTGCCTGGTTTAGATCTTAGCCTGTTCCTTGTTTTTGAGGGTTTGCTGCCTGTCGTGACCCTTTGCCTGTTTTGTGGATTACTCAAAATGGATTTTGTTGGACATTGTTGTATGCTGGTGTTTGATCCTGCATATTCTAACTTAATTTAATAGTCTTCTTATAAGACTTCATTTGGATCCCTAACTTTGATGTCACTCGGCCATAGATTAGAGACAATCTTATGCTGTGTTCACACAAGGCATGAAGCACTGCATTACTTGCTCTAGTTTACTCACGGGATGTTTTTCCCCTCACAATCTTTTTTCCTTGAGTTAAATTATTTTAACTGTTTGCAGCAAATGCATTGCGTGTTCCGTGTCATTTATATCATGCAACGATAATTCACCTCTATTTGCTTGTTTGCATTGATGCGCAAATACTTAATTACACATGTGTGAACCCAGCATTTGTTGAAAATCTCATCAGAATCACACAAATGTATATATTTTTTATAATATTATTTATAATTAGTTTATGTAGTTTACTGATGCCTCCTCCAAAATATTTGTTCACAGCTGAATTGAGTATTAATTGATATCAACTATATAAACCTTTTAACATATGATGAATCGCCACTAAAGAAAAAAATATTTCAAAAATAGAATTAAGCTAGATTATAAATGACACTTTGAATCATTGATGCTGATTGGCCAGTGACTGTTAAAATGAAGAAAAGATGATTCACTCTCTGATCACCAAGCCCCTGTAGATTCCTACCTCAAGTTAGAACTCAACTAAAAGGATCTAAAGTGAAGAGTAGTCTCAGTCACACAATCTTCCTCAATGTTTACATCCCTGACACTTTGTTTGTTTACAAATTTCTGTCTAAGAGGAAGACATTAAGCCTGAAGGAGCCATTTTAAGTCATGTGAGCCCTATAGCCTGTAGGACTTGTGCATTATTGAAGCCTTCCACACAGTTTAGCACAAGTTGAGTGCTTCCTCAGCTACTGTTGTCCATGTATCATCCAAATGGGTATGCAGGAGTCACAGCTACAGAAACACAATCAGAAAGAGACAGTACACCTGACATTTGGTGTGATGTTAGGCTGGTGTACAGAAGTACTGACCAATTGTATGGGCAGAAACAGTTTTAATGTTGTTTTTTTGCCATGCAGGTTTGAATGTAACTTGCGGGTCACATTTGGGTTAACTGTACTTTTAAATTCCAGATCCTCTATTAAGCAAAACTTTTCAAACCACAGCTTCTGTTTAGTATATTCCACTCTTGATTTGTGGTTGAATGATGTTGTTTGTCTTTGACTGATGAGTGTCTGAAGTGTTAAAAGTGAATGTGTGCTGAACAGTGTTGAAGGTCACACTTTTGAAAACCCATCCAGGATGCTAGCATGGAGTGTGTTCTTACATTATCATTCAGAATTGCAGGGTTGGTAAGATGTTTTGTTTTAGTATGCTGTTGGAAAGTTTTAAGCCAATGCAGCATTTATCAAATATAAAAGAAAACTGTATTTTTGTGGGGAAAATAATATAATATGGGTTTTCTGTTTTAAAATGGAGAGTGTATGGGTGTTTCCCAGTGCTGGGTTGTGGCTGGAACGGCATTCGCTGCATAAAACATATGCCAGAGTAATTGGTGGTTCATTCCGCTGTGGTGACCCCTGATAAATCCAAAGGATAGTGAATAAGTGAGTGTTTTGAAATGGAATTTGTGTTTGCGAAGGCAAGAACTGAATTTTCAGTAGTGATACGTCTTATCACATACTTAATATTATATTTAGTGAATTTCGTTTAACATATTCATTCATTCATTCAATCAATCAACTAATCAATCATTAATGAACAGCATTTATTGAAATAGTCTTTACCATTGCTTTTTAACAATTTTTACCCTCATAACACATTCAAAATCTGCATCTGTTTTAAAAACATTTTTTGTCTGTTTCTGTTTCTTGGTCTGACTTCTTATTTGAACTATTAAACTATTAAACTATTACAATAAAATAAAACATTGTGTATCTGACCAGAAACTTCTCATTAATGAGTGAATGTGAAAAGAATAAATATAAAAATATAATTTAGAATATTATCATGCTTTTACATTGGTATTACTGCATATTTGTTGACAAAGCAACATCACATATATTTTACAAAGGTTAATTATCATTATTGTTATTATTTTCAACATAACACAAATATTTTTAGCTGTATTTGAATTCTAATGACACGTATGTTGCCGTCTATTAAAGCATTTGCAAAGTTTCATTCGCTTCTAAAAATTGCGCTTTTATATAAATATGTTTTTTTTTCATCTAAATCCTGAGTTAAACATTGACCTGTACTTTGTTATGAGGGTTAATGTGCACTTGCAGTATAAAATTATGAATTACTTGCATTTAAAACTTTTAATTGCAATATACATTGTGTGTTTTGTTCTGTATGTCATTTGATTTTCTAAAAATACCAAGCATTTAAGGTAGAGTAAAAAAAAAAAATCAGCTTTTGCTTCAGCATTCTCAAGCTATCGGCAGGTTTCTCTTCTGGTGAATTGCAGGCTCTATGCAAAGACCTGTTCAGACAGTATTCATCCTTTAAATTAAAGCATCTCAGTCAGGAGGACATTTCGTATTTTATTGGCCTTTTATTGGGGTCTCTTGCTCTGATCTGTACTTCATTCCAGAGTTAAGGAATCAGTTCACAGGCTTGTATTAAATTGGCCTTTATTGGGGTCTCTTGTTCTTAATTGTACTTTATATCAGAGTGAGGGAATCAGTTCACACTCTCATAGGTTGTAGAGGATCTGAAATCTATGGTTTCCTTCAGAGAGCTTTTCATGCTGTTGGCTCAGTCTTTTGGGATATTAACTGCATCCACGATGGCGCTCACAGTACTGTAAATAATTACCTCACATCTACATTTGACATCACAGAGAGCGCTTGCATCAAGACTGAGCACTATTGTTTTTCAGCTGCGTGGGTCTCTGGTGAGCATCCACTCTGGTCTAGTCTTTATATTGTGTTTATAGAGCAAGTTACACCACTAGCCACTCTGTAACAACAATTAAAGTGCTGACACTCCGGCCCACTCCAAGCGCTCCATTCAATTAAAGCCTTTCCCATCACTGTCTCTCCTCTGCCTCTCGCTCATAAACCTCTGTCAAGATTCTTCATTTGCCCAGGCGGCTTGCGCTGACGGACTGGATCGGAGACTGTAAAATCATGACTTGTCATTTGTCACTGCTCTGTTTCTTGCTTCCTTTCCTGCCGCCTCCGTGAGAAGAGCTCTCGAATCACGGCCCAAATGCGGCTCTTTTCATATGTCTGTGTGGGTTGTCGGGCCCCACGGGGTCAGATGGAGGACATGTTACCTGCATAAGACAGCATGGGTTTTCTTGAACACCTTCAATGTAAATGTTTTAATTTTTCTGTTTGTTTGTTTTTTATGGGAATGCCAGTCACGAGGGCATTAAATCTAATTAGGGCATTCAATCTAATTAGGGCTTCTTTTTTGGAGCATTGTCATGTTAGTCGATTACCGGGATACAGTTTGCCATTAAAACAACATTTACGTAATCCCAGTCACATGCACTGCGCAAATGCAGACAAATCTAATTTAAATAAGCATTTAAAGAAAATTCCTTCGAAAGGTTGAAAAGCCATTTGATGTGATGCATTATACTGTATCATGCTAAACTGTTATTGGAATTAACTGTTGCTTTAATTTTTTTGTTATTGGATTATTTTTTAATGTGTTTGTTGCATTGGGGAAGTTCTGAAAGTTCTTGTTTTTTTTAATCATTCAAGTTTTATTAGATTACCTCTGACATTTCTGAAGGTTGTTGACGTCGTTAATGAGTAGGATGTGTAAAGGCCTTTACTTTCTATGAATTCTGCTCATCCATAGGACATGACTAGTCTCTCACAGAACATTATTTCAGTGTTTTCAACTGCAAGGAACTACTTTACCTGTTTTGAAATGTGATGGGGGTCATTGTTCTGAATGAAAACTACTGCTGGATGGATATTGTGGTTCTGATCTTGTGATTCCTTCTGCTGATAAAGATTTGGTCACAGCAGGGCATTCAGTCCAAAATCTTTTAAATGTTGAGACACTCTATTGTATGCGGAGAGAAGATCTTTACCCTACAGAGCTGAACTTCTGAGCAACTCTAGACGTGGTGTTGAAACAATTGATTTTCTGCTTTATCTTGTTTTCTTATGCATTTGTCTCTCATAGATGACCAACCTTTTTGGAGGACTTGAATTAGTTTGTGACACTGTAAAGATGCAATATTGTAGAATTCACAGATTTGAAATTAGCAACTTCTTTTGCTATATTGCTATATCTTAAAGTGAAAAGTCATTGAAAATATTAATTTTAATCCCAATTCATTTTTTAACATCTGTAAATTACATGGTTATTTTTTCATTCTCAAAAACTACTTTTGCCATATCCCTCACAAAAGTGAGTACTATTTTGCTGTGGAATTGTGTGACATGTCCTTTTATATTTATTACAGTTTTTCATGTTACTTTATACAGTAAAGGAAAACTCTTATAAGTCATAGAACACAATTAAGTTTTTCACAGAAACATTTTGTAATTGTTTGGACTATAGTGAGCAGACTGCACACGCACACACACACACACACGCACACACACACGCACACACACACACACATGCACACACATACACACACAACTGCTTTAAAAGCCAACAGAGGCTCATTGGAAAAACATGCTTCACCTACATTTTGGTGAAACTGCAAAAATGTACTTCTACATGCGTTTGACTACAGTTACTAAGGGAAATGCACACTATGGGGAGTATGATGCAAACAACTTTTGGACAGCTTTTCTGGTGTGGTTGTTTTGCTTGGTAGCTCACTTTGTACGGTGTTGCAGAGCGCTCAGTTTGAGTCCAGTGAAGCTCAGTTTCACAAAAGGGATAAAAGTAAAACTATGTGGTTGTACAGTTTCTGTTATCTTTGCTTCTGGAAACACTATTGGTTGAGTTTTTATAGGCAAATGGTTTGCTGTTTTAGGGGATCTGTACAACAAGCCCTGTTTTCTTGTAAATGTGTACAAGAAGGAAGTTTATCTGATATGTGCAACGTATGTCAGATTCGAAAATTCAGATTCATATCAAATAAAAAAAGTTAACTCGTCATTAGTTGACCACTTTATAATGCTCAGTTTAATGCTGCCTTACTTGAGACTGTGTTATAGACATTGTATTCCTGCAAATGTGCAGAAGGTCATAGAAGAACCCTTATACCTTTCATCCTTTCATTCTCCCAATTTCCTCCTATCTTCTCTGTAAATAGAAAGGAGGAGGTGTGCGGATACTTAAAGCTATTGTCAGCTTAGATGCCACTCCAGACATAATCCTGTTGTCCGTCTCTCGCTAAGGAGTACAGGATCTATTTCACATTACCACTCCGCTACTGTAAGAAATGGCAAAACGTGCTGTATGTGCTTTATGTAATAAAAAAACCTTAAGATAATTATCTTATTTGGTCCACTTGGTCTCTGTAAGCCACGGGACAGATCAAGTATGTTGAAAAAAAGAGGACATACTGTCAAGCCTGGAATTATTTATACTACAGGGGTATGAATAATTTCAGCCTTGACTATATATATAGATAGGGGTATGAGTAATTTTGGACTTGACTGTATGTGTATGAATAATGTTCTTCTCACATTTGAGAGTGATTCAGTTGCTTTCTGTCCATAATCATCATAGTTAGGCACTAAGTGGCCTTTAATATATTTAAACAGCAGTTCAGAAATGAGCATCTCTTGTATCTGATTACGAAGACTAGCTGTTAAGAAACATTTGCAGCTCATTGTATTCCTCATAAAACATCACAGATAGAACAGACACAATCAATGCTAATCAATCTCTGACAGGCAGAAAGAGGAGCATTGGCTTAAATCAGTTTAATTCAATACATTGTTGTCTAAAACACAAATCTTTATGTTTGTGTGTAAAATTAAAGGGATAGTTCTAACTCAACGTTTACTCACCCACGTGTGGTTTCAAACCTTTATGAGTTTTTTTTTTCCCGTTGAACATTAAGAAGACATTTTGAAGAAAGCTGAAAACCTATAACCACTGACTTCCATAGTAAGAAAAACAAATACTATAGAAGTCAGCGGTTACTGGTTTTTAAGTTTTTTTCAGAATATATTCTTTTGTTCTTAGCAGAAAAAATGAAACTCAAACAGGTTTGGAATGACTAAAGGGTGAGTGAATGATGACAGAATTTTCATTTTGTTGGTGAACTATCCCTTTAAGTGAACAAAAAGTAGTCTACTACTACTACTATTACTATTAGTAGTAGTAGTAGTAATAACAACAACAACAAAAACAACTAAGTATTGATAATGAATAAATATTAATGTTGAATTGTTGTTTATTTATTGTAGTAGTTTATATGCGTTTAATGCAGTGTAAAAATAAACAGTTTTAGCCATCATTTATTCACCTTAATGTCGGTTCAAACATATCAAATTTCCATCAAACTTAAAAGACATTTTAGAAGTTGAACAATATTTAGTTATTGACTGTTCTTTTCCAAACAACAGAAGCAATAAAATTAATTAATGAATTTAAATTATTAAATATTAAATTAAATTATTAAATTAAATTCTTATATTTTTAAAGGTGTTATTCTGTTGTTCGAGGTCCACTATGATGTTCGAGTAGATTTTACTCTCAAAATACCACTAGTATACTATAGTAAACTAGTACTTAACTCCCCCTTTAGTTCATGTGAGGAACTGAATGTGTCTGTGGCTTGATCTGATCATATTTTGCTGTAATCAGTGGGCGGAGCTACAGAATCAGGCTTTGATATTCTTCAGTGGAGGCGGTGTTTAACATGCCTATGTTGTCACAAATCGGTACATTCCAGGATCTGCCGTTTTTCTTGGCCTGGTGTCAATAAAAGCGCTTATTTTATTAACAGGAATGTTTTCAGCTCTGAAATTTCCAAGATATTCTTTTAGTTTGATGACCTTTTATATGTTAAAAGATCAATGATAAAGGTCCTAACCCCTTTAATTAATGGGATAGTTCAAAAATGAAAATGACCTCATCAATTACTCTCCTTCATGTGGTTTTAAACCTTTGGGTTTCTTTCTTCTATTTGTGTTGTTGGCACCCATCAACTTCTATAACAGGGAAAAAATGAGTGCTAGCTACCAGCATTTTTCAAAATATCTTCTTTTGTGTTCAGCAGAAGAAACTCAATAGGTTTTGAACAAGTGAAGGCTGAGTAAATGATGACAGAATTTCTTTTGTGAGTGAACTATCCATTTAAGTCTTCTATCTTCAGAAAAACAAATCATTTATGTGGAATGATTTTTTTTTGTGTGTGTGTGTGTGTTTGGAATTGACTAAAATGTCATGTGAGACATATTGTAGACTAAAGTTGTTATTCACTGAAAATATTGTCTTCCACCAGTATACAAGCCAGAAAAGTTCTTGTGTGCATTTTGATTGGAAGTTTCAGCGAATAGCTACTTACATTTCATTCTGCTCCTCATACAAAGCTATCGGATGGCTTCACAAGACTTGGAATATGGTGCATGAGTCATGTTGAACTATTTTCATGGTGCCTCTCCACCTTTTTTGGATCTTGACAGTCCCTGTTCCTGTTCACTTTCATTTTATATTTAACTTGTTCGTTTTGAAACAACATGAATGTGAGTAGATGATAATGGTAAAATTTTCATTTTTGCCTGAACATTTCCTTTAATTAACTGGAGTCATGGAGTTTTAAACCGTTTGCTTTTTGACTGAAGAGGCTGCAGCCAGCAAGACGAAGGAGACAGAAGGAGACAAAAAAAAAACAGCTGGAGACTGGGACTTTTTTTTATAATAGTTATAATTAATATTAAAAACAGCACTAATTATTACTAATTCTTGCAGTTGGTTGTTCTTATTTGTTTTTATTACCAGCAGTCATATTAATAATAAGCAATGATAAACAAATTTTTTTTTCTGATCCATCTTTGACATCAATGAGTAATAGCCCCTCATTAATGGTAAGAAAGAAAAAATAAATGCATTTTAGACAACAGTGTGCTGAATTAAACTGATTTAAGCTGCTGCTCCCCTGATTGCCTGTCAGAGATCGATTAGCATTGATTGTGTCTGTTCTGTCTGTGATGTTTTATGAGGAATACAATGAGCTAAAAATGTTTCTTCACAGCTTGTCTTCGTAATCAGAATCAAAACAATGACCATTTCTGAATGCAACTTTCGTTAATGCTATGACACAATATACTAATTTCAACAGCATGCTGATGTGTTTTACCTAAATTACTAAATGCTGCTGTTTGAATAAGTTAAAGGATACTTAGTGCTTTCAATATTCCTATTCTTATTCACTTTCATTTTATGTTTAATTTGGGCATTTTGAAACAATGTGAAGGTGAGTAAATGATAATGACAGAATTTTCTCTTTTTTCTTTTCTTTTCCTTTTTTTAGCTGAAATTTTCATTTAATTAGCTATATAGTCAAGGAGTCTAAAAGTAAGCACAAATTAAGATGTACTAATTATTATTTTTTATATTATTATTTGTATTATTATTTGTATTATTCATTCATTCATTTTCTTTTCGGCTTAGTCCCTTTATTAATCAGGGGTTGCCACATGAACCGGCAACTTATCCAGCATATGTTTTATGCAGCGGATGCCCTTCCAGCTGCAACCCATCACTGGGAAACACCCATACATCCTCATTCACACTCATACACTGGACAATTTAGCTTACCCAATTCACCTATAGCGCATGTCTTTGGACATGTGATGGAAACCGGAGCACCCGGAGGAAACCCACGCGAACACAGGGAGAACATGCAAACTCCACACAGAATTGCCAACTGGCCCAGCCAGGACTCGAACCACCGACCTTCTTGCTGTGAGGTGACAGCGCTACCCATTGCACTGCCCTATTTGTATTTGTATTAGTATTACTATTATTATTATTATTATTATTATTATTACTATTATTATTACTACTATTATTATTATTATTAACAGCCATAATATAATAAAATACCACTAATTATTACTAATTCTCACAACTGATTATTATTTAGGTTTTTATTATTAGCAGCCATATTAAACCTATTTTAAGACACTAAACATCGATCTCTAACTTTAATACAATTTAATTCAAGTGTACATGTATAGCACTTTTCACAATAATTATTATTCCAAAGCAGCTTCACAAAAGGTGCACATCATTACATTACAGTAAAAATCAGAAAAGGTTAAAGAGTTATAGGGTTGGCAGTATATAAACGTAGTTACCCTGCATTTATACAGTATATAATGTCTTTCCAAAAGAAAAAATATTTACATTTAATGATAATGCATGATCAATGATGAGTGTATTTGTGTATTAAGTGTTTGTTGTCTTCAAAGTTCTCAGATGGTTGGCATCATCTCCTCAAGTCCTTGTTGGGTTACATCTTTTCACAGGTCTTGGATCAATGAGTATTAGCTCTTAATTAATGGTAAAAAAAAAAAAAGACACAAATAGTTTTAAACCATTTGCGTTTTGACTGATCAAGCTGCAGCCAGCAAGACTGAAGGACAGAGCTGTTATTATTATTATTATTATTATTATTATTATTATTATTATTATTATTATTATTATTATTATTATTATACATCAGTGTTTAGCAGTGTTTAGCTTAATTAACTGTCAAAAAACAAACAAAAAACATAAAAAGCTAAGTTTTCAAACATTTGGACTGTACAGGCTGCAGCCAGCAAGACGAAGGAGATTGAAGGAGACAGGAAAAAAAGGCAGCGTGAGACATAGATAGAGCTAAAAGTGAAGAAGGGACCCGAGTGCCCATGGCAGCCATTGACCTTAAGGTCAACATGGTAGCAGGTTCAGAGTTTTGACAGGATCAGCCAACTGTGGCGAGATGAACGTGCCTGCCGGCACTCCATGAAGCCAGTCAATGTGCGTTAGTCTAATAAACTGCATACTATCCCTTGCGTGTCTGTTTTACACACATCCGGCCAATCGCGCGGCCTGACTGATGCTCGGAGATGCTGAAGCCGTCATTGGGACCTGCCTTTTTACATTACAATGTTTGCCCTCTGAGTAACACTGCTAAACAGCTCACCCTCAAAAGCTCTGTCAACAAACATTACAGAAAACTCCTCCTCCTGGAAAGACTTGAGCACTGATTGGACGCCAGCGAATCTGATGACTTGGTGAGAAACACGTCTGACCTGGACGTGACCCTATCAGAAGTGCATCACAGTGTGCATCCATACGTGTTGATTTCTGAGACATACATCTCGGTGCATTTAATGAGTTTATAACTTGTAGTTATTTTATTAAGTTTTTAATATATAATAGTATTATTAACGAGTTGAGGAAAGTTAAAATGAATATTTAAAACTCATTCATTCATTCATTTTCTTTTCGGCTTAGTCCCTTTATTAATCTGGGGTCGCCACAGCGGAATGAACCGCCAACTTATCCAGCATATGTTTTACGCAGTGGATGCCCTTCCAGCTGCAACCCATCACTGGGAATTTTTTTTAAACTGAATTATTTTAATTAATATTTGTAACTAAATTTAATGTTTATAAAAATTATTTTTATTTTAATATGCTTTTCACAGAGAAGAAATATATATATATATTTTAAAAACTTTTTTCATCATAAACTTTTTTCCAGTGAAAACATGTAAAGATTCATAAAAGTAGAAAGATTTCTTGAGATAAAATAAAAAATTTTCTGAATTTCTCATATTTGTCACGACTTGGCTCACTTCATACTCATAAACGCATTGGATCGCAGGAATGATCAAAACACATATTTTTTTACATAACACTCACTGGAAACACTGGAACATCGACACACAGGAATCATGGGGTGAAGACAACATAGAATGACGTGTAATACCGGACAAGGAACGAACTTAACACAGGGACTTAAATACACAGCACATAATAAGACTAATTACAAACAGGGGAGGGACGCAGGTGAAACTCATGAGACTAACAACAGGCGGGAAAACTGAACAAAGGGATCACATGATAACAATAGAAGCACATGGAACAACACAGACCCTGACATTACCCCCTCCTTTTGAAGGCGCGTCTCCTCCAGGGAGGAGTCTTAGGAGGGAGGAGCCAGAGGACAAGCAGGAGAACAAGGAGTCGAGGTGGAGACCTGAGCCAGAAGACCCAGGACACAGCCAGGAGGACGGCCCAGGGCGGAGTCGAGAGAGGGGAGGAGCGATGGAGGAGATGTGGCCACCAACTCCAGGGGGCTGCCCGAGGGAGACGCCGCTGATAGAGGTGGAGCCTAAGGAGGAGACGGAGAACCGATGTGCGAGGGTGATGCCGAGGCCCCAGAGGGCCAAGGTGGAGCAGGCGGCTCACCCAACCGAGGCGATGACGTGGGTCCGAAAGCCGACGGCGGAGCCAGAGCGACAGAGGACCGAGGAGACGCTGGAGGGAGGGGAGGGAGGAGCTCAACATAGCCAGCAGGACGGAGCGACGAGGCGCAGCCAAAGGAGTGGAGTCCATAGGTGTAGGAAGGGCGACGGCTGACCAAGGCGGAGCCGGAGGGACGAGGGAGCCTGGCGGAGCTGGTAGGCTGACGACCCACAGAGGAGACGAGGGAGGAGAGAGCCAACATGGAGCCGTAGGGCCGAGGCAGAGTCCGCAGCTCAGAGCCTGGAGGAGCTGACGCTGGGCAACATCCTCCAGAGGGCAATGCAGGCAGGCAGCACCTCAAAGCGAGCTCCCCCTCTGGAGCTTGAGGGCGAGCTGGGGGGCTGGCTGACTGCAGCAGCGGTGGAGCTGGCTGACTGGCTGCAGTCGTTGGTATCAGTAGAGGTGGAGACAGTGGGATGGGTGGGAAGTCACTCACGACTCTGGAGCTTGGAGCATCAGGAAACACAGGAACCAGGAAACTGTCTGGGAACAGTAGACACGGAGATAGCGGGGGAGGGACGACTTCGCTCCAGAAGTCAATGAGCAACTTCCCAGTGTCCAGCGGTTGCTTATCTGCAGAGGGGGAGTGGGCGGGACTCTCGTTCAGCCCCTCGATGTTCACCAGGATCCCCACGATGAGCGGTGTTGCCGGCTCACGCGCCTGGTCAGACGGTTGACTGAGCTCCTCCTGGTTGGTGTTATTCCACTCAGTCACTCTTGATGGCGATGGCTCTCAAACCACGGGTGGCTCTCTGTCTGCGGTGGGCTCTTGCAAGCGCTCCCTGCAGATGGGTGTAGTTTGGCTGGTAACTGGGTCCGGAGTGGCACTGACGAGGTTTTCTTCCGCCTAGACAGTGAACGTAGACCCGTTCCTCGCCAGTGTCCACTCCACGTAATTGTCTGCGAAATTGCCTTGAGGACCATTTTCGGACGATAGTGCTCTGCAGGCGTTGTTCAGGCTTGCGTTGTGTGCTCCAGCAGGAGGAGAAGGAATTCAGGCCGCTGGGTGGGGTCCATAGGGATAAACACGAAGGGAGGGGAAAAGAAACACTGAGGGGCAAAAACAGACCGCACTTTACTGTATTGGTCCGGTATTCTGTCACGACTTGGCTCACTTCACACTCATGAATGCATTGGATTGCAGGAATGATCAAAACACATATTTTTTTACATAACACTCACTGGAAACACTGGAACATCGACACACAGGAATCATGGGGTGAAGACAACATAGAATGACGTGTAATACCGGACGAACTAAACACAGGGACTTAAATAAACAGCACATAATAAGACTAATTACAAACAGGGGAGAGACGCAGGTGAAACTCATGAGACTAACAACAGGCGGGAAAACTGAACAAAGGCATCACATGATAACAACAGAAGCTCATGGAACAACACAGACCCTGACAATATTATTATTATTAATATAAATTATTAATTATATTAATAATAATAATAATATTAGTAATAATAATAATAATAAATATATATGCTACTCTGGTAAATGTTTAAATGTTGTCTATTTTAAAACTGCTTGTCAGGATTTTTTTTCTCCAGTTGATATGAATATAGTTGAATATAGATGTTTTTCTGTACAGTAATCTGTGAGAAGCATCTGGTGCCTTCTAAAACAAGTCCATCTGTGTTGGAAGGTTTTTTGTTTGTTTGTTTGTTTGTTTGTTTGTTTGTTTGTTTGTTTGTTTGT
>CAIGQV010019356.1:20964403-20981274 GCA_903798115.1 Danio jaintianensis | reverse complement strand
TGTTTGTTTGTTTGTTTGTTTGTTTGTTTGTTTGTTTGTTTGTTTGTACTTGATGAATTGCTACACTGACACAATAGACATTAATATGGGACCCGGAAAGCATGAAGTTCAGAGTTGACTTGCTTGGTTAAACATGTGGCTTTTGTCATCAACACCGGGTATTACCCACTGAATATTATGTTCTCACATGCGACTAATGATCTTGAACCATAAACCAGAAGCAATTAGTGCTGATATCATCTGTATTATTAGTTGTAGTATTACTAATATTTCCCTGAAATCATGCTAGATGGGTAAATGTGTATCATATTCAAATGTGATCCTCCTCGTTGCTTTGGTTTGACATCTTTGATGTGTTCGGATCATGGTCACGCATAAACCCTCTGAAGAATACCTTTTTTTCTGTCAGTAGTTTCTGTGAAACTTCTGGAGAATATGGTTAGACGAGGAACGAGAGATCATAATGAAACAGAAGAGGAGAGATGAAAGCCCCCTATGTGGAATTTCAAAAAAACAAACTCCCACTCAAATCGTGTAAATGAAAGTTTTTCTGAGAACAGTGTCTTTGATGGACAGTTTCATGATTGATATTGTGCGTGTTTCAGTCACAATTACAGCTTCCTGGTAATACATTCACTTCACTTATCTGATTCAGAGATGGCACAATTGTTGAAAAAGAAGGCAATGGCAGACTCAGATCTGTGCCCTTATCTGTTGGGGCATGACAAAACATACATTTTACCATCCTAATTGTCAGTTAATTTGCTTTACTTGCTTTGGCATTCAAATTATAAACAGGCATGTGATTTATTGAACAAACTGAGAGTTTAAAGAGAAAGGGAAAGCCCTATGGTGCCTATGGGATAGTACAATACAATTAAACGACGTTTAATTTAAAAAGGCTAAATTAAGTCATAAAAAACACTGTTTAAAAGTTTTGTAACTTTTGCTGACAAATATATTTTAAAAGATTACAGTAAAATGCTTTATGAGATTTCAAAGTCAAATACAGTCAATGTTTGATTGACAAAAGAGGCCATCTGATAAGTAACACTATAAGTAAGTTTCTTTCTTATTATTAGTAATGTACATTAGGTTACTTTCTGTTACACTTTCTATCTAGTTAATGTTTATTGTATTATTCAGTGTCATGTGTTTGCCCTGTTGCTGATTTTCATTTGTTTGTTTGATATTTGTTATGGTTAGCTGTACATTTCAATACACAGCTTTGATGTTCTGGTAGACTGTAGTAGTAGACTGGTAAAACTGGTGTGTTGTCATTTAATGTAATGTAATTTAACTGTAAAAATAGTAAAATGCCGGCGTAATATTGTGAGAATTACATTGGGGGTACAGTAGTTTAGCATCTTATTAGTACACTTGCTTCCCAAGTACGACACACTGGTTCAGTTTGATTTAGGGTGAGTAGAATTACACAGGCTGCGTTGGTGCCGTGACCCGGATGGAAGTGAGGTTAAAGAGGATGGATGAGAGGGTTAATAAAGGACACCTAGTAGAGGATGTGTACAAATCTCATCTCAAACACTAAAGGCTTTGATTTTTTTCGTTTTTTTCTCAGCATCCTCGCTTCCCATTCTGGAAACACTGGTTTAGTACCGTACATTACATTGTGATGTACTGTATAGTGTAATAGTGCCTGTCTAGTGGGAGAAGTAGTGTGAGTAAACCTCATTCCCTCAAGATGCACACCAGTAACAGATTCTAGTGGGTCCTGTGTTTATCTTGCTAGCATGGTCATCTTCTTTTCACTAAATTGAATCTCACACTAACTGGGGAGAGTTGAAACAGAGGGGTTACATATGCTATACCCCCCCCTTCCGCCACAAACACACACACACACACACACACACACCCCAATGAAAGACCTCAGTTGAAGGAATCCACTTGACTTTATAGGCTGTCAGGTTGTTAAGAATACTCAGTTTTAGATTGTGTGTGTGTGAGCGTGCCAGTGATTATGAAACTGTTCTAGTTCTGCAGAGAGTCCAGTGAAAGCATTTCCTCTCTGACTCAAAGGGAAACGAATATCACCTAAATGGATTCTTTTGTTTCGTGTTGTTTGCAGAGCTTGACATTTGATTACTAAAGGAATGTTCGCTCTCTATTATATGAACTTTTCCACCCCAGTGTATTTTATATTCAAAACATACAAGAGTTCAAACAGTAGAATGCGTTTCATCAGTGGAACATCTTGAATGTGAAGTTTAATATAACTTATCTTAACCTATTTACAAAAATCGGGCGCCCAGAACTGCTTGAGTGAGATTGTTTTCTAATGTGTATGGAAGAAGATAGTCGCATTACTCTGTGCCCGATTGCCTTTCATTGTGTGAGTGCATCGAAGCCATTAAAAAGACGACAATTACTACGTCTCGTTGACTTTGACTGTGGTATGGTTGAGTGAAGCTGACCCATCGTAACAAGGGGTGGCAGACGCAAACCTTTTTTCGACAATTGAATTTCTTCGTCCTCTATTGCCACCTGACCCACGGTCCATGAGGCCAAAGGAAGACATCTTTCCCGTTTGGTCAAACACAAAGCATGCGTAGAGGTGGAGAGAGGAGCTTTTCTCTTTGTAGCACTGGGATTTTCCCTCAGTGCTGTACAATCATGAGTCCCCCCCCGTCCGCCCTCTTGGTTTGAAATGCAAAGTTAACAGATTTACCCAGGCCCCCGAGCCCTGCACGCTAGCTCCTAATCTATTCTAATGTGTCAAAAAGCCTTTCCTTGGAGTTACAGAGAAATTTCACACTTGGGTTGTTTGTAAAAGTCATACTGAATCATAAGTTTTAGGGGGAAAGTAAGTTAAGTCTTGAGTCAGTGGCTACTGTTTCACTTTTCACTTGCTACTTCACAATATTATGGTTTGTAAATTCAAGGTATAGTTCACCCAAAAATGAACACTTGCTTTTTACACTCCCTAAAATTGTTCCAAACCTTTCACGATTTTTTTTTTTCTGTTGAACACAAAAGAGGATATTTTGAAGAAAGCTGAAAACTTGTAACAATTGATTTTTCTATAGTAGGAAAAAAACAAATACGAATTGTTATCTTTCTTCAAAATATCTTCTTTTGTGTTCAGCAGAAGAAAGAAAGTGAAACAGGTTTGTAGCAAGTGAAGGGTGAGTAAATGGTGACTGAATTTTCAATTTTGTGTGAATTATCCCTTTAATATGTGTAATATCCTTATGGTTATAAATGCGATTGGATTGCATGTCTTATGGTCTGCTGACACTTTTAATGTAAAGCATTTAGGTCATGATATGATCCATTTGCTTACAGTCTTCACACAAACAAATTGCCTAAAACATTTTTAACACTTTCTTGCCCTTATGTTGTTTGCCCTTGGAACACAAAATAAAATATTTGAAATCTTTCAACTTTTTTAGTTTGCTCATTCTTGTGCTGTCACAATATACATTTTTCACTACAGGTTTTTTTTTTTTTTTTAGGATACAACAAATGGATTCTTTGTGATCCAGACTATTCAAATATTCATTGTGTTTTGCCAGTGTCCTTCAAAGGATGCAGCCTCTGAATTGGGACAGAACATTATATTTTGACACCAAGGCCTAAAATTACCTTAGTAGATGATAAAACTACAACCACAATTCCCAATAAAGTGTGATGTTTTGTAAAATGCAATAAAATCAAGAATCTGTAATTTAAATGCTAAAATATATATTGAAATACAGGGCTCTATTTTAACCATCTATTACAACCATCTTATTCTCTTAATGAGTTCTGGGTGTGTTTTGAGAATAAACCAATCAGAGTCTCTTCTCCCATTCCCTCTAAGAGTCAGTTGTGTTGCGACATGGCGTGTTTGCTATTTACAAGGCGGACTTTGTAAGTGGAAAAACTGAACGCTTCACTAGCGAGAAAACGGTTAAACAGACCATCTGCAGAGCGAGGATACTTTTTTACTTTTTCTTTCTCTTTCTCTCTTTCGTGCATAAGGAAACTGTGTTGTACACTCCACTGAAGACATCCATTAGCCTACATATTTAATTTCGTTTGTTAAGCGCAAGGATTTGTTTAAAAAACTATTTCTAAATTTAGTTCTAATTTCCAGCAATCGAATAAATGAACAATAATAATGAAGTGTGGTCAAAAAATTGAGTTATATCCAAGCACACGTCCTATGCCCCATATGGTCCAAAACCTGACAGGTGGACAAATCTAAGCTTGTTTTTAATAAAACAAATATAAATATGCATATAATAAATAATAATAACATTATACAAAAGCAAGTTGTCATGAATAAACTGAAAAAAGCCCCCCTAGATGAAGAAGGCATGGAGGCAGTGATTTTTATATTTGTGTAGAAAGTAATAACTTTTGTAATATTTGAATCCTTTAATTCTTTTTCATTTGTAAAGATATTTCTGTATTGCTGTACATCCCGCATGTTTTAAGCAATGTGTAAGCGTTTAAGGCACACAACTAACACGCTCTGTGCTGGACTTTAGACCTGCTTTCAGCTGGTCTGTTGCACAGTCTATTTTAGTTTCTTAAAATAGCAATGCGCCAACAATGCGTCTTAACACACCTTTTTTCTAGACCGGCACACCCATGAGTCACAAAGTGGCGCAAATGGATTTGCTATTTAAACAACGTGGTGTAAAACAGGAAAATTAGGGTTGCACTGGTCTGAAAATAGCAACACATCGTGGCAAACACGTCTTGCGCCTTATTCCACCGGGTGTATGATAGGGCCCATAGTCTTTTATCCAACTTAAAAAAAGGCAAAATGTAGGTGCATTTTGAAATCAACTTGTACTTGAAATTGAAAGTTCATATATTTATTCATTTTCCTTCAGCTTAGTCCCTTATTTATCAGGGGTCGCCACATCGGAATGAAACGCCAACTATTCCAGCATATGTTTTATGCAGCGGATACCCTTCCAGCCACAACCCAATACTGGGAAACACCCATAGACTCTCACATTCACAGGACCTTCACACGTGAGGCGACAATGCTAAACACTGTGGCACCGTGTCGCCTGAAATTGAAAGTTTTGTTTCAGGCTTGAATTATACTTTTATTTTAATAAATTATGTGTACTAATAAGCATGTAAACACTACAAAATGTTTCCCCGCCAAATCATCTTGCACCAAAAATCACTGATTAACTATATTCAAAGTAGTGGTCTCTTAAAACTAAAAACTAAAATAAAATCTTTACATCTTCTTGCAAGCATAAAAGATGGTAGTGTACTACACACAGCCTTAGATATTGTTATTTTCATTTTCACGTGAAAGCATCTCCTACTTTAGTGCTCACTGATGGGATATTTACTCGCGGGGAGCCATGTTTCAACACTTGTACATACGTTCTAACATGCACACAGCCAGTTCAAAGAGTAAATAAATTTTGCAACTTGCAAAATACAATTTTTACATTTTAATGCCAAACCAAAAAAATGCAATATCCATATGTGTATTGAATTGTGGAGGTTGTATCGGTTCAGTGGTTCAATATTATACAGAGTATACCTAGTAGTCACCTTTCTTTTTTCAGTAAAAAGAGCCTAAAAGAAGATTTTTAGCTGAGTTTGTGGTCCTTGTTTATTTATGTAATGGCAGTCAATGGTAACTGTTTTTTTATTTTTTTTATTATTAAAATAAAATGGAGGAATGGCCCACGTTTGGCCCCAAACCACTGCCCACTGGTAAGTGGAGCAAAATGTTAGTTTTAGGCTGTGTGTGACACCCCAGTTCATATACTGAAAGTCAGTAGGGTGCAGTGGTGATTTGGACCCCGTTAACTTGTATGAATGTACATGTATGTATAAAGTATGGAGTTAGGGTTCATTTTTATAAACACATAATTTCACGAATGTATACGTTCTGGTCATGCATCATGACAATACAACTGGGATTGTCTCAACTGTGCCACTTTGCATATCTTTAGAGGTTGATTTTAACACACAGTTGAAAGATTTTGATCACCCGGAAGCTGTGAACAGATGTGCCTTTTTCCACGCTTTCATGGGCACATTGACATAGTTTAAGACTTCCGTAAAACAGAACTTTCTTAATTTGTTTGCACAAGGAAATCTGTGATGTGCCATTTCATAGCAAATTTTCTCTTACCCACGATTTCACCCTCAAATAAAGCAGCGATTTCCTCTCCTCTAATCTAATGGGTGTAAAATTGGCCATGACAATATAATTATTTTTAGGGTCCTATTTGCATTTCCAGCCCTCTGCTAAGTAAATGTTAGGGTTTAAGGTCTTTATAGATAAATTAATAATATCAAGTATTTAAAATAGCATGAAACATTTAAATTGAGTAATTTCACTTCCTGAAGGGCACGTTTAGGGTATTTTACATTTGCATGCAGACAGATACATCGGCTCTAATCGCTCAGACGGAAATTGTAGTTAAGAGTGTGAAATATTTCATGGGGACTTTTCCTAGTCTTTCTCATTTTTGTGTTGTGAAGCCTGAGGTATTATTGCTAAGATAAAATAAATCATCTATAATTTTTCCTCACTTCTCAAGCACATTAGGATGAGTCAAATAGAGTTTGTCCTTTATTTACACAGTTATATGCGTGATGATTTTTTTTTCTGTTAAACCATTGACAGACTTTTTTTTCCTCCTGCTGTTGAATGTAAAGATGAAACGTGACCAAGAGCTTGAGTTACCATTCATCTTCATTTGCTCGGTTAAATGAATAAAGCTGTGTGATTATTTACCTTGATTGGTCATCACGCTCACTGTCACACAAACCCCCTGCCTGACTTTGAGCTCTTATAACAACCCATATCAATGTCTTTTAAAGCAGAAACCTCTGCTTCAGGCATGTTGGTTCATTCCCCTCATCATGTGATTGAGACTGTAATTGATTTCTTATTCTCTGGCTTAAGGCAGTAACCTAAAAAGAAAAGCATAGGTTAATGACAGCTAGTTTGTAGGTCATTAGAGAATTTAACACTGGTGATCTATTTGAAACAGACTTTGTTATTAGACTTTGTGTTGTAATATGTAATTGTGGCACATTCACCTTGGAAGAGTCATTTACTTTTGCCCTCCATACAGTATGCACAGATGGTAATAAAGTATGCTATGAGACATTTTTTTTTCTTTTCTATCAGGTACATTTAGACAGTGTTTGAGGTTAATGTAGGTTCAAAACTGTAAAACTCAATAAGCTGGATGAATTTGGCATTTACATTTTTTTTTTTTTCAAAATACAAATGTATTCAATCTTTCCTTCAACTAAATGTATTTTAATTATACATTTATTCTCATTCTATTTTTTAACTCATAGCAAACACTTAACATTAAAGGGACAGTTTAGAAATGAATATTCAGTCATCATACTAACCCTCTACTTAATTCAAACGGGTTTGAAACAAGTAAACAAGGTTAGTAAATGATGAATTAGATTTTTTTTGTGAACTATGCCATTAAGCCATGCATTTTATCAGTGGTTTTGCTCTTAATTTAACCAAATGAAAAACAAATGTTCTGTTTCATTTTCACAGCATCTAAAATGTCAAATTTGTCAGATGCTGTTTAGAGAGCTCATGTTAAATTCATTGCAGAAAAAAGTTTGTGTTCTTGTGATGTGCAAGTTGAGCAGAAAAAAATACAATGTAGCATTAGTCAGATTGGTTTACACAGCTCTTTGAATGATGAGAATTGTGAAGATGGCAGCAAGATTTTCTTTTTGCTGAAATTGTGATCCTTGGTGTTTCATATGATGCAAATCAATGATAATCATCCCTTTTAGAGTAAATATAATAATAATAATATAATAAAACATAATCTTGCTAATCAAAATACAACCCATGACTCGAGGCCTTATGAAGCAAAATAACTGATCTGTGCAAAAATGAACATTATTTGCAACATCAATACCTTTAATGCACAGCCTAGGAAAACGGTCCTGAGCAAGTTTCAGATTTATACACACAGATGCAAACTCATCAGTTAGTTGATGGACAAAATCTTCAATTAAAGAAAAAAGTCTCTAATGTATTGGATTGCCTTAGTGTAAGTACAGTACTTTAACTGTAGATTTTGGTGTGAACTGCGGTAACCCTTTAGGTTACAGTAGAAAGATATTTTACAACTTTATTTAACAGCATTTTCAATTGGAATTACATTAGTTTTTCCTTAGAAAAGTACATGACAGCATCTATCAGTGCATTTGTAGAACCAGTTGGTTTTGCCCCAAGATTCTTGGGTTAAAAACATCTTTCTGACCCACTTACTTGCAAGCCGCCCTAACCATGAAACCCATCTAAAATGCATGATGCAACAGCGCCTTTCCCCGCACAACCAAACACTTCCTGTCTGAATTCATGGAGAGATGGGCATCACCACTAGATTAAAACATTTTTATAGGCACATTCACTTCACAGACGTGTTTAAAACGTGCAGTTCTGCTCGAGGCAATGATGTGCTATCACGAAGTGTATTACTGAATGTTTCATCATGAAATTAGAGTCTCTTTGGTCTTCATTTAGCTGGTTAGTTATGACAGAACAGCCTTCTATAGATGAATCAAATCAGCCAAATATTATAGAATGGAAGTATCTCTTTGGTCTTTTAATTCAATCAGACAAAAGCACCAAATGCTCTACAGCTAGGATTTATTTTGATCTTTGATGGTTGTCGCTGGGATTGGGCTTAGTTGAATTTTCCGTAATCGTTTTACATCTGCAGAAATGGAGCCTCTCCTCAGGCTCTGTGACACTGAATAGACTGAATGGCCTCATGAAATTGTTGGACACAGAATACGCTTCTCTGTGTTGAGCTTACCACCTACAGTAGGAATCCAAGGACACAAATCTTTCTGATTTAGCCAGTGTCCTGTGCGGCCCGCTAGCATCAGCACAATTGTCTCTGCCCTGGTCAGGCTGCCCATCACTTCTCTCTCTCTCTCTCTCTCTTTCCACCAAAACAATTTATACCCCGCTATTGACTGTAAATCTTAAAGCTTTATTAGCCATAGTTTATGAGTGGATGTGATCTGGGCACGACCAACTGATGGTTGTTGCACTTGCCCTGTGGATCGATCTGTCGTAGACAGCCTGTATAATTACTGTGAGATGTGCATGATTAAATTGTGGTGCTATGAAGGTTCTGCGGCCCCTGATGTACACCCCTGTAGGGCCGCCTCTCATTCTAATGTGCTCATTCCATTATTAACAAACTGTTAGCCAGTTGGTAAGTTGTGATGGGCATTATCAAAGATTTGCAATGTTGATGTCGGTCAAGGTTTGGAAAAATTTAAGAAATTGACTTGAAATTTGAATTAGTCATGCCTTGCAAGTTGAATTGGAATTGATTTGGAAGTGGAGCTAGTAAAATATAAATAACATATAATGGCATTCTTGGATATTATCTGTGAAATCTCAATAATCCACTCTGGTAAATAAGACATTTGATAGGCTATATGTTTATGTCTGTAAAGCAAGAGTAATGTACTTTAAGAGCTAGTGACACTTAAATCAATCACAATTTTTTTTTAAATGAATAGATTGAGGGCCATGTAAAGTTACTATTTAGGGTCGATGAATGATAGATAAGTGTTTGCATGTGCTGCCTAATGTACTGTTGCCCCATTACAGACAAGCTGTTATTGGTATGTTAATCATGGACAGCGTGATTTACTTCACCATATCCTGTGGATTGAAAAATAATTAAATAAAATCTACGACTACTTATTAACCACTTCTCTCTTAACCAAGGCTCTCCTTGTTGAGTAACATTAGTCAATTATTGGGGCAGCCCTTTCTGTTACATCTTAAGACTTCAAGATTGGTGTTTCTTTCTTTCTTTCTTTCTTTCTTTGAGTATTGGAGCTGTGGTGAAGAAATGTTCGAGAAATTGATTTTCAAAACGCATCGCTATTCTCTCTTGAATCGATTCTGAACTTATATTTAAATGCTCACAAAGAAGAACGATTTTGTAGTTAGTCAAGTACAGTACAATGGATTTACATCAAAAGATTCTTGAAAACACAGTTCACTATGAACACTCTTGTAATTACCTTAAACCTGTCCTAACTTTATTAATGATTATTTCAGTTTCCAGTGGTATTTGTAAGGAATTGAATGGCAAGTATGGCTGTTTGTAAAGCATACAGAACCATCTGCTGTTAATAACTAAGCCCAGAATCAACTCAGCACAGAATGGTGATACATTTTGAAAATTTATGCAGAATTGATTTCTCGAGCGATTATTTCCCACAGCTCTATTGAATATATTCTCAAAAACCTCAGAAAAAGATTATCTACAACAGACAAATGTTTAGTTAAACTATTCATTCATTCAGTCAGTCATTGTGTAAATTTTCTGTTTCTGTGACTTCCGTTTTATTTTATTTTTGCATTCAAATTGCAATTCAAATCAGATTTGAAGAGTTCATATGCAAAAAAAGTGCAGTCTGAAATTTTCCTCTAAAATTAGCGTTTTTCTCAGCCTCCTATGTTTATGTTCAGTTATTTTTCTTTAAATGCAATGAAAATAACCTATTCTTTGCACTAAGTGTAAATTCACTGAAACTACACACAACAGCCTGAGAAAAATGCTCATTTTAAATGAAAATTTCAGACGTCACGTAGAGGTTTTTGCATCTAAATTCTTCATTTATAGTTAAACTAAAATCAAATTACAGCACACAACTCCTGTACCCATCATGTAGAAATTTTAAACATTGTTCTTTGGTGTAGTTAACAAAAATGCCTACTTAATTTATAATTTAATGTTTATTTCTTCCAGAATTCGGCCAGTCCTGCTGCAACAGGCTCTAACGCTCCTGTTACAGGCTATCGGCGCATGGTCATCCCAACCCAACCACCTCTAACCGCCACCAAGAAATCCACCCCGAAACCACAGGTGGCTCCAAACGTCACTCCACCAGCTTCATCTTCTCCAAGACCCCAATACCAGCCTACGCCCCAGCCTGTCCCAGCGACCTACACCACAGCCTCCACACCGAGCCAGCCCACCTTCAATGTTCAGGTCAGGGCCGCTCAGCCTGCCCCGCAGCAGCAGCCGGTGCGTGGTCCAGGACAGGTTCAGTACATGCCGGCTCAACCCAGAGCTCCAGACTTTGCATATGGGCCTCCACAACCTGGATTCTGCCCTGCTCCATCTGGAGGCTACCAGGACCAGCACTATGGTAAAGCTCCTGGTTATGGAGGTCAGAACACATGGAGGGCTGAACCGAGCCACCACACCGCTCCAACACCCAGCCAAGGGTACCAGCCCGCTCCTCCCATAAAAACCTACATCACTGACACTCCTGCCAGCCTGGCACCCTTCGCTGGTGGGCCTTCTGCTCCACATAAGGTAAGGACATCATTTATGTTTCGCATCACAGTAGATCAAACAGAAACAGCTGGAAGAGGAAATCCATGAAAAGAGGAATTAGAAAAGCCTTCATGCCCTTAATCAGTTCTCCTATTTTATTGAATCTGTGAAATTAGGTTCTCTGCATTACATGTGTTCTAAAGCATCGAGAGTCAAATTGAACTCTTTTAAAATGGCATGCAGACTCTGTGTCACAGAAAGGACAAGATTCTTTAAAGGACAGAATTGCTTTACTGTTGGCTGCTACCTGTAAATAATGTAATGTAATGTAATGTAATACTATAGCTGGTACCACACACCAGCTATAGGTGGAGTGAAGAGACATTGATAGAGCCAATTCGGTGGATGGGGATGATTGGGAGGCCATGATGGGTAAGGGCCGATGGAGGGAATTTGGCCAGGACATATAGCTAAAATAATTCTAGATTAAAAATATGCAGGGATCATTGTTCAAGCTGTGAAACTGTGGGCTAGATGGAACACAAATCCAAAGAAGTTAATGTAAAAAAAGTGCAAAAGGTGATTTAAAATAACAGTAATAATAATATAATAGTAAAGTACTTAAAAGTTTGTTAATAATCTCAAAAATGGCCCCCAATCTTTTAATTTATACTTTTAGAGAAATGTCACTATCAGCAAACAACATCAAGTTGAAACAACAATCAAACAGTAAATACAATAAATATAGTATTATGCAATAGACCCAGAAAAGAAAGAAAGAAAGAAACAACAATCTTGAAGTCTGAATATGTAACAGAAAGGGCTGCCCCAATAGACACATTTAATGGTCATCAGTATCATAAATCCTTTTTTTAAACATATGTACATTTATAAAGCATATACTTTGTATTATATTATCTTTGCATCAAATTACAAAAAAAGTTATTAACGCTTATGCTTGCTTATGTTTCTAATGGCATTATCAATCTTTTTTTGAAAGTCATTAAGTTTTTATTTTGTTATTTGAGCAAATCTGAATTTGAGCAAAATCAAAGTTTCTTAAGGGTCTATAACAATAGCATTCAAGAAAACTGAAAATTACAAAAAGTATGTCCAAAATGAATCAAATGTTTAAATAAAACACAACATATATTTCTTACCATGAATTTAATATACACTTATTCTGAGCATTCAATTAAAACTGTTTATGTCATGACAAAACTGACATGACTGGCTGTATTTGAGTGAAAACATGTCCATATGGAAAGTAAGACTTTTTTTGATTTAGAGATAGTAAACCCAAAAACATAAAAATCTGTCATAATTCACTAAACCTAGACTTGTTCCAAATTGGTTTCTTCTGTTAATACAAAATAATATTGTAAAAGAATTGAAGAATTCTTCCAGTCTTCTTCATATTCTTCGAATTCTTCTTCATATTCTTCAAATTCTTCTTCATATTCTTTGAATTCTTCTTCATATTCTTCTTCATATTCTTCTTCATATTCTTCTTCATATTCTTCTTTATATTCTTCGTATTCTTCTTCTTATTATTATTTTTTTTCTTCTAACTCTACCTTTAAGCACATGTCCCACATCCCGAAGGGTAAAGTAGCCTGTACTTGACTGTTTCACTTGTCCTTTGAACCACTAAAAGTGCACATTCAATCCGGTTAACCACATTTATTTTTCTCTCTGGACCCATTGCATTGGCCTGTACTGGAGTGTATTGGCAGTGTAGAATTTGCCAAAAACTGTAACTTGGTTTTAGGAATGGTTTAATGGTCAGATGAAACCAAAATAGTCCTATTTAGATGTTATGTTTTGATGTTATATGATGTGTGAATACAAGTCTCATATTTAACATATTCATTTATTTGTGTATTTTTGTTTTCTTTTTTAAATGGGACTAGTTATGTTCTTCAAATACATTATAAGGTTGTAAGGTCAGAGAACCAATTAAGGATCTGAATGTTTTGGGGAGACGGAAATGTTCTAGAAATCTCTAAATATGCAATAGGAAAGGTACACAAACGCACAGCTATCCCTATTCTGTGCACATTGAAAAATTCATGAAAATGCTTTGAAAGTGTGTGTCTGTGTGTGTTGTTTGTGTGTGTATGTATGAATAATACATTTGTGGTAATTAATTATCTGTGTTCGTGTCCTGTGATTGTGTGTTTAAACTTGTAGCTTGTGTATTTTATGATTTATTGATTGTGCATTAGAGAGCGAGAGTGTTTTCAAAGGCTGGTTAGCATACAAAACATGCTCGTATTTAAAATTAAACCTTGAATCTTTGCTCAGTCATAACAGCTCATTTAGAGAAACAGCTTGTGTTAGTGTCACAGAAACCCGCCAAGAACTCGCTTTCGCATTTTACAAAGATGTGTGTTTGTGTTTGTATGTGTGTTAAAGACTTCAAGTGAGTGTAAGTGGCTTATAAGCTGTGCAGTGTATATGTGTACACTGCTTTGCTTAGTGTTTATGATTTAATTGCTTCAGATGGCAATACAACAGGGAGTTTCGTTGCATCCTTTATTGAAATCTTCAGAATAAACAGTTATTTTAACCTTTATGAATTGTTAATGCTGCTTCTCTGTAGGGCTTTACACTTTCTGACTCTATTTGTCTGAATAAAAGCAGAATGTGTATCGTATCTTACCTCACACATTCACGCATCTCTCACTCCTTTTTCTTTCTCTCTCTCTCTCTCTCTCTCTCTATCACTTTCACTCCCTCTGCTTATTTCTTCCGATTTGACATCTAGTTCCAACTTATTATTTATTGAAGCAGAAAAGAGGATGCCTTTCAGAAAAGATTTGTTTTATGACTTTTTGTCAGTTTACAGTAACTGGTCTCTTTTGTCTTATTCCTAGTAGTCTAGTAGACTTTAGACCAGTATGGGACTGGTATTAGAAACATTATATTGCATCATATGTATACAAATATTTACAGTTTTGCACAAAATTATTTATACCTCTTGAAAAAAGTAATAATAGTCATAGCCCTGACTTGAACCCAATTCAGAATTTGTGAATAAAGTTGAAGACCTCGGTCAGGACTACTGTATGAAGCCATTCAGTCTTCAACAACTAGAGGCTTTTGCAAAGGAAGAGTGAGGAAGCATAGAAATCTTGGATGCTTAGGGGGTGTTCATGAAGAACAAAGGCTCCCCTTTGATTATTGACATTTAACTTTATAAAACAAAGTGTTCTTGACTGCTTTCCAATTGAATATCACTTTGTCAAATGATTTCAGTTTCTTTAGCCCAGACATAGATAAATGCATCAGCCTAAATTTTTTTAGAAACTTAAAATACGTTGCTCCAGGTACATTTCAGATGACAAATCCACTAGAGGGAGCTGTGTAAATTTTTTTGAATACATTGCATAGGATACATTTTCTTGTACATTTCAGATACACATCCTTCTTGTACACCTTCATAAGAAGGTCTGACTTGTCAGATGACCTAGTCATTTTGTGGTATATATTTGGTGTTGTGCAAAGAACTGCATGAAAATAATCCTTTATTCGTCAATAAAATGTCCCTGTAAATGTCATTAGCATGAAAAGAAACCAAAAAATGTTGGTATCATTCTGAACCCGTAGCATTCGTTTTTACCTAGAAACTACAGTCAAATATATATAAGTACTTTTTTGAGGTTAAAAAAAATGTAGGCTAAAGCCGAAGTATTTCCAATTAGCCTGTGTTTTGGTTATTTTAAAGGTTCTTACAACCGTGTATACACTGGGTCTAGCCACTGTTGCTCATGTCGCTGCACCTAGAAGGATCCATTTGTCCTACCTGTAAAAACTAACATGATTGTTTAGAAATAGAATAGAACACCAGTTTACAACTGAAGATTATAATGAGTTCTACTTATTGCAGTAACATGGCAGCGCTTGCATTCCATAAAGATGCGCTTTTACATGCGATGACAAAAATGTAAGCAAAACTTACAAAGACAGTGACCAAGCATGGGACATCTAATTTGGTGTATATTTAAAAAAACAAGAAATAAATTGTTGCTGTTAGATTTTACTGATTGATTTAATAACAACCTGCTAATTTAAATCGTATGCTGCATACATGGCTTTGCCAATTTTGACTGCTTGTTTGAACTGAAGACCTGCACTCACAAAACCCGGTGCAACCACCACAAGATTTGATAGGTAAATGCTGGTGCTGGCAAATATTGTTTAGGTTGTGGGTGCTTAAAATTATCTGCAGGACTCTCAAAATGAATATATGTTAAAAAAAAAAAAAGAAGTAAAAAAAAATAAATAAATGAAATTGATATTTATCTAACTCACAGACGCAACAAGGGCACATTATTAAGGCCCTTACACTCAGAAGTGATTAATCGCCTCAAGTGGGTGGCTGTTTTGGTGAAAGCATTTTGTCCAGTGAAATGCGGCACATGCATTGTGGTTTCCATCAAAAAGGTCACATTAGTATTTGCTCAAATCTAACACAAATGTTGTGCAGTAGCGGGGCAAAACTTCAATTTTGTCGAACAAAATATGCCTTGCACAGATCTAGTCTGAACCCGATCTGCCTGTTCCTGAGATACTAAATAAGTTACCAATCCATCACAAATAACAAAATTTGGAATGGGCCATGGAAACATACAGTTAAAAGTTAAAAAGGGTTGGGGAACCACTGATCTAGATTATGCATCTATGGAAAGACATTCTCTTTCAGTCAGTCACTCTCAAATACACTCGAGCTTCATGCTTTAAAAGCTGTGGTCATCTTTCCCATTGACTTTCTCAAATTTAGCCAGGCAAGAGAACATCGGTCAAATCTAGAGAACAAACAAGGTGTTGACACTGAATGAACACAGAATGCCACATGGCTGTTTCCTGTCTGATCGCTGGTCTTCCCCCTCGGCAGAACTTCTAGGTCACTACCTTCGAGTCCTCTGCAAAAAGACAGCTCGAGGTGCCTGAGAATCACTTACTCTTTTTAAAATTTCCAAGAATATCTGGTAATGTCTTTCAGCCCAAGGATGTAAAACATCCAGTCCAATTAGAGTAACGCAATGTGCTGTTATTAATATATAAGAGTGATGGGATGATAAGTGGCAGGCTCTTGGGATGTGTCTTTTTTTCTTTTCTTGTGTCATTGTAGGTCCTTCCAGCTCCACACTGACTCTAATGGCCTTTTAACCAGCAATCATTTATGTGTCAGTGGTTTACTTATTTTTAAGGCAGAAATATGCAGTGCTGTGTGAAAGAAAGGACACACTTAACTTAGTGCCTTTCAGAAATGAAAAAGGAGAAAAAATATTATGAAGATTTTTTGGAGTTGCCTCTGAGAGCCATTAAACTGATTCACTTTCTACATGGAGGTGGCTATTGCGGTCTCTGTGTACACACACTCCATAGCCACAATCTGGGGAAAAGCATACACCCTTGAGCCCACGCTAATTCAAGGATTTTATGCACTAGTACAAACAACTGCAACCCCAGCCTTTGGGAATAGCTCATCAAGGACTGTGTTTAACTAAACACAAAATAAATACCACATTGTAGGGAGCAGCCTCATGTATTTAAAAAAAC
>CAIGQV010019356.1:20942797-20955692 GCA_903798115.1 Danio jaintianensis | reverse complement strand
GATAGATAGATAGATAGATAGATAGATAGATAGATAGATAGATAGATAGATTGATTGATTGATTGAAAACTGTTTGTGCTGCTGTATATGTTTTATTAAATCTAAACCATGATTCTTTTTTTGGTTTGAGTAAAACATATCTTATGTTTCATACTGTAAACTACTAATGACATTTCATACAATTTAAAATAAAAACGTTTGTCATGTAGATATTTTTTTCCACCATCAGTCATGGCATTTACGGCAGAGTGTCTAATACCTGTTTGACATCCAAAATAATCACCTTCTTTTATCCTGTGTGACTAAATCTGAATGCCACTATCTGAAGAGGGTGCAGGCAATGGCCAGCAACATACTTTTTAGTTAAGTGTTTGAGTAAAAGATGTTTTTTTTTTTTTTTTTTATTCTATAAACTACTAATGACATTTTATCCGAATGTAAAATAAAAGTGTTGTCACATAAATAGCCTTATTTTATCCATTGTGACTAAAGCTAAATGACGCTCCATGAAAAGGGTGAAAGGTGCAACATAAAGCGCTAAAACATAAGCAGCATGAAAATAAAGGCATTGGGTAAGTTTTGACCTGCTGCCATTTTGGTTATATCAAAACAATTTGTTAAAACAGATGGTTGTAAATCTCAAAATTTTTGTAAAAATCAATGACTGGTAGTCTTGTTTACTATAGGATATTTTAATGATGTTTTAAATCATTCGAAAAACAGAAACAGGTACATTTTATCCCATGGCAGTCGAGGTGTTAAATGAGTTTAAATTGCAGCTTGTGCTTCTTTCATCTAATTTGAAGTGAATTTAATGCTACCTTACAACGAAGCGGACCCCAAAATCTATTTGCGGATGCTTTGCTGACAGCTTCTCACCTTGTCAGTGTTAAGACAGAATTCCTGTGCTCTAATTTAGCTGATCTGTCTGGTTAATGATACTCATACTCAAACCTTGTGACAGGTGATCAACTGCGTTTTTTGGCACAGCGTTTGTGAGATCTAAAATTGGTTGGTTATTGATGTAGCAGTGGGCCTCCACAGTGGGTCTCTGGTTGCTGAATGTTTGAAAGTGTAAAGGTTAAAGGAGCAGTTTGACATGACGCTGGAAGGCTGTCTATGAATCGGGTTTCAGTTCTCTCTCTCATTCTCTTTCTTGCTGAGCTGCTGCTCTCCAGACCACCCATCCTATAACACCAGTTTTCACTAACCTGTGTATCTTGTAAAAGTTTGTGTTTCATGTTCTTGTAAACCTCAAGTGACCCTTTTCAGTTGCTGTGTAATAGATGGCAAGGTCTGTCACTTGAGTCTGTCAGTGTACACAAATATATGTTTTACTTTTTATATTCAGAAAAAAACATGAATAAAAATTAATGAATGAATGAAAAAAATATAATATTTTCTATACTAGTAATGACGTAATGAATAATAAATTGTTGTTCATTCATTCATCCCATCAAAATTTTCACAGAAATGCAGCAAAAACTATTTTCAATGTTTTTGTTATATGCTGTAAACTTCTAATGACATTTCAACCAAATTCAAAGTTCAACTATTTTCAGCTAAATTAGTATAAAAAATAAAAAAAACGCCATGTTTACAGACATGTTTATATAAATGTTTACACAACACAAAATCAAAGTTTTCACTTGACCAATTTGGTAAAAAAACTCTTTAGTCATATAATAGTTATTTGATTAAGTATTAAGTATACATTTTTGAAGCGAAGTGAGTATTGTCAAGTATGGTTACCCATACTCAAAATCTGTTCTCTCCTTTTGACCCATCCAAGTGCAGAAGTGAGAGCGCACACACAAACATACAATGAGCATACACCCGGAGCAGTGGGCAGCTATTGCTTCCAGTGCCCGGGGAGCAATTAGTGGTTAGCTGCCTTGCTCAAGGGCAAGTCCAACTCCATATCCATTAGGCCAACTGCTCCTTAAAATAGGAAACTTAAAATTTAAATTGTCTAATAAAGGTCTTAGAGATGCAAATAACTAATCATATATTAGGGCTTGGTCAAATAATATTTTGGTAGGGAATTTACAAAAAATATTTTCATGTAACAAGATCTTTACTTAATATTCCAATGATTTTTGGCATAAAAGTAAAATCGATGACCAATATATATATATATATATATATATATATATATATATATTACCAAAACCTTTAAAGAATAGTGTACACTATGTTGTATTTATATACTTTTTTAACATTTTAATTTAATAGTATGTTTATGTTTGTTATATTTCAGTGTTATAAGCTCTCATATCATACTACTAGCTGCGAAGGAAACTCCAGTCCACATTGGCTGTTGAAGGGAACTTGAGGTCAGTGTCTGGATGTTTTGTAGAGGCCACAAACTGCTGACAACAGTCTTGCTGCTGCTTTCATTTGTCAAAGTGGGCTCTCTGTATATCAGGCCGGCCGTTAATAATAAAGCACTGACACTCTGCTGCTCCTAGAGCGAGCACTGCCGGCACACTAAATTACAGCTCCGATCAATACCTCTCCAGCTCTTTCTAAGAGAGACAACGCTGCTCTGCCAATCAATCTGCATCTATATTGTGTGTTTTGTTTGTCAGCAATTTCAGAATGGAACACAATGAGACTTGTAATCAGTTACATTATTACACACCGTTTGTTGTGGCCAAGGAAGTCCTCAGATGAGCCAAGAAATTGCTATTGTTGAATCAGGTTTAAATAAGGAGTTTGTGAATTTAGTTCAGTCAATCATACTTGGTCTACAGTGTACAGTTTAATACTGAAATTCTGAGATTACAGATGTTATACCTATGAAATAAGAATTTTTGTAAAAACAAAAAAATTATATATATATATATATATATATATATATATATATATGTGTAATCATTCTAATATATATTTAATCATATAGATTCTAATCGTTATCTTTTTTTGAATTTTTTTATTTATAGTAGCAATAAATACAGTACAATGATTTCACTTAAGAGAGTGTATATTTCCCAATGCTAATCTAATCATTATCTAAACAATTTTTAAATATATGGTTTTCACTTATTTATAGTTTATTTGAAAGCTTTGCATCATATTCATCCATACCAACAATTTTCATGTTACTGTATCTTTTGCTAAAACTGAAAACCTTCATATCCTGAAATGCAGTGTGTAATGTGTGATGTCAGCTCTGAATTTGTAGTATTATTTCATTCCTAAATGTCACATGCTTCTTACAAAAATAATTCTAGTAGTTATTTGCTGCCTTAAGGAACTTTTCTGTGGCTGGAAACCAAAACAATTTTAGTAGAATTATTAAGTCAATTGAACATAATTTATGTGAAATTAAAATCTTTTCTAACAGAGTCAATGCCTTTTATGTTATTTTTGATCTGTTGTTGCTCTTTGCTTGAAAAGAAAAAGGTTTTAAGAAGTGTATTGGCATAGTGTGTCCACAGTTTTTAAATGGTTTCCTTTTTTATAAATATAAGGTATAAAGAAATAGAACAGTGAAGAAAAATAGGAGCAATTCTAATTGGGAAGGGATTGTTTTGACATTTTTCAAAAAACATTTAAAAATATAAATGAACACTTTTTATTTGTTTGATCATTATGTCCCAAATGCAACAACTTTCTTGTCATGTATAATTCAAAAATATAACTGCTTTCATTAAGCAGTTTTTATTTGTTTGATCGTTATGTCCCAAATGCAACAAGTTTCTTGTCATGTTCCATTGGGAATTACATTAATCACATAAATGATAACTGGACAACAAAACCAGAGTCATTTATGTTTATTCATTCATTCATTCATTTTCTTTTTGGCTTAGTCCCTTTATTAATCTGGGGTTGCCACAGCGGAATGAACTGTCAACTTATCCAGCATATGTTTTACCCAGTGGATGCCCTTCCAGTTGCGACCCATCACTGGGAAACACCCATACACTCTCATTCACACACATACACTACAGACAATTTAGTTTAGCGCATGTCTTTGGACTGTGGGGGAAACCGGAGCACCCAGAGGAAACCCACGCGAACACAGGGAGAACATGCGAACTTCACACAGAAATGCCAACTAACCCAGCCGAGGCTTGAACCAGCGACCTTCTTGTTATGAGGCGACAGTGCCACCCACTGCGCCACCGAGCTGCCTATTATTATTATTATTATTATTATTATTATTATTATTATTATTTTATTTACTTCTGAAAACTGAATTATAATCTTTCCATTGGTGTTTGGTTTGTTAAGAGAGGACAATATTTCAGCATTTCAAAATATTGAGAAAATGTCCTTTAAAGCTGTCTAAATAAAGTGCTTAACCATCTATTAATTATTAAAAATAGAGTTTTGATACAGTGAGAACATGATCTTTACCTAATATCTTAATGATTTTTGGCATTAAAAAAAATCTATAATGTTCACCCATGATATATTTTTTGGCTATTGACTTTTTTGTGGTCCAGGGTCACATATTTCCAGTAAGCATTTCTATTTGATAAAAAATTTACGTAATACTGCTTTTAGTGCCTAAACTTTTCTATCAGAAAACATATGTCAAATATTAAACATTCCACTGCTTTGTTCTTGCCTCATTCTCTTTCACCATCCCAACTAAGTTCAAAACGTGTCCCTTAAGAATGTTTACTTTCTAAAAGCAAAAGCATTTCACTTAATGACCCATTATATCCATTTAACCCCTTGTGCTCCCGCAGATGATTGTGTTTGTGTCTGTCTGTACTGTACGTTACTGTACTGTCCTGTCTGCATAACAGTGACCCCTGCTGAGCTCCATCTCTTACAGCAGCACCTGTCACTTTCCAGTCCTCATCATGCTCTACTTCCCTCTGTGCCAAACCGCACCGTTTTAATCCTCAGTCTCTCATAACATTCCCTCTGTGTTTGTGTGTGCGCGTATAAGTGTGTATGTAGACAGGAAGCCGGCCTGTTTTGTCTGTGGAGCAGATAATTTGGCATGCTGATGTTTGGACAGGAGATAACCTTCAGACCCGCATTCAAATCATCCATCATTTGCCTAGAGTTTGTTGGGAAAGATTCACTCTCTTCATGCCGAGTAAATGATAGGGAATCCAGACCAGAGAGTCATGAGGAGGAAGTGGACAAGAGAGCCAGGACATTGATTTTTAGGTGTGAATCTTTGTAGATGTTCATTACGCTCCCAGCCAGTGTTTAAATATAAATAAATGACACCTTTACTAAAGGCGTAATGACCGGCAATTACAGCCACACTGAAGGAACATGAAACGGTGTGTTTAAATCAAGGTTATTTTAGTAAACGGAAACTAAGATCTGTCAAAAAACATTTTCGTTAACTGAAAAAAATCACAATAAATGAAAACCAAAACAACGTTCATTCATTCATTCATTTTCTTTTCAGCTTAGTCCCTTTATTAATCTGGGGTCGCCACAGCGGTATGAACCATCAACTTATCCAGCATATGTTTTACGCAGCGGATGCCCTTCCAGCTGCAACCCATCATTGGGAAACATCCATACACTCCCATTCACACACATACACACTGCGGACAATTTAGCTTACCCAATTCACCTATAGCACATATCTTTTGACTGTGGGGGAAACCGGAGCACTTGGAGGAAACCCACGCAAACACAGGGAGAACATGCAAACTCCACACAGAAATGCCAACTGACCCAGCCGAGGCTCGAACCAGCGACCTTCTTTCTGTGAGGCGACAGCGCTACCCACTGCGCCACCACACCACCCCTGCCAAAACAACAGCCACTGAAAAATTTACTGAAATATAATAATAATGATAATTAGCAAAAATAGTAATGGTTTTCACAATTAACAAGACCTGCAATTTATAGACGTACGTGTAGCCAAACACATCAGTCGAATGCATCATTACATTAAATACAAAAACATCTTTTCTATATAAACATAAAACATGTTTTTAACCGCATACACGATCTTTAATGTGGATAATTTAGTCTTAATTTTTCATGATTTTAACTTTTATTCATTTACAGTATGTTGTATTTGTGTGGTTTCACGTTCACTGTCTGTTCAAACAATTATTTAATTTTTTATTACTAAGAGGTTTGTACAAGAGTTAATGTAAGCTGTGCAAACACTAATATGTGCTTTGGTCTTTGCTGGACGTGTTCTGTTAACTCTGCTAAACTAGAATTATTAAAACTGAAACTAAATATACACTCAAAAATGAACAGCATGAAGAAATTATGTGCAATCCAGCATTTTTCATAAAAACTAATGCAGTGTATAAAAACTAAATAGACGTGTTCACAAAATAAAAATGAAACTAAAACGAACAAAACCATTAATGAAACGAATTAAAACTAAAGAGAAATTTACAGCAAATTTAAAAATGGTATCTAAATAAAAACTAATTAAAAATAAATCCCTAAACCGTAATAATGGTTCAAATACAATGTTTAGTGTTTTTCTTGTGTAATTATAGCTGAAATAAAGAGAGAAGCACTAGTTGTCAGTTTTGCTCCCCTCCGAGCGTTGAACCCTCGATGAACATCTCTTATCCCCCGTACACTAGCTCTCCATGTGTCTTCCTCAAGCTGGCTTTCTTCTTCCATGGCCGCTCTTAGCACTTCAGATTTGCTCTTATCTGTTAGCACGAGATGTGTCAGTTCCCAAAACCTGACCTACTTTTATACACACAAACATACACGCTCACCTCCGTCACGCAGCAAGATGAGCATCATACATTACAGGCTTCATACGTCAAGGCCAAAGCCATTTTCTCTGAGCGCTGCGTTCTCAGATGCTCGCCGTGTCAGTGTGAACTTCCAGTAGTGGAAGTTCCTTGATCTTTCTTTTTAATTATTATCAATGTTGTGTTTTCTCTGTTCATACAGCTCTCCGTCATCGCTGTTTCTTTCTTCAGACTTGCCTGTTGTGTTTTTTTTTTTCCCTCTTACTTTTTAATTAGAGCTGAAAACAACATGACCCATTTTATGGAGAGGCAAATGTATATTTTCTGCGTGTGTGTGTGTGTGTTTGTATTTGTGTGTTTGCTAGCTCTTCTCTAGGTGGCCTTGAGCTTGTTTTCGCTTCTGTTGTGTTTTCTTTGCTCTGCTGTACTGTCCTTTGCAGGTGTGTTTAATTTATTTATTTTTTGCACATATTCAGTTAACACCTTATACAAGACAGCAACAAACAATAGAGATATCTGCAGTTATATTTTAAAGGAATACAAAGACATTATTATTTTGTAGCTCATAAGTTTTGGAGAGAAAAAACACAGACACTGTTTGCTAACTAATGATGTATACTTTAAAATGTTCTGCACTCCACTTTGTTAACATATGCATAAAATCTGGGCTAGATGCCCAAGTCAGCAAATCTTTTGCTTGAAATTTTACTTGAATGCAATTCAATTTCTCAATAGACGTCTCTATGTATTTAGAAGTAACCTGTTATCGGACTGTATTTCAAGTGGCTCATTGAAATAACAGACAATAAAGAAAAAAATTGTCATCAGAAAAGACCACACTTTAATATCTAAGTTAAATATATATTTTTCAACATATCCTTATGTATTTTGAAGAAGTATTTTAGTAAATTGTTTGCATTTAGTTGTAAATATTTGGATTTAGTAGTCAAATTTAGTAGTAAAAATTTATAACAATTATTTTTTTTTTTTTAACTAAATGTATTTTAAAGTATGAGAATGTACAAAAAAATCATTATGATTTAAGAACATAAAAATAAATAGAATACAGAAATATCATCAAGATATTTTTTAAATCATACCATTTTGCATGTCATTTGCATATGTGACATTTAATTGAATGATTTTGACACATCAAAGTCATCATAGTTTATTTTATTTTTATTATGACTTTTTATGACTTATCCACTATCTGTATATGTTTCTCCTGTTATCCTTTCCAGTTTCACATTCAACATTCATGATCATATTGAACATCAAGCATGAGCAAACAGAAAGAATGTGACAATTCTTTTTATTATTAAGACCCTTATTATTCTAAATGTCCATCTTCACTAAATCATCAGACAAACGGGTTATATTAAGAGATGCCCGGTGTATCATGATCAGGAAAAGTTTACATTTAGGTATAGAATTTCTGTCATGATTTAACATGTCATTTCTGGTAGCAGTGAACTGAGTATAAACTAAATTTAATCAATATAAGACGCTTATAGATGTTAGGATCTCCCCCATTCCACTATCCTTTAGACAGCCAATTTAAACAAAAGCGCTTGGCAACCCTAAATACTAGCAGAAGACGAAAAAAAAAAAAGGTAAAGAGGTCCAACAAACTTTTTGTTGGTTTCCTGCTTGTAAACATGCTGTCATGTAGAGCTGGAGAATGAATGATAGGAAGTGGGAAATGCAGAAAGTGCTGTTCAGCGGAGGGTAAAGGCAGTTTGCTGCAGTAGGTGGGGGTTTGAGGTTGGTGTTTAGCCCGTGGCCCCACTGAGCGCACTCCCTGTGGGGGGCAGCAGGTGAACACACACCAGCAATGTGCTGTCTAATGGCCCCTGACAGAATGCCGATAACCCAGCGTGAAAGTCGAGGTTTATAGCCTCTGACTGAGTCTTCTCCTCATCCAGACCTCCTCTCTTCCACCTGTGCCCCCCTCTGGCTCACCACCAACTCATTACATCCCCTCCATACTTCTGCGCACATCCAAACAGCCATTATTAGACGCCATTCATTTTGATAGATCTACCATGGGGTTTTGCTGAATACATCTCGCTGAAATGCATTAAATTTCTGTCATTATTTGTTTCAAACCGGGGTCAGAAATGTACTTTTTTTTAATGAACAGTAATGGGCAAGATTTGGCCCCTTGAATTGATCTCCAGCTGCATTTATTAATTTATTATTATTTTATATATATATATATATATATATAAATAGTTTGCATATTCTCCCTGTGTTGGCCTGGGTTTCCTCTGGGTGCTCCGGCTTCCCCCACAAATCCAAAGACGTGGTATAGGTGAATTGGGTATGCTAAATTGTCCGTAGTGTATGTGTGTGAATGGGAGTGTATGGGTGTTTCCCAGTGATGGCTTGCAGCTAGAAGGGCATCCGCTGCGTAAAAAACATATGCTGGATAAGTTGGCGGTTCATTCCGCTGTGGCGACCCCTGATTAATAAAGGGACTAAGCCGAAAAGAAAATGAATTAATGAATATATATTTATACTCAACACCAAAACTGAGATGATTTTCCCCACTTCTATATTTAATTTGTTCTTACTGTTGTTGTATTCGTTTTTCCATGACAGTGTATATACAAACAGGGATGTTGTTACCAAAATTCCACACATAGCCTTTCCATCTCCATTTGCTCAACATGTCTTATTATAGTTTGTTTCCTGGTCGCAAATTGGTCATTGTTGAAGTACTTACATAATCAGTGTCATAATTATTCACAATTGAAAATCCCAAATATCAATCTTGTTTTTATGTTATTGGAAAACCAGATGTGTCGAATACAGTATGGTGACACTTTAGAAACCACAAACCTCAATGATTCCTGAACCCCAATGTTGATTTGAGTCATGACACAATGCAGTGTGAGGTCCCACTTTATATTAAGTGGTCTTAACTACTATGTACTTGCATCAAAAAAAAATAATACAATGTACTTACTGTGTTCATAATGTACTGCAGAACACTTCTGGTGCTCTTGAGGTGGGATATGGGTAGTGTTTGGGACAGGTTTGGTGATATGGGTAGGTTTAATCAATCATGTATTTACACAATAAGTAACAAATGATTAATTTCAGTGTAAGTACATATTAGTCAAGGCCAGCTAACATAAAGTGTGACCCACAACACTTTTGGTGCGATTGAGGTGGGATACGGGTAAAGTTAGGGACAGGTTTGATGGTATTGGGAGGTTGAAGGATGTATTATGGCAAATTAATAAAGGCAATGTGTAATTACTGTGTAATTATACATGCAATTACAGTATTTAATTACATGCAGATAATTTAAAAAAGATAAGTACAATGTAAAAAAATTTACATAATATATACTGTAACCAAATTATTAATTTAAATGCAAGTACATAGTAATACAGGACACTAAATATAAAGTGGGATGCAGTTTGATATTAGTCAAAGAGTGAGTAAATCATGAAAACATTATTTTTTCAGGCTTTAAACTACACTAATGAGGGGTGCCAGAGTTTTGACTGAGTATACAGACTCTGTTCAAACTCTTTAATTGAAAAAACAGATTATCAGTCAGCTCTTATTAATGGGGGGATTAGAGAATCGCCAAAGGAGACACCCATGAGTAAAAACCCCTTGTCTTTAAGGAGCAGTCGATGTCCAATACAAGCCAGGGAGATCGCAGCCCTTGCAGACGCATGAATATCTCAATCATGTGTTCCTTTTGGAAGAAGAGGATGAACATGACTCTTGAGGGATTGATTTTTATTGGACAGAACAGTGACCTCATGCTCGCAGAAATGCAGACCATAACCGTCTTGTTGAAAGAGCAGCACTGCCACTTTGAGCTTGTGCTTTTACACTCTAGTGAGTACAGTATTTCATCACACAGAGTGCTGGTACTTTAAGGCTTTATTCAGTAAAATTCTGTCGAGGTCTGAAATTTGTTTACACCTTTTTTACCTATTTTGCCCTCTGTCTGTCACTCTGTCTTGACTTTGAATGACTCATAGAACTCAGACAGAAGACAGGCCAATTCACAAAACGTTTTGGGTGAGCTTTACTTTTGTGACTGGTACTTCAATACAAAAATGAGTCTCATTCGCTAACTAGCTGCAGTTCAGGTTAACCAGTAAGCAAGTGCTATGAACTACATTAGTCATTGGACACAACTGCATGCATGTAAATTTCTGGTTAGTTTTAGTAAAAAAAAAGTAAAGAGAAAATGTTTATGCATTTGGGTTGTTCATTTACATGACATAACTTTTTGGGAACTGAATACATACCGTGTCTGTAAAAAAAGATGATTTGGTTAAAATGTTGATATGTTGCACACGTTTATTATGTGTTCAGTCTATGTGCATGACCAAAGGTGGAATACAGGAGCATTTGTGTGCATCCGCATTATAAATACTGGCCTGCTAATTCATGCACAATATAGTTGTTTATTTTTCTTTGTCTGTGGAAAGTAATACTAAAAATATATATTCTATATGTAAATAACAATATGTTATAACAATATAAATAAAATATTCTGCCAGGATACTATACATGCAATTTATTAACAGTGAAAATAATGCATTTTCATGACAAAAAACTATAATTTGTTTCTCAAATAATTTATTCTGAAAGTACCATTTGGTTCTATATATGTCTACTCTATTTTTATTAAATGGTTGGTAAACATTATGTAATTATTTTAAAATCATTAAAACATTTTAACAACCTCAAACATTTTAAAATTTTTGGGGAAATTGTTAGCAAAGTTGTCTACAAATGTATCATGGCCCTCAGTATGGAGAGACCTATACAACTTGCATTTGCTTTCCTTCAGAGTTGGAACAAAGAATATATATATATATACATGGTTGTGTTTTATATTAAACTATTTATTTATTATAAAAAAAATGTTCTGTTTTATACAGCAGGGGATCTTTTGATTCATTACAATTTCTTCGTATGTCATGTGAAAATACCATGAGATGCACCATTTATTCTCCTTCCTAAGTCTTTTTTTTCTATAATGCTAAATATAATGCTAATGTTAACAATAAGAGTTTATTATACAAGTCGTACATAAGGAAAGATAATTACACACAGCACTCTTCTTAATTAGTTGTTTTTCTTGCCCACAATAATTCACTGTGCCCACTCAGACTGTTAAATTACATGTCAAATTGTCATAAACCGCATGGAGCGATTGAGAGACTAAAATGAGATGCCACACAATTTCTTTTTATACATAAAGGCCCCTTATTCTGTGAAGGCATTCGGGTCCACCTGGACACCCAGACGCTGGTTAACAAATAGATCTGCAGAAAGTTTTCTGATTGTTTGCATCTGTTTTCAACATTCTGAATTTCATATTCAAGTAATTAACCCCCTCCATAATAATTAGCTGTCTGCAGGAAGTGGAGATATGCTGAATTAAAAGTTTCTGTGTGGGCTTTCGCCACATGAAAGTTTTCATTAGTTTCCCTCCCTCTGTGTGAGATGCAGTCATTGTCTCTGTATCGCACTGACAGAACGTGTCTCTTAGGCCTGACAGTTTGCAGAACTTGTGACAAGAAATACAGCACCAACAGAACTTGCCATGGAGGAAGGAACTGCATGAGTGAACAACTTCAGGGTTGATAAAGTTGTTGCTAAACTGAGGCAGAATATATGTTCGGTGTCTGTTGGTCGGAGGGTGGAAACCCAAGGCTGCCATTTGGGTCTGTAATTGGTGTTTTTATCTAAGCCCTTCTCATATTGGAAGATTCTGTGTTCACACCAAAAGCCAGACCATCCTGTGTCCAGACCTCTGGCTCCATCTCTCTTTAACCCCCGGTGATTTGCTAGTCTGTGTGTTTTTATAATTGAACAGGATTTGCTGATGTGTTTGTTGGCCTGGTTTCCTGTTTGACCTTGTTTTGCACTGTTAAATGATCGGTGTAGGATCTGTGATGGTTTTGGACGGAAACCCCTGAAATTTGGTTAAGCGTAAGAGTGTTTGTTTGTCATTCTGTCTGTCTGTGGATCACCTGGCTTGAGCTTGTCCCATCCAGGCCTGAGAGGTCATTTTAATTGGCCTGCTATTCTGTGGTTAAAAGAAACAGGAAAAAAATGCTTGATAAACTGGGTAGTGTCTGTTTTGCATGAATTATAACTGTTACATTTAATTTCTGCACAACTGTTAGATCATCCCTTAAAAGGATATTTCACCCATATATATATATATATATATATATATATAT
>CAIGQV010019356.1:20923679-20942397 GCA_903798115.1 Danio jaintianensis | reverse complement strand
TAATAATAATAATAATAATTATTATTATTATTATTGCAAACAATTATAACCATGACAATGAGGCAAAAATGTGTAAATACAATACTGTATATTGTATTATATATATATTTATTTATCAGGGATCGCCACAGCAGAATGAACCGCCAACTACTCTGTCATATGTTTTACATGGAGGATGCCCTTCTAGCTGCAATCCAGCACCATGCTGGGGAAATTATATATACATATATAAATAATGTTTCATTTATATGATGTTTAGGTTTAAGAGATATTTAATTTTGCTAAGTAATCCTGATGGGGACACGCAGTGGTGTAAGTGGCGCAGTGGGTAACGCTGTCGCCTCACAGCAAGAAGGTCATTGGTTCAAGCCTCGGCTGGGTCAGTTGGCATTTCTGTGTGGAGTTTGCATGTTCTCCCTGTGTTAGCGTGGGTTTCCCCCGGGTGCTCCGGTTTCCCCCCCAGTCCAAAGACATGTGCTGTAGGTGAATTGGGTAAGCTAAATTGTCCGTAGTGTATGTGTTTATGTCCTCCAGATTGAACAACTCAATCTAACAACTAACAACTAACAACTCACCTCATAAAAACTAGATGTTATGAAACACCAATATTGTGCGGCTAACTTTGATATAAATGGCCCTGGGAGTAAGAGTAAGTAAGTAATCCTGATAAATTACTTATCCATTACTAATCCAAGTACCAAGGTAACACACAAATTATATACACATACATATATTTTAGTGTGTGTGTCCATACACTAAGCACAGCCCACTGCAATACAGTATCTACAAATCTGTAATAAACAAATGCAGCTCGCAGCACTTCAGCACAACTCCTTTAGTGCAGAAACAAACTGTCAATTAAAAATGAGCTGCATGGATGATGTTAATGAAGATCATCATGATAAGATTCTGGGTGCTGGAGAGAACACAGTTGTCACAGTCTTCACTTTAACTTCTAAAACCTCAGCAACAGTCTTGATGTATGAGTTATTTGTTAGACTGATGATCTCGTTAGGCTGACGATCCTTCTAATTAAGAGATGCTTGTGCACATCCATGAGAATCTGTTGCGTCAACTTATTTAATTAGCCTGCCGTTATCTTGTAATCATAAACCTCAGCTTGCTTTATACAGTATAAGGTCCGTGTAATACATACTCTTGTCGATTTTGCCCACAAGCTGATTATTGTGTGTCAAAGATTGAACAGTATGTATAACTGTGGTGTGTATCTTTTGTGTGTTTTAGGGTCGTCCAGAGGAGGAACTGGACCGCCTGACTAAGAAGATGCTGTATGACATGGATAACCCCCCATCTGAGGAGTATTTTGGTATGTTCTACCATGCCCAAAAATTATTCTATTTTTCCTTCATTTTAAAAACATTGGGCCTCAAAAAAAAAAAGACTTTCTGGTTGTTGCTAAAAACATGTTCAAAGTTAATTTGATAACAGACCTGTCTGGGACTCTTGAGTGACTTGCCAATCCAGCTAAGCTGAGATTCCCAAAACTTTGGGTGCTACCAGGGGTGTTTTCCACCTTAGGTTCATTTATTCATACAGTATAAACATGGTAATTGCACTTGAATCAGAACCAAAACAATTGATCTGAGATTGCTTAAATGAGGGGGTCTCAATTGTAAACAAACTCTGGAGCAGTTTGTGAAGTTAAAGCAATCTGACCCAACAAACCAGGCTTTATCTGTATGATGAGTTTTTACATACAAAGATGATGTGACTGTCCAATATGCATAAAAAAAGGCAGTTTTGGGTAAATTATCCCTTTAATGCAGCTTCAAAACTATGAATCATTTATTTTGAATCAGTGATTATCAAATTTCCAAGGTGATTTCAGTTGAGGCTTTGTTCTGTTAATAAATTTCAATGTTTTTTTTACTGGGGGCAATCTTACAAATACACATGAATCATGTTGATTCACTGAGATCATCCACTAGTTAGGATTAGGATTAGGGTTAGTATAATTTATTTCGTAATTTGTACCTCTTACCAATTTTACAATTTTGTACTGCTGCCCTTGACTAAAGATTTTTTTATAGTCGACTAGTAGTCATTAATTTTTGTCCATTAGTCGACTAACCATGCATTTATTAATAAATCGTTTAAATGATCATAATGAGCCTTTAATTCCCTACATAACCTAATAACCGCTCAAGTATGCGCATAAAGCTTGCCACAGCACCCTGATGATTGGACATACTGTTTTCTCTCTATATATATATATTCAAAAATTCAATTCAATTCAATAATTGCTTTATTGGCATGACAAATGTTACAAATGTAGTGCCAAAGCATTTATAAAGTTTACATTAAAAAAAAAAGATATATACACATAATAATTAAATAAAAAATATAAATAATATATCACATTATTAGATCATTGTTATACTATTATTATATACATACATATATATAAGGCAAGTATACATTGAGGTTTTTTTCTCATGCTCATGTTTACAATCACAGAGATGGCTGTTGGATTTCGTTATTTTACAAAAGCGCAATGTTTTGTTAATGTTGTTATTGTAAGTGCACACAAATAAACATATTTGAAAGATTTGCAGATTTGAAAGATGCATTACTATTATCTGTAGGACCCGAAAATGACTGGAGTGATTGCACAGGTGCCTTCATCTCTCATGCAGTGAACACAGCCGTTCTGTTCTGCACAGACACTTACATAGCAGTCATTTTTCTAGGTTAACAATGGATTGAGTGGCCATGTAAAGTTGCTATTTGTGGTCGATGAATGATAGGCAAGTGTTTACATGTCTTGTCTGATGTACTATTACCACATTATAGACTAGCCATTAACAATCTGTCATCAATAAAATCTTGGTCGTCCAAGCCTCTTCTCGTCAACTAATGGTAAGTCAACTATTGGGGCCAGTCCTGCAATTCGTATACATTTTAATAAGTCATTTATATAATTAAAACAAATAATGGTTAATAGTGTTTTGTTGGCCTTGTTTAGCAGAGCCCACCATGGAACCAACTAAATAAGCCCTGAAAAGCTTTTGTAGTATGTGACACATACAGTATGTGGTGACATAACCACATTAAATTAAGACAATAAGAAACTCAAACTGCAAACTAAGGGCTAAATATTCAGCACAAGGAACAAATAAATTAACTAAACAAGGTACAGGTGATAATTATAGGTTACAATGGAAGCAAATAAGGATGTAATCAGAAACAAAACCGAACAGAGTAAAGAAACAGGAACTAAACACAATGGAACATAATGTCAAAATAACTGCAAACGGAAAATGTCCTCTACATAAAACATCCCTGTTTTTAGAGGCACTTTCTATGCTTGTGAGCTTTAAGCTTGTGTGCTTGTTTGTGTAACATTCGTAACATTGCATCATGTTTGAAAGGAATGTAGCAGTTACGTAATCTTGTCAGATATAAATTTCCTGTGTCCTTTACATGAGGCCACAAGCAAGCATTATGCTTGTCTTTTTAGGAAGCAGGTGTAGACTATAGGTTCCCATTTCTGTTCCTAGAGATCCACTGTACTGTACGGTACCATCTGCAGAGCTCCAATTCACACCTGGCTGCAATTATCAAGTGCTCCTGAAGTTCTGAATGTGTGTGTGTGTGTGTGTGTGTGTGTGTGTGTGTGTGTGTGTGTGTGTGTGTGTGTGTGTGCACGTGTTTGCTTTTCTGCATTCACTTTCATTCATCCATTTCCAGCAATCTGAGCTTCCCTTTTTTTTACCGTAAGTGACAGAATACATTCCCTGCAGTTCTTACCATCAATTTTTACAGAGCTCTGCTTTCTGCTTTTCACATATTCATTACTTCCTCCACTGTCTAAGGGGCCTATTTTATATATACATCTAAACATATATATCCACTGTATTAAAGGCGCACTATATATATATAATGCAAGGGTAAAAAGCATGGAAAGCCCAGACAACTGCTGAAATTTATCAGTACTTAGAAAGCAATGCTCGTCAGATTCAGTCCCAACACTGACATTACCAGGATGGTGAAAAAGAAACCAGAGTGGAAATTTCAGCAAGGCAATGATCCCAAACACTGACAAGGAAACAGCTGGTTTCAAAAAAGAAAATAAACCTGCTAGATTGGCCAGCCAATCACCTGACCTGAATCCAATAGAAAATAGAAACTAAAGATCAAAGTTCATAGACAAGACCCACAGAACCATCAACATTTTTAGATTCTGTTAAAGTCTGGGGGAAAAATCACACCTGAGCATTAGGTTGTTTTGCTGTATTTATTTGGTGTTGTGAGAAGAACTGCACGGAAATAGTCCTTTCATCATTGATAATATGTCCTTGTAAATATCATTAGTGTGAAAAGCAACAAAAACTGTCAGCATCGTACTGCCCCGTAGCAATCGTTTTACATAGAAACTGCACTCAAGCATATGTTTAAGTACATATTTGCGGACATAATTAATAAGGACATAATTTCAGAGCCTGTGTTGCAGCAAAAATGTAATGCTGCAAAATGTTGTCATAATTTAGAATAACTTCTTTCTATGTTCATCTAATTTAAAATATCATTTAATCCTGCTATGGCAAAGCTGAATTTTCATCATCATTACTCCAGGCTTCAGTGTCACATGATCCTCCAGAAATCATTCAGATATTCTAAGATTGTTCTCAAGTAAGATTTATTACCATACATTTTCCAAACAGTTATGCTGCTACTATTTTAGTAAGTCATAATACTTTTTATGATGAATAGAAACTTAAGCATCATTTGAATGTTATTTAAGTGTTTGAGTGTAACATTTTATCACATTTTTCTCAATTTAATTAATCCTTAAAATATATAAATAAATGGTTCATAAAGTTTAATATGATCTAAATTATATAAAAAATAAACATATTTGTGTAAATATTTGTATATTTGATGTGAAAGTCCCTAACCTCGTTAATCTGGTCTGTATTACGACTAGTGTAGGGTGTAATTAGTTGCAAAGTAATTAGCTACTGTAATTATGCAACTTACTTGCTGAAAAAGTAAAGTACGCAATTACTTTTTTTGTTATTGAAATTTATAGTAATACCTTAATTACTAGAAATAAATGCAACCTTTTTATGTAAAACAATTGATAGAAACAGAGTAATTGTGTTTTTTATGTTTTCAGACAAGGAAGTTAGAGAAGTCATTTAAATACTGTTTTAATTATATAATTAGTAATTAATTACTTTTTTAAAGTAACTTACCCAACACTGATTCTGACATAACAAGAAAAATAGTGACATCCTATTTCTCTTTATTAACTTACTCACTTGCGTTCTAAAGCACTCCAGTCTTCCTGTGTGTAAAAAGCTGGTCTGTATGAAGCAAGGTGTAAGGGTTAAATGAAATAATAGAGAGGGGGGTCTGGCCTCATGTGTCCTGCTTTCATCAGTGCATGTGTCAGCAGCGAGTGGCCCGGAGTAAATGTGTGGCACAAGTGCACATTGCATGGTCACACACACATACACACACATATATGCACAGTGTTTGCAAACTGCCTTAATGGCTGGAGGGAGGTTGAATGCGGGCGAGTGAGCCTGTAAATGGGTCTGCTGTGAACCCAGGTCAGTCAGGCATGGCCAGTCACTGAGAATGACACATGCAGAACGAGAGCACTGCACTCCTGGGATTAAAGAGAACGGCTAAAATAAGAAGAAAGCTAGTGGTGTGACGAGGTTAAAGAGAGTGAAAGAGAGAGAGGGGAAAAGGTAGTGTTGTATGTGAAGGTCAGAATCCCAGAGAATTTGTGGCTTTTAGTTTATGTCTGTAGCTTAATGGAAATGTACTGTACGTTGTGGTAACATCCTCTAAGTTGACAAAACTGTTCAAAGTTTTAACAGGTGTACAGATTTTGAAGAATGGGTCAGAAGGCACTTTTATGAGTTTAAAAGTTAGATAAAATAATGTTAAATAACAAAATTGACTAAATTTAAGTAAAATAATACATCTCTAAATACATGACCAAATCCTATTTTATTTTATTTTATTTTATTTTATTTTCCTGAAACAGCGCATTAATAAATAAAATGAAATGACATTAAATTAAAATACTGTTTTATTAGTGTAACTATTGCCACAAAACTAGGCAGTTTTATGTTATGTTTTATGTTAATGTAAAGCATTGTCTTTTACTTAAAAGAAAGAGGCTCATCGTTTCTTAAATCCAATTAAACATTTGCCTAATCTTTCTCCTGTTGTGCAAATTTTAAAAGCTACCCTCAACGTTACAAAAGAAAAATTCCCCTCCAAAAAAAGGGATAGTAAATTGTCACCCAATTAATTTAGTTGAAAACAAAAACCTCTTGCAGAGACACAGATAATCCACCAGCACGCATTTCCGACCAAGAATCGCTTCCTTTCTTACAGTATCTCTTCCACTGCTGCCTCTCTTATCCCTGCACTCCTCCTTCCCCTAAAGACTCCTCTTATGATCCTGCAGGATGTCATCTAGAGCCCCTCTGAAGATCTGGCCTGAAAGATGAGCAACCCTTTGAGTATAAGAAACTCTGTAATTGCTACCCATCTGATTACTTGTTCAAGGCCTCCTGCCTTTTAAAAGGGCATGATAGGGGATAGAAGTGGTGTTGTGAGTGACTGCTGAAGTGGAACCCCAAGGCTAATAATTAACTAAATTAATCCAAGTCAATGCCATGATCTCTCCCGGCTGGACGCTTAGCGCTCTTCCTCATTTGGCACCGTTGTAGTTTGTTCTGCTGGAACAGAGCGATTGGCATCTCCAGGGATTCACTTTTTTTCTTATTCTGAATTACAAGTCCGAGAAAAGAGTGAGGTGAGATACATTAGCGTAATTATTAGCAGAGATTGGTTACATTGTAATTCCGTTGTACACCACGCTAGAACATAATCCGTCATAAGACAAGGAGCACATAATAGTTTTCACAGTTGGCTGCATTCATCAGCGTTCAAGCCAACGCACACAGCACTTCCTCCCTCCATTACGAGGTATTTTCATTTCTAAAGAGCACAAGCGGCACACGGGCTTTTGAATAATGCAGACTTTGAGGCACACTGTATGTGTCATGTAAGTGAATCGCTGCTAAAACCGTCTCTGAAGTTTCTGATTAATTGATATTTCGATCTCACTGTGCTCTGCGAGAGATCCTGTTTTGTGTATGTGTGTGTGTGTGTGTGTGTATGGTTTCAGAGAGATTGAGTTTGTGTAACTCATTAGGAAACTCTCAGAAGTGTTTAGTTCTTTAGCTCCATAGTTTGGGTTTCCAAAAACTTATGGGGTGCAAAAATGTGTCAGATCAATTTTCAAAGATTTAGAAAAATCAGATTAAAGATTTCGAAAGGCAAACGACTCAACGGTCAGCCCAAACTTTTTTTTTTTTTTTTCTTTCTTTGTGCTGCGGTTAGAAGTGGGGATTTGCAGCATTTTTCTAAAGTCAGCTGGAGATACTCATAATTTATAAGACATCTCGCCATGAAAACTTGATGAAGAATCTTGGAAGAGTTTGAGATTTTTTTGGAGCGCATAGTGTAGGGCCGAGACCCCAGACATTGGACCGTAGTAAATGGGTCAAGTGGCATTCAGCTTTGTGTTTCAACGCAATGCTATCAACACTTCTGTAAAAGGCTACAGCGTCCCGCAGTGTATTAATAGAGCTTTCTATCAGAGAGTGTTGTGCATTGTCCTAGATACTCCGGTTGAGCATTTGCATATTACTCACTTGCCCTTAGCGAAGTCTCAGGAGTCTGCTTTAAAATTCACTCCCACTTGTGTGCATGGAAACGTAGGATTTGTGGCATGTTAAAGTACTGTAACCCTGAAACAGGTCAAGTGCGCTGACTCTCTCCTTCTGGTGAAGTTTCCGTGTGTGCAAGCCAACATGACAGTTTCCACAAAAACACTACTACACGACCCATTAAAGTCACAGCTGTACTAAAGCATTGTAGCTATATGCTGTCAGCTTTAAAATTTTCTTTTATTCATGTCATGCTTTTCATTGTGCTCTAAGGAACTTTTACGGTGGCTCTTAAAATTTAGTAAGAGAGATATCTCGCGATGCACAATGAAGACTCTTTTTAGCTTGTTTTACTCCATATAAGCTTCTGTGTTCCTCTTTTTTGTTTACTGTGGCATTTCACTTTTTTGTAGGTGATAATTTAAGTATTTACAGTATGCATGCATATTTTGGGATTTTGTGTACTATTTGTTTTATTTAATTTATAATTGGGTAAAACTGTACACAAAATGACTGATCATTGTTATATTCTTTAAAGGAACACTCCAGTTTTCTTGGAAATAGGCTCCCCTAAAGTGAAACAGTTGAATTTTACCATTTTTTAATCTATTTAGCCGGTCCCTGGGTCTTGTGGGAGCACTTTTAGCTTAGCTTAGCATAAATCATTGAATCTGATTAGACCATTAGCATCTCGCTCAAAAAAAACAAAAAAAAAGAAGTTCTGATCATTTTCCTATTTAAAGCTTGACTCTTCTGTAGTTAGATTGTGGACTGAGACTGTAGCTGCAGCAGGCTCAATGTTATTACACAGCACTTGAAAATAGTCCCCAGCTAGGTAACTAGGTAGCAGTGTTGTGTAATATCATTGTGTCTGTGAATGAGAGTATATAGTTCCTAGACATATCAACTTATAATATATAGTTATAACTTATAATATATACTTATAACATATAGACTTAAAATAGCAACTGTTCATTTTCTGTCTATGTAAGCACACAATGTAACTACAGAAGAGTCAAACGGTATGTAAGAAAATTATCAAAACTTTTGAAATTTTTGAGTGAGATTCTAATGGATGCAGAATGACCCGCCTGAGGTAATTGTAATGCTACATGCCATAATACACCTTGTTTTCTTGTTTCTTATTCATGTTTATTCTGTGATATAACCTATAGTAAAGAGAAAAAAATTGTTCATTCCGTTTTGAACTGAGGCACCTACTCTATACTTCAATGTCACACCACTTCAGTGAATGTCAACAAAGCATTTATTGTTTGAATGTCCTGACAAAATGAACTCAATGTAAAAATGAGCAGAGCAGCGGATCACCATGAATGAAGTTGAGAACCAGTATGTTGTATAGTATCTAGTGAAGTTTTATTAACGCATCACCTGAAACACAAGTAGATTGATTTTAGAATCAACATCATTTTGATAAACTATGTAAACTCTGTATTTGTTTGGTACATAGGCATACGGAACCAAAAGACATGTGCCTGAAATTATTACACCTCCAATTTATTACCGTACGTTTATGTTAAATGTGTAATTGTTTTATGTTCAACATAAAAACATTACCAACCAGTGACATGGGACATAGCTGAAAGCCTTTTATTGATTTTGGAAATTAGTAATACAAGTTTCCACAGTGTAGTGATGGAAATGTACTGTATGTAGTGATGCTGAAAAGAAAGATTTAAAAAAAAAAAAAGCTTTAAATCAAATAGAATAGATCCAGCTCTTACCTGCCTTAGGCAATGTAAAGTCTCTGGTTGCTAAAATAGACAAGCAACTGACCAGGAATGAATGAGAATACAAACAGTGAAACTTAGCCGAGAGATAGTCTTCCTGACTCTACAGCTGTACTGGCTGTTTTTTTGTTTTTTTTCTTGTTCATGTTTTTGTGATTATAAATAAATACCACGGCCTGTATGACATGTTAAAGGTAAAGCATATTGTGACCCAAATGACAGTCTACTTATTATGGCACAGCAACCATTTTACCTGCAACAGAGAGTTTTCAATGTTGCCGTTATGGAAAAAGGCGAAGCTAAAAAGGCTTTGGAAATGGGACATCTTCTCAGAGGCAAATGCTAATAACGTTAAATTACTCTCAATCATACATTGCATTAACATACAGATAATAGCATCCCTACAAAAGCCAAATACTTTACTCAAAACATCAGTCTATTCCCCAGACTTTATTATTCACTAAGAGCCTGGAGTATCCGCTGAACAAGTCGGGGTTCAGGTCAAAACACTAGGAAGGAACTGGCAAGCATAGCTGAAAAAAAAAATAACATTGAGAAAGGGGGAAAAAGCATGGATGATCTGAAGCTTCAGTACAGCAGTGGTGTGGTACAGAATGGGAAACAACACAGACCTGCTGACCTGTAAGCTCAGGTGAAACGTGCATTAGAACAGTGATGTAGTTCAAGTAGTAGAGCATGGGACTTACAATACCGAGGTATCAAGAGCAGTTAAAATGTATAATTTCAGTGCTTTGCATACAAGCATCTGCCAGATGCATAAATGTAAATGTACGGTAAAACTGCTGCTCAGTTGATTGGTTTTTCATTGCAGGTACAACCCTGATCTCCAGCATTATAGATGGACTTGGATTATAATGCAGGCCAGGACCTATATGTTTTTGATATTATCCACCTTTTTCTGTGCACATCTTGTTTAGAGAGCTTTTATTCAAGAGAATTGTAACAGATCTTTTTAAATAATAATGTTGCATTAGAAATGCATAAAGTAGACATGAGGTATGTTTTCGTTTGTGCTTTTTTAAGTCTATCATAAAAATAATGTTAGGATTGGTATTTTAACTTGTCATTTGTATTTTAAAAAATATCTATGTCAAGAGCTCTTTTTTAATTAATAAACTTTTATTTATATAGCACCTTACTGCACCTAAAGGGCTGCAGACAGAAAGGCCGATTAGTTGGCTTTACTTAAATAAATGATTAAAACCATTTATTTTAAAGCAATTAGTTGACTTTACTTAAAAAATGAGTAACCCATTGCCTTAAAATTGAGTAAATAATTATTAAGTTATAATAATATTTAATAGTTAAGTAAATAATATTATTTAGCTATGTGCATAATTATAAAAAAATTAAAAAGTTTCAAGTGGCACCGGGTTTACTTTTTTAAAGTTAAGTAACTAATTGATTTTTACAGTGCAAAGTGCTTTGCTGCAATAATACAAAACATTTTTCCTTATTCAAAACTAAAGTCATAATAAATACAATAACATCACACAAACTAAATAATTAATAAGTGGAAAAAAGTACAATTGCTATGAAAAAAAAATATTTTTGTTAATTCTAATATGTAATATTTGATGGTTGAACTGTTGAAAATTGTCCTATTAGATTTGACCATTTTTAAAACAAAAAACTTATTGTTCACAGTTTTAAAAGTACTCATATGATGTTCATAAATTTGATGTTTATAATTTGTATATAGTATTTGTTTATACACTCACAGGCTACTTTATTACATGTTGAACTTATTCATTCATTCATTCATTTTCTTTTCGGCTTAGTCCCTTTATTAATCTGGGGTCGCCACAGCGGAATTAACCGCCAACTTATTCAGCATATGTTTTTACGCAGCGGATGCCCTTCCTGCTGCAACCCATTTGTTGAACTTATTTTTAATGCAAATTTCTATCTAATCAACCAGTAGTTCAACAGCACTCAAGATGATCTACTTAGTTCAAATTGTGTCAGATTGGGAAAGGAATGGGATTTTTGTCATTTTAATGACTTTACATGTGATGTGCACTTGGTTGTTTCCCAACAGTATATGGGAATGTCAGTATGAACCAAAATTTTTAAAGAATGTTTCCAGCACTAAAATCTATGACACAAAGAATAGAGATATTTTTGACAGCAAAATGGGATCTAACCCAGGGACCAGCAAAGTGCATAATAATGTATGTAGAAATTTTGAAATTACTACATATACATATCTGCCCTTTTTTGTCATAAAGACGGTGCAATTAAATTACACAACAAATGAAAATTTCATCTCATCAGACTCACAATGAGATTACGGTTTGCAGAGTCCTGAGTTCAATTCATGTGTTATTAGACCAGCACTGTTTAAAAAAAACAACTCTGTGATTACATTTAGTTTGTGATTGATTTGGTTAACCCAACCCTATTATAAACATGTCTTCCATGCTTGACCTCTAGCAGTTGAGGCTTATAAAAACAGCAGCAGAAGCGGATGGATCATGTAACTGCTACAGATGAGTGAACACTTCCGTTCCACAGTACTGTAATGGGTTTACCTGACCATGTCAGAACAGGTTTTTATATCCTTTAATCTCACTCAGATTGATGGCGGGTCTACCCCATCATATGAGATAATATTTTGATTGTTTTAATGGCGAATGTTAAATCCAAGAGCTTTCAGTCTGAGTGATCAATTCCATCCAAATGTACTTTTACGGTCCTCCGGTCTTTACTGATCATTACCCTACCAACTGTACCCACCCACCCTACCTTAGATGCAGTTTGTATTTGTTGGACAAGCTGGCATTTACAGATGACTCTGGAAAACATGGCATCATAATCATTCTGCTGCGATTAGATTCTGAATCTCCTATAGTAAGGATTATCTCAAGATCTTAGCTCTTAGCTTTGTGTTATTCTGTGTTCAGGTCTTGTTGGAGTTGAGAACACCTGCTCTACATAAATTTACAACTACGTTCACACACTTCAGGCAAATGACACTCAGATCTGCTTTTGTCATGTCTTTTTAATTCTGATTTGTGCCAATATCATATGTGGTATTAATTTCAATACAGATCTGATGTTTTGGACTGCGACCACAGTTTGAACAGTTATATCAGAATTCACTTAACTTTTACATCATTTTTGACCAACATACATCATCATTCTGCACTTGCATAAACATAATTTTCCTCTTTGCTGCTCATTAACCCTTGATGAGTTCACTACACTGGTGTGGTCAGACTTGGCTGTTGTCCGAAGTGAATGATCACAGTGGTTTGATTAGGATGTTAAGGGTTTTGCGTAATCAGCTGTTAAATTTCATACTGCTTTCCCATGAGAACTGGCACTGAGCCAGAGAATATGATTGCCCTGCTCGACATAGATCACAACTTATCAGTTTTCAATCGCAAAATCTTATTTTAGGTTTCAGTCATTGAAATACACATTACTACTATAGAAAAAAAGTCTTAAAATGCACATCTGTTTTCTACTAAAATAGCAATAAAATTCATATTAAACAAACTGATCATGTGCTTTATTAATATCATAGAGTAGAAAGTTATTGTTTTTTAAGTTTCTTTGTTTGTTTTTGTTTTTTGCACATGAGGGTCAGTTTAGAACCATGATTGATTTACATTGGAAATCTTATATTGACCACATTAAAAACAAAGAAACACATACAAATTTTGAACATCTATACAAAAAGAAAAATCTGATTTGGGCACTAAGTCGTGCAATGTAAACATAGACAAATTGAACTAATATAGTAAGCTGCACATCAAAATGTGGTCTCTTTCTTAAACTTGATTTTGCTAGTTGGGACCTTTTCTACAAGAAAGTTTCTGGCTGCTGTATAAATTTGCTATAGGAAGTTGGTAGAGTTGAAAAAGCCCCAATGCATCCTATGGCCAGTCTGTTCCTGCCCATTTTCAGCTATAATTATGTCAACTGGGAGGGACTCTGGACTCTCACTTCACCAACTTTTCACATTCCTGAGAGGTGCAACCTGATGCCTGTTCAATTCTTGAGATATATCACGAAAATTATAAATGACTGGTGTTCAATAGATCCAGTCCATGTTTTCAGCTCATGTGAAGTCAGGGCCATCTGCCAATATATTCAGATTAGTAGTCAAGTGATACAGTATGAAGCTTTCAGCAGTTGCCTCTCAAAGGATTTGTTCCAAACCCATGGAACTTTCTTTCGTGGAAAACAAAAAGAGACATTTTTAGTAGTGTACTGGTCATTCTTTTTCTTGCAGTTACTGTACAGTGAATGTGTACTGGAGCTTTCAACCCTCATAAAGGATTCCAAAGTCATATAAAAGTACCATAAAGCATCCCAAGTTGTCAACTTTTTGGTATCGAATGAAAAACTGCTGTTTTAGTATACAAATATATAGTATAAACAAAGTATAAATATAGTCATATAGTATAAACAAAGACAAAAATATGATTCCACAGATATTCATGCACATCACTAATATTATTTAACACAAATATATTTCAAATTAAACTTGTTAAAAGTTGAAATTGATCTTATCTTCTAGCAGTGTGCTCCAGCTGGCTATGGGCCCAAAAAGGACTGTCCTATCCCCCGATGAAAAGTCAAACCTACACACACCACACACAATCACAGGTTTTACTTAAAAAATGTAAAGTTGTGTTGGTGCCTGAGGGCAACACCAATGTCATAGAGCATTAAAGACTCAGTACTACCAACTAAAAATTTGTCACACAACTGTTGTATTGGCCAGCCTCTACACAGATGAGGGCAAAAAATATTAGCCTTCCTGTGACAAGTTTATAAGTGAAGTTTAACAGCAAGGACATTTTCACAGTATTTTCCATAGTATATTTTATTCTGGAGACAGTCTTATTTCTTTTAGTTTAGTTGGAAAAAAACAATCAATATTATTATTCTTTTTTTGACTGGCTACAGAACAAAACACTGTTGTTAAATGACTAATGCCTAATTAACACAACCTGCCTAGTTAACCTAATTAACCTAGTTTTGCATTAAAATGGCATTTTAAGCCGAATACTAGTATCTTCCAAAATAACTAGTAACATTTTACAGTATGTACTCTCATCGTGGCAAAGACAAAATAATTTAGTTAGAACTAATATGTATAAAATGTGTTCTTTTTGTTAAACAGCTCTTGGGAAATTTTTGAAAAACAATTCAAAATTTCACAGGAGGGTAATAATTTTGCCTATATGTTAAATTAAACGCTGCAATATACTTGTCATAAAGCATGCATGATATATTTTTTTAACATTTTATCCATGCAGGAAAGAGTTGTATTGGTCACGAGTAAAGCATCATCATCAACTATTCCTTTAAATGATTAAGTCGGCGCCTGAATATGTGCTTGCATCCTTGTCTGGATCCTACTGTTTTTTTCCCCTCCAGACACACATTGGCATTTTTTATTGTTATTATTATTCTTGTAGGCCGTGTTTATGTTCAGACCAAGGACATGCTGCTTTCTAGTCTCAGATCAGAGTGTGGCGTGCCACTTAAACTTGTCTCTTTGCTCTCATTCTCTCGGACTCCTGCTGCAGATGCTGAGTGAGGGCCTGTTTTCCACGATAGTTCATGTGAGGTGATATGTATCATCTCACGCGAACCTTCATTGTCAGAGAGTGCAGCTCGGCGATTGTGCCTCATTGCGACAGCTCCACTGAGGCTTGCAAGATTGTCTGCGTTGCAGGCCTAGTTTAAGAAGCTGCAGGGCTTACAATGAATCATGTTGCTAGATTTCATTCGAGGCTGAGCGTTTGACCCCAAGAAAGAATGTTTTGTGCCACACGAACATGCAGTCCAACGCATTCACTCACAGTCGCCTGCTTTATCTCTAGTTCTGTCATCTTTTTCTTATTTTTTTCCTGCCTGCTCGTCCTATTTACACCCCAGCACCTGTCCATGCCATCCTTCCCACCTACTTCCAGGACAAGTAGCCCATGCGTTTCCCCCTCGGCCCCTCTCTCTGTCGTCTGCATGCTGGCCTGCAGGCTTGGCGCTCTGAGAGGTAATGCACTGTGGCATGAAACCCCCTGCTCCAGAGTCACATCCCATTCTGCCTCATCATTACTTGCTGACATGGGAATGAGATTACAGGGGGTTATGGGTAAGGGGCATTGAGAGATTGAAGCACATTGATGACACCCATTCATTTTGTCGTCTTCACATGAAGAAAACCAGACTCATATAGCTGTATAGAAGGCTTTGGGAACACACAAGGAGAAAGAATGGCTAATGTTAATTGGTGGGTTTTTGTGAAGTGGTTTTTGGTTCTTGTGTTCTTTAATCTTTATCGTTTTGTTTGTAAATAGGAAAAAAGAAACATCAAAACATTTGAAACACACTTTTGTTATTAGAAACATTTTTTATTTAGTTTTTTATAACTATTTCATATTTTGTTTTAGGACTTTATATAGTAATATATTATCACAACATAAAAGGGAAAATTATGTGTAAAATCTAAAAAAATAATAACCTAATAAATAACATTTGATTTGCTTTATATATATATATGGTGCGACACGGTGGCTCAGTGGTTAGCACTGTCGCTTCACAGCAAGAAGGTTGCTAGTTCGAGTCCCGGCTGGGTCATTTGGCATTTCTGTGTGGAGTTTGCATGTTCTCCCCGTGTTCGCGTGGGTTTCCTCCGGGTGCTCCGGTTTCCCCCACAAGTCCAAAGACATGCGCTATAGGTGAATTGGGTAGGCTAAATTGTCCGTAGTGTATGTGTGTGAATGAGTCTGTATGGGTGTTTCCCAGTGATAGGTTGCAGCTGGAAGGGCATCCGCTGCGTGAAACATATACTGGGTAAGTTGGCGGTTCATTCCGCTGTGGCGACCCCAGATTAATAAAGGGACTAAGCCGAAAAGAAAATGAATGAATGAATGAAATTGGCCGTAGTTTATGTGTGTGAATGAGAGTGTATGGATGTTTCCCGGAATGTCATTCACTGTGTAAAACATATGCTGGATAAGTTGGGGGTTCATTCGCATCATTTGAAGTGAATTAATAATACTTTTTCATTAAATGTGTTACTGAGACATTTTTTAAAATACAATATCAAGACATTTTTTAAAGAAACTTTTTTTAATTGTAGTTTTTTTAAATAAAGTAAATAGGATAGGATCATCACCAACCCTGTAATTCTTGTTTTCACTCTATACTGCATGAACATTTAACATGATTTTTACCTTTTTTTTCACTCTCTGCGCACAGAGCCTGTCACAACAGATTTATTTTTTCCGCTTTAGCTTTTGTTTCTTCATTTGTGTGTGTGTGTGTGCGTGCGTGTGTGTGTGTGTGTGCGTGCGCGCGTGTGTGTGTGGTGGAGAAAAAAAAGTATTTGTTTGGTAACATTGCTCTGTAATAAATTTGTGAATTAGAGCAGCATAATTTGCTGGAGCTGAATTTGCTGTTGAAACAGATGTTCTTTAAATCATTGCATTTTTTCACTCCAGCTGCAGGAATGTGTTGTTTGCCGTCGTTCCTAAAAAACAAGACGAAATCCATCTGTGGGAATCTGTGTTGCATTATTGCTACTATTTCTGTCTAATAACGCTCTGTTGTTTACACCGCAAAATATTCTTTCTGAAGAAACAAAGTTCTTGCGAGCCCAGAATATGTGTTGTGGATCCGCTGTGTTTATTTGTTTACATGCACGTTGTCACGGCGCGCTTTGTCTTCCAGTACTGAGAAGGCTGTGTTTCCTCCTTAAAGAATCGCACCTTCTTTTCTCAGCGAGTCAGGAAAGTTTGGCCTTACAAAAAAAAAAGAAAAAGTTCTTTGCGTTTCCTCTTTACACGCATGATCTTTGATTTCCGGCAATGTAAGATCAAAATTGCTGCTTGCGCTCGCGCCGCCTTTCATGCACCCCTCTTGCATCGCAGCGTGAAAAAACAAAGAGCGGCGAGACGGAGATGTGCAGGAAATCTTACAGGCCTGCCACTCAAAGCATCCACCATCACCAAACAACGGCATCTGCCTGCCACCACAAATACATTAGAAATCAATTATTTATGGAACGCAGTCAAGAACTCTTTAATCTTCTCCTTTTATCCAATTAAAATGCCTAACCGCTTAAAGCCTTTCACAAGGCTTGTGAGCAACACGCTCGGCCTCTTTTTTTCTTTCTTTATTCCATCCTTATTATTTCTTCCTTTCTTTTTTTTCTGAACGTTGCATATAAGAAAGAACGGCGACTTCATGGGGACGGTGAGGACAGAGGAGAAAGTGTATAAAGTGTAAATGAACTCTTCCACTCCTACCCCTTCTGGTTACAAAGGAACTATTTGAAGTTTTAATATGAAGACTCGCTTTCCATTCCCAGAGCAGAGGACACAAGGGAAAGCCCAGGCCCTTTCATGCACGCTCGCTCTCTGCCCAGTGTTAAGGGGGATTCATAAGCAGTTGAGCTGGATAGAGATGTACAAATGATGCTTTTATTATGCAGGAATACGGCTGAGGTCTTTTATTGCAAATTTGTTTAAGTCATAAACAAAATTCGCTGATGTTATTTGTCATTCTGGTTTATTTGTAGTTGGCTTGTCCTTAATTATAATGTGTCATGCTGGCTTAATTTCTTTTAGTTGTAGAATCCAAAATCGGTGTTCTATAAGGATTATACACTTTGTAATGTCAAACTTAATCAAGTACTCTATTTGTCATTCTAAAGCAGAATGTTCTTTTTGAATTAAAATTTGTGATCTGTATTTTTGATGTCGTGTATATGTTATGTAAGGGATAAAGTACATCCAGGTGGATTTTATCGCAGAATATACCCCGACAGGCTTATCAGCAGGCAGACGGGAAGCTAATTAGATGCAAAGCTGAAATAAATGAAAATGGCTGAATGGAGCATATGCTAACCATACATATTATTCAGTCACATGATGGTGCTAAACAGTCAAAAGCAGCAGCATGACAAACAAGCATATAAATAGGGATCATATTCACTGATGGTCAAGATGATTTGAAGTACCCGCATGAGTCTGTGTTATTTCTTTAAGCAATTGATATCTCGGAATAACATAACTTTGAATGTCATGATCTTCTTGGAACATGAAAAGTTTTTGCCTTTAATTCTATCTCCACAGCAAGTAGCGTTGTCAATCTGACAAATTTGTGTTACCAATACCAGTAAACTTTTTGTTTTGTTTATTTGTTTAATAAAGAAAGAAAGAAAGAAAGAAAGAAAGAAAGAAAGAAAGAAAGAAA
>CAIGQV010019356.1:20902247-20923669 GCA_903798115.1 Danio jaintianensis | reverse complement strand
AAGAAAGAAAGAAAGAAAGAAAGAAAGAAAGAAAGAAAGAAAGAAAGTGATTAAAGGGATAGTTCATGCAAAAAAAAAATTTTTTTTTTACAACACAACAGAAGATATTTAGAAATAAAAACTGGCAGGCCATTCACAGTAAAAAAAAATCTATGGCAGTCAATAGCAACCAGATTCCAACATTCTTCCAAATATTTTCTTTTGTGTTCAACAGAAGAAATAAACTCAAAAATGTTTGAAACAAGTGCAGACTGAGTAAATTATGACAGCATTTTCTATTTTAACTATCTCTTTAACTTCTGTTTGTGACATATTGCAGTGCTTGTGCTATTTCTGACATGGAGCAACGGATTTGCACATCCACTGTGCACAGCCTCTAATAGATCCATTAAGATGCAAGGCAATATAACAGCGGTCACATTCTGTGTACACATGGTATTTGGATCACAAGAACGCATAATGTCGTGTACTCCTTGATGATATCTCTCATTACTGAAATAATCCTTTGTTTCCACATGTTTTGTATTTACTAATCTCTTACTGTATGCTTGAATCAGTGGGCGGGGCTGAAGAGGCAATGATGCAGAAATAGGCGTTAATCTTCTGCAGAGGCGTCTTTTGTCTCACTTCGACATCATACTGAATCAAAATTAAACAAGTTGTTTTGTCTTCTTGTTTTCCGTCAAATTCTGTTTTAAAATGTGCTAATCTGTAACTTGCATTTTTTTAGAACACAATATGTCAAAAGATCTACATGTGTTCTACATGTGTACATCTTCATGTGTAACACTTTATAATAACTGCACACTATTAATAAGTCCTCACTTCAGATTAGGTCACAAAACTGATTGACGTTATGTTAATAAAGCATTTATTAACACACAGAGTAACTATTACTATATGCCTGAATAATAACATGTATAAATGTTCATTTGAATAGTTTATTAATCATTTACTTACTCATTCTGAATTACCTTAAAAAAACCACAGACTACTGCTTTGCAAATAATGCAATATGCAAAAATGCAGATATGCTAAGTATAAGAATACAATCATTAAACACTTTATACATGTGCTTATACAGTAAGTCAAGAATACAGCATTTGTAGCTGTACGGTCGTGGCCAAAAGTTTTGAGAATTACATAAATATTGGAAATTGGAAAAGTTGCTGCTTAAGTTTTTATAATAGCAATTTGCATATACTCCAGAATGTTATGAAGAGTGATCAGATGAATTGCATAGTCCTTCTTTGCCATGAAAAAAACGTAATCCTGAAAAAAACTTTCCACTGCATTTCATTGCTTTCATTAAAGGACCTGCTGAAATCATTTCAGTAATCGTTTTGTTAACTCAGGTGAGAATGTTGACGAGCACAAGGCTGGAGATCATTATGTCAGGCTGATTGGGTTAGAATGGCAGAGTTGACATGTTAAAAGGAGGGTGATGCTTGAAATCATTGTTCTTCCATTGTTAACCATGGTGACCTGCAAAGAAACGCGTGCAGTCATCATTGCGTTGCATAAAAATGGCTTCACCGGCAAGGATATTGTGGCTACTAAGATTGCACCTAAATCAACAATTTATAGGATCAACAAGAACTTCAAGGAAAGAGGTTCAATTCTTGTTAAGAAGGCTTCAGGGCATCCAAGAAAGTCCAGCAAGCGCCAGGATCGTCTCCTAAAGAGGATTCAGCTGTGGGATCGGAGTGCCACGAGTGCAGAGCTTGCTCAGGCGAAGACTTTTGGAAGATGGCCTGGTGTCAAGAAGGGCAGCAAAGAAGCTACTTCTCTCCAAAAAAAAACGTCAGGGACAGATTGATCTTCTGCAAAAAGTATGGCGAATGGACTGCTGAGGACTGGGGCAAAGTCATATTCTCCGATGATGCCCCTTTCAGATTGTTTGGGGCATCTGGAAAAAGGCTTGTCCGGAGAAGAAAAGGTAAACGCTACCATCAGTCCTGTGTCATGCCAACAGTAAAGCATCCTGAGACCATTCATGTGTGGGGTTGCTTCTCATCCAAGGTAGTGGGCTCACTCACAATTTTGCCCAAAAACACAGCCATGAATAAAAAATGATACCAAAACACCCTCCAACAGCAACTTCTTCCAACAATCCAACAACAGTTTGTTGAAGAACACAACGTTTTTTCAACACGATGGAGCACCGTGCCATACGGCAAAAGTGATATCTAAGTGGCTCAGGGAACAAAACGTTGAAATTTTGGGTCCATGGCCTGGAAACTCCCAAGATCTTAATCCCATTGAGAACTTGTGGTCAATCCTCAAGAGGTGGGTGGACAAACAAAAACCCACTCATTCTGACAAACTCCAAGAAGTGATTATGAAAGAATGGGTTGCTATCAGTCAGGATTTGGCCCAAAAGTTGATTGAGAGCATGCCCAGTCGAATTGCAGAGGTCCTGAAAAAGAAGGGCCAACACTGCAAATACTGACTCTTTGCATAAATGTCATGTAATTGTCGATAAAAGCCTTTGAAACGTATGAAGTGCTTGTAATTATATTTCAGTACATCACAGAAACAATTGAAACAAAGATCTAAAAGCAGTTTAGCAGCAAACTTTGTGAAAACTAATATTTGTGTCATTCTCAAAACTATTGGCCACGACTGTAGTTATAAACTGCTTACTAATGTCTATTAATGTAGAGTTAATGCTTTACAAATGATTAATTAACTATTTGCTAATGCTTAATAAATGATTCATATTGTGCAGTTATTATAAAGTGTTACCCATTTTATGTCTCAGTATATGACCACTTCAATGCTGTCAATAAATATAATACATTAAAACAGCATGTAGTCTTATATATATATATTTATTTATTTTTTTTTTATTATTTTTTTTTTTAATATATATATTTTATATATATATTTTTTTTATTAGATAAATATTGCATCAAAAATATCAAACGAAAGTGCACAGATTTCATTTGACATCAATTGACTAAGTGAGCAGCTCACTCACTAAAAACTCTTGTTATCATAAAAAGATCTGTTTCTGCTATACAAGTTCCATTAATATTTTTTCTATAATTTTTACATTGTAGATTGTGTCAAAACAGCTTAACAGATCGAGAAAAGAGAATAAAAGCCATTTGTCTACAAATGCATCTCTGCTATACTGTATATTGCAATTATGCTTTGTTAAATTCTATTTTTTTAAGCTCTAAGGTTTTGAGTGGATTCTGACTGGCATCGAAACCTGACCTGGTTGACCTTTTGTGCATAGCTTATCGTGTCAGCACAATTTAACCAAAGAAATCTAGAGTACACTTTAAAGGGTTAAACACCTCTGATTGGCCATTACATTCATATACACAACGCACATGTCTGTGATTGGCTACAATGCTCAACGCTGCGAAAATAGTAACATTTTATGGTCTTCACAGAGCGCTCACAATAGACGCATGGAAAGGTTTTAAAGCATCAAGAACCAAATCAGCCCAAATCAAAGGCTGATATTATTATGTTTTTAAAATGTTAGTATTAACTTTTAAACAGAATTTTAATAATTGTAATAATGTTAGCAATTTAAATATGGTTCAAAGTTTTTAGGGCTTTTTGGGGACAGAGTTTTTTTGGGCCCTTTATCATGTCTAGTCTAGAAAACTGTGATCATTGAGCGCTTTCATGGTTGTATTGTTCCTGCATTTGTGTGTCAGATCATTGCTTTTGTATATACAGTATTACATTTTAAAAATGTGTTGATTTTTAGGAACTGAGAAATATAGATTTTTTTCCTCAGTCAAAAAGTGATCACCAAAGATGTTGGTTGCAAATGATTCAAAGAAAAATCCGGCCCCACCTTTAAGAGACATTTGTGAGCATAAGACTCGCTGATTTCCTGCCTGCATAGATTAGGTCTCACATAATGCATGTTTGACTGGACTGTTTGTGTCTGTAGAGATTTCTTTGCAGCTGCTGATGTGATTTATATGAGTCCTCGTCCTGTATTCCCTGCTGACTCCAATATTGTGAAAAACGTGACCTGCAGCTAGTGGAAACCAGATGACATGCTAAATAACAATAACAACATACACCTACAGACGGAAGTGTTGCTGAATGATCTGTAAACATGTCCACCACTTCCTACTAAAACTACTTTACTGAAGCATAAACAAACTTCACAACATGTCTTTTTTTACTGCTACTGTACCACAATAAAAATTCTCAAGTATAAGATCAAAATAATAAAATAGTTATGATTTAATATATGTATTTCTAACCCAGTTGTAATCATAATATAAAAAAAAATGATTTCACGTTTGCTAAATTTGAAAAATCATTTAATTAAACACTGAATTGATGTCTTCAAATAATACACATAGGTTCAGATAATAACTACTGACTAGCCTAAAAATCTCATTTTACCCAGATCCCCATAGAACACACACAAATAAGTTAGACTGTAGACTTTAACCTAATAAAATAGGTCCTAGAGGTTTGATACACAGAAATTACATCACAATCATTTTGATCTTCTTGAAATGAAATTTCTTTTATAAGCATTGTGTAAGTTTAGCATTGCAGTATTGTGACTAAAGCATTTGTTACTGACTTTTTGTTAGTGTTTGACTCACTTCAGCAACATAACTTGCTAATCTAGTTTCCAACCCTGTTGCTGTAGTAATTAGTAAAATTTAGGCTATTTTTTTAAGATATATTTTATACTGATAATTAGTACATGTTTAGCTAATTGTTTTAATGTTAGATAGGTAGCTACTCTAAGCTTTGAAAGGTGGGTGGTCCATTTTTACTGATGAAGTGGTCCTTCACCTGACATTTTTTTGGATTTTCAAATGGATATCTTTGTGCGCACACATCCTGTGAGTCCAAGGCATTCCCACCCCGCCTGGGGAAGGAGGATTTCTGAATGGATTCCTCTACTCAGGCTTTGAGGGTGACCTGAGCTCATTCATTGGCTTTATTTCCCACTCACTTTCTCTTTTTCCACACTTGTCTCTCTCACACACTTGTTTGGCTCAGAGGTGCCTGTGATCCAGAGCCGCTCTCGTTTCAGCCCATCTGAAGTGATTACCTTTGCTTGGGATTCCAGCCACCCCCACAAGTCCCCTGGGGAGCCGCGGCAGGCAGACGCTCCACTTTATTTCCTCCGCTTGCTCTGTGCTCTTCCTCACGGAGCCCTGCTGCAGGTACAGCCCAGCGGGGTTCACTGGAAATTATCTAGAGATCGGCATCACTGAAGTAGCTCGCATTAGTTTTAGTGACAGTTCAACAAAGGGCACACAACACCGAGCTAAGCTGTAATTATGAATCAACATGCCATTTATTATTGTTTATGCTGTTGTTTTGTAGACAGTTGTGGCAATGCATGGAAAGCTTGTGTGGGATCATTTCACTGTGCTTTTAATTGAAGTAATGGCCTGTTTGGCTGTTATGGTGCTGCTTACAGAATCAATCATGAAGCTCTATTGTCTCCCGATCCAGCACCCCAAAGGTGCTCTGATGGATTGAGATTTGGTGACTTTGGAGGTCATTTGATTATAGTGAACTTACTGTCATTTTCAAGTATGAGACGATTTGATATTTGTAATACAGATTAAAGTAGCCATAACAAGATGGGTGCATGAGCACTATGGTCATAAAGCATGCATGGTCATGGTCAGCAATATTACGCAGACAGACTGTGGTTTTTAAATGAGGCTCAGTTGGTTCTAATGCTGGGTTCACACCAAAAGTGATATTAAGTAGTCAGGTGAGTTGATTACTAAATATATAGGCAAATTTCCACTGGGTGGAGCGAGTGATGCAGAATTCACGACACATTAGTCACGAATGCATGGAATTTGCCTCAATGTGTCTTCTAGTAAAACTAGAGTAAACTAGAGTGAGTGATGTGGTGCTCTGTGTTTGGTGTGAACCCAGCATAAGGCCTGCCAATCAAATTTCCCATACACCATTATACCACAAACAGCCTGTACTGCTGGTACACGGCGGGATGGATCCATGCTTTCATGTTGTTAATGGCCTCAACATCTGAATGTCTCAGCACATGTTGCCTTACATTTTTAAGTTGAATCAAATTGACTTTATAAGTAATTTAAAATTCCATCAATTAAACTTACCGTACTTAAAGCAAGTTAAAAATCATACTTAAAAGATAAAGTTGAAACCAGGCCTCATTAGCTAATTATGTATTGATCGAATTCATACGATTTTATGTATTTGTACAAAAATAAGCTTTTAATCCTAACTAGCATTGGAGTATGAGCAAATTATACTAAAATGTACAAATGAGATTGCACAAATTCATATAAATTAGCTACTAAATCAACAGCTGTGCCACATTTAGTCACTTAAATCACATTTCTTTCAACAGCTTCAGCAGATCATCTTGCTGCCATGTGATTGGCTGAAGAGATACTATAATACCGAAGATACTATAATCATTCTATAATTCTGACTTGGCGATTAGGAAAGTATTTTTATTTGAATTAATTAAATAGAAAAACATTTTTAGTGTCCCTTTTACATGAATTTAATATAAGTTTTCTGAATAAATGTGCTAAAATATGAATTTGATTGAGACCAAAATAGCTTTATCTCAGGGATAATAAACTTTGTAAACTTTTAAAGAATATAAATTGCATTCATTAATGCTCGCAGTGTTCAAAATTCTAAGTAAATGCCTTTTGTTTATAATCCTGCTTCTTAATTTACCTTGTTTAGTTTTTTTTCATAATGACATGATAAAAATACTGATGCCTTTTTTCCAATGCATTGATGAAACTGAACAGATATCGCTGCGTTAATCCATACGCGTGAGGAGAATTATCTACGATTAAAACTTTGTTGAGAAGAGGTGCTCATATTCAGCTCAGCTTTGATATCTAATCTGAAGAGCGGAAAAGTTCAGTCTGTTTTGTTGATGCCGCCGACAGCTTCAGCAGTGAAAATGGGAGCGTGTCTGATATTTTTCCTGCTCACTGCTTCGCCTTTTGTCTGTGACAAGCTTGAACTCTGGCTCTCATTGCAGTCAGAGGGTGTATCATTTCTAAAAACAGGCTTAAATGAAGCACAAAAGAAAAAGAAAAGAAAAATGAGGAGCTACAGAACTAAAGTTAAGTAAATTAATTCACAATATCTCACATTCTCTCTCTCTCTTTTTTTTGAGATCGTATCTGTCGTCAGATGTGTAAAAAGGCAAACACCACAAGATATGGCTCTAAAGCGCATTATTTCCTGATACTGCTAATTAAACTGCTAGCGTCATTAATTGGTTTGAAGATATCTTTGCATTGAGTTGGAGACATCTTAAGCTCAATTAAAGATAGCTTCAACTCAATTACAGATATCCAAATGCCGTGTCCCACAATATGCAATCAGGATCTTTTTTCGGTGCAATACCAGATGCCCTGTAACACAAAGATTGTGCTCTTTCCACTTCCAAAGTTTTATCATAAAAAGATTGTGTGCGCTTCAATGTGCCAATGTGTTGTTTAATCCTGTTCTCATCCAAGTGGAGATATTATATGTGGCTATTAGGGATGATAGAATTGGAATGTGAGCTCTTTACGCTTCTGACATCGTCTGAGTGATAAGTTTCATGTTTTAGCATGTTGTGATGAGCGAGTTGACAGATGGCAGGTGGTATTTGCGCAAGCTCTGCTACATTGATCTGCATTCTCTTCGCAAAAGAAAAAAAAGAAAGAAATCAGCTCAGTCTCGATTATGTGACTGACCTTATTAAGCGCCTTAGATTTCTACAATTGTAGGGCAACCGATCACTTTGCCCTTTTAAAAAGGAAAAAAAAAAAACACTTTAAAGGGGTAAATTCCCTAGAGATGGTATCAATCTAACTTTAGAAATGCTCCTCATATTCTGTTGCATTTGACACTGAGTCTTTTAGTCCTTTTTATCCACGAGACTTGCAATTACTCAGTAGTGTAGATTATGTTATCATTGGTTGTACCACAAAGGAGAGTTGGCTTGAAAGGGGCGACAGAAACACAGTTTATACAAGATTATCTTTGAACCTGAAAGCTGAAGTGTTATTCTGCTTTATAGATGAAACATCTCATGCTCTTTTTGAAAAAAAAAAAAAAGCATGCAGAAACAGTGGTTTGGAGGAGAGCAGAGGGTGAGCAACTGAAATAACCACTTAAAACAGCTATAGCTCCTAACTACAACACATGCATAAATATGGACAATCTCAATCGTTGGATTAAAGATACATTACATTTTTAATTAAAAAATATAAAGTTTGGTTTAAAACAATACAGCGTTTTTTAGACTGTAGCATATCTAATTCATTTAACCATCTAAGCAGTGTGCAAATTATACAGTGACTATCAGAGGACTTGCCTTTTCTCTGCATTTGTGTAATACAGACTGTACAGCTATGCCTGCCTCATTGAACCAAATATATTTAATTCAATTATCTCATTAATTATAACTTATTGAAGTTTTCAGTGGTTTTAGGGATAATGTGGATTGGATACTGACCTACAGTAAGCTCTGATGAGCTACAGTAATATATTTACTTGAATAGATCCATTCGATTCTCAAAGATGACCTATTTTTAATATAAAATAGCAAATTAGAATGGTGACAAGTTGCATACCTACATTAATATGGATGATAATAAAAGATCAAGCTTTCTGTTTTACTGTTTAACTTCCATGTGTGAGCATAGGCATCTATAAAAATACAAACTGTGAGTCTAATTTGACTTTTAGGCTATACTGTATGTAGCTACAAACAACTATATAAAAGAAAAGTGTCTTTTGAACACTTGCAGTGTATATCCTTTTGGTTAGATCTGCCAGTATCAGACCACCAAGGATTTTCCTGTATAGCCTCCTGGACTTAATCGTGCATTGACAATGGTATGAACCGTTAAAGGGGCTGTCAATTTTTTTTTTTTTTATTAGATTATTATTTTGTATTATTGTTATTATTTAAGAAACAGATCAGTGCAAACTATTTTCCTTATTTATGGAGCAGACACCCCCCAAACACACACACACACACACACACACACACACACACACACCCACACACACAAACACACATATGTTGTTTTAACAACACAGTTTAGGGGGGATCAAGCATTAATTAGGCAGATCTACCCCACCAAACCCCTCAGTAATTCGCACCCTGCCTCTGTTTTTATACATGTATTTGAGTTTGATTTTGAATATGTTTCTTACTGTTTGTTATTTTGCAGTATATATATTTTACAGACAAATAATTATTGAACCTGTATTTTGCAGGTCGGTGTTCAAGCTGTGGGGAGAATGTGGTTGGTGAGGGCACAGGTTGTACCGCCATGGACCAGGTCTTTCACGTGGACTGCTTCATCTGCATGACCTGTGGCTCCAAGCTAAGAGGGAAGCCCTTTTATGCCGTGGAAAAGAAGGCTTACTGTGAACCCTGCTATATTGTGAGTGTGATCTGCTCTGTGTGCGAACTGGGGCTCGTACACTAAAAAAAACCATATATTCACAGCAAAGTTCTTTTAAATTTTTTTCATAAAAAGCAAAACTAACATACAAACAAAATTACAAAAGTGAGAAAATGGCAGCTTCAAGACGTCTGAAAAAAAATTGACAAAAATGTTTTTTTTATGTTACTTTAACTTATTTTAATGAGTTAATTAGGTGTGTGCTGAAATACAAAGTTTATACAAAGTTTAACTTAACATTTAATCGGTTTGATTGATCTGGTGAAGTTGACTGGAAAAGTGTATTTGTTTCAACAAACATTTAGAGCAGAAATATATTTTTTGTCATTATTTACATTTTTTTCTTTACATATTTTTCAATATTTTCTATTTTATTATTTGTTTACGTGTCAAATTTATTTATATTGCACTTCATAGCATCTTTAAACAATTTATATTGGCTGAATTAAAACAATCAAATTAAGTTGAACATGACCTTGGTTTGTTTAAATTCAGCCCATATCATATTTTTGCAACCACTTACCCTAAAAAATGTATTAAATCCAATGAATATTTTTTTTCAGTGTAGATGGACAGGTGAAGATTTGACAGCAAAGGTCTTTGTCTCTTTAGTATTACATAGTCCTTCAGTAATAGTAAAATACTAATTTAATGCTGTAATGCATTTTCTCAATATTATTGTTTTATTAGAATATAATATGTATATATAATTAGAACAAGAATCATTTGATAACATATTAAAAGACATACAGTAATATAAGGCATAAATGGATAGTTCAGTCAAAACTGAAAATTCTGTCATCATTTACTCACCCTTACAAACCTGTTTGAGTTTCTTCTGTTAAACAAAAAATATGTATTTTGTAGAATGATAAAAACCTGGAACCATTGACTTTCATAGTATTTATTTTTTGGTTACAGTGCAGCCCCAAAATACTAATTAATTGTGTAATTTTATCTTTGTACAGCAAGACATTTTTAATTGTTTAAACATAATACACATCACATATATTTAGGTACAGGTAATATTAAATATATTGTTTAATTTTGAAATACGTTGGTGGCCAAAATTATTAGAACATTTGGCATATTTATTCTTTTTTTTCTACAATGCTCATAAAACAAACTAAATATTTGCAGTCATCATTATGCTCTATAAACCAAGAAATACAAAAAACAAGCTGTCAGTATCACTCAATCAATTCAAATTCATATTGACATTTTTTGCATAATTAATGTCTTTTACCTATGCATTTACTGTTTAATTTACACACCTATTTGCACATTTCTACACACATATCTAAGAGGAAATACTTTAGTGGCACTTGTATGCATGCTTTTTGAAGTTCTAGATTCATTGTCTTCATATGAAGCTACAGTTTCATCTCTCATTCAGCTCCATGTTCTGTGGACATGTCTAAGATCTGCCAGGAGCTCTGTGAAAAGCCTGGATATAGGCTCTTTCATAAATGTTACCCAAACCGTTGCTCTTTTCATAATCATTCACCTATTCCTGTCACACTCCTCATTCTTCCCTGATGAGCAGCTTCACACTTGTTAGCTTGGTAGTCAAATCCATAAGAGGCATAAAGATTAGACAAACAGTGGCCTCGTATGCAAAGGACCAAGCGTCACGTTCAACTCCATCTCATGCATCTGATAAGCATTCACACGGGCAAATCACACTTGAGATGTAGCACGAGTATTAAAATCACATTAGACTGCCAGATAGGATTACTTTCCTTTGTAGATTGGAAACCAAATCAGGGCCCGCATTTCTCCCTCCATCGTCCACCTTCCTTTTTAGTTGCTGAAAATATCTGTTGCAAATTTGCCTATTTCTTCAGGCGAACGGTAAGAGAAAAGAACAATTAGTGACAGTTACAGTAAGACATAAAAATTAACATTTCTCATCGAGCTAGAAGTTGGGAGTTTCTCATAAAGCGCTTACAAAACTTTCTGGGCATGCTTTCCCACATCTGAGAGTTGTGCAACATCTACATATGCTGGAAGACATTAAAGGTTTGGAGAACCATATTTTGCTTGTCATTATTACAAAATGCGTTTTGATTCCTGTTTTGAACTGGAGATTTTTGAACTTCTCCGTGTTGGAAACAAAAAGGGATTGCATTTAGAGTATTGCATTCACTTAGTTGGTAGATCTAGACTTTGCTATTAGCATTGCCATCCTAATTTTGTAAAGTTGGAGAAAGATGTTTTTTAGATCAAGTGGGGTAGTTCTGGCCAGAGTTTGATTTACTGAGTCTAGAAAGATCCGCAAACAGATTTGAAATAAAAGCCTGCACTAAGTGTTTAAGACTCAAACTCTTTCACACCATTTCGACAGCCACATATTTCGAAGAGCTGTCAATCAGATCGTTTCACACTCAGGTGTCAGTAACCTAGTCTGACCTTTCTCAACCATGGCTCTTCACAGTATATATAAGAAAGCAAGCTCTGCAGAAGTGAAATATTTTTAGGGGAAAAAGTGGGGGTTCTTTATTTGATTTGTGGTTTCTATATAGACAGGATGGATCGCATACTGACCCACTTTCAAGCTGACAAAAGCAAAAGTGCAGAAAAGTCCATTTCTGTTTGATCAATCTTTACTGTAAGTATAACATTTGGAAACCCAGAGCCAGTCAGTGCCAAAAATAAGTATTAGCCCAACTCACAAAGAAACCAGGCCATTCCTCAAACTGCCTTTTATTTCATCATTGTTTCCCGATTGTACTTGTGTTATTTCCATTTCCACTGGCACATGTAGCCTACTTACGTTTCTGTTGTGGCCTCAGTGTTTCCCTGTTTCCCTTTTAAGAAACCACTGTATTACAGAGCCAGCACTTTCTTTAGTGTTCTTCCCTTTATACAGACTATGCAAAATTTCAAAGAGGCCAGAATATTGTTTGTATTGGTCAGATTTGTTTAACATGTTAATTGTCATAAACTAGAGGTGCCAATATTTTATTTTATTTTATTTTATTTTTTATTTTTTTAACTATGAAAAGCTATTGACCTTATTCTGCGATGTGAAAGTGCGCTCGTTTTTGTGACTGTTTTAGAATTTCAGATTCAGTTGCCTATGGGAAAAATTACTAGGAATAATAAATGGGAGAAAACGGTCAAACTACTTTCTCTACAAATAAGTGTGTTCATGACTATACATAAAAAGTAGAATAACATAAAAAAGAAAATATCAGTTTGCAACATCAAGCAGTATAACGAGCTGTTTTTAACATCTAGAAATCAATGGAAGTGAATTGTCTAGAAACAATGAAGTGAGACTGGATATCTCTAGCCAAAAAGATTCCAATGGCTGCATCCGCTTGTGTGTAAAAAATAAGGTCAATAAAGAAAAAAGGCCATCCTAGCTGGATGGAGAAGTTGTGATGAAGCATGCTGAGCATGCCCTGTTCACACCTGCAACATGCGTTTTTGTCTATACAATCCAAGTACAGGTGTGAACAGATTGTGAAATGTTTTGAGCTTGTCCACTTTCTACAACTTCCAGAGGTATCCGAAAAGGCCATTTGACCGAATTGCTAGTAGTGCAAATGCACATGTGGTTGAATGTGGTCAAACACCCGCTAAACTCTCTGCGTGAGCCACTAAACTCAATCATAAAGGCCCCCGTATACTTAGAACGAAATAAAAAAAAGAACTGGCCACAGTTCTTTTTGTGTTTGTTTCAGCAGTTCGAAACAGCTCACGATTGGTCAATTACGCAATTAGTGGGTGTGTCGTGGAGCTCCGCCTTCATTGACGGGCTTTGTATTCTCGCACTTCAAAAGCCATGGTCACACTACACTTTTCGCCCAATTGACTTCCATTCATATGCACGCAAATGCAGCAGACCTGAAACGCAAGCTCATGCAACAAGTTTCACTTGTCGCTGCATTCCAAAGTTCAAACTTGGTAAACTCTGACCTGAGAAATCGCATCACGTGATTGTGTAAGACCAAGATCAAAAAGTGACCTCTTTGTACAGAAATGTACGTAAAATATGGAGCAATTGCTCGCTTTATCGATGTCTAATCTTCTTGTTTGATCCTGCCCCTTTTTGCAGCGCCGTACGACAGAATTTCTCATGCTCAAAATCTATTGTGACCACGGATATTGTCAGACAGGAGAAAAACTTAAGAGGGTTTCACGCATGAACTAGTGTTTTTCATAAGATTTGTGAATGTTTTATTTTATGTGTAAAGTCTTTAATGCACTTTTAATTTTATTCTATTCAAAGAAACTTTCAGGGATGCAAGTGTAAGCCTCCAAACCTTTGGATGGTGCATGTGTTGGATGATTAATAGTAATTTAATTACTTTCAATGTTCTGAATTTTGAATTTAAAATTAAAAAATATATATACATGTTAAAACTGTAAAACAAAATAAAGTATGTACACCTTGTTGACACCGAGTTGATGGGAAATAAAAAAAATAAATGATCTATAATTTCATTCATTCATTTTCTTTTCGGCTTAGTCCCTTTATTAATCTGCGGTCGCCACAGCGGAATGAACCGCCAATTTATCCAGCATATGTTTTACGCAGCGGATGCCCTTCCAGCTGCAACCCAATACTGGGAAACATCCATACACACTTATTCACACACATACACTACGGACAATTTAGCTTACCCAATTCACCTATAGTGCATGTCTTTGGACTTGTGGGCAAAACCAGAGCACCCGGAGGAAACCCACGTGAACACGGGGAGAACATGCAAACTCCACACAGAAACGCCAACTGACCCAGCCGAGGCTCGAACCAGCGACCTTCTTGCTATGAGGCAAACGTGCTACCCTCTATAATTTCATTAGTGCATAAAGTAAACTATTCATAAAGCGTGTTTAAATAATCTAGTAATGTTTTTTTTTGTTTTTCTTTTGTTTTTTGTAAATTGTGAAAATTGCTATTACTATTGCTATTAAATTGCTATTTTTTTGCAGTATTACGTTAAAAAGATCATAGTAAGCCAATACCTGGCCAAAGACACCTCCTTCATCAGAGAAGTGGTTGAAAGTAGTCAAAAGTGGACAAAAGAGACCTTAAGAGAATATTTAAATGCCATGTGTGAATGGTAATGTGTCTCCTTTGTCCACTTGCAATCGGATCAGATCATTTGCCACCCAACACCAGTTTTTATAGTCACACTGTGATAGACTTTTGACAGTGCTCTCTCCCTGTACATCAAGCTATTGTGTAGTATGCTGAGAGAGACACCGAGTTTGTTCATATATTTATTCGCTTGCTCTCATCTGCTGATCTTTAAGATAATAGGAAGTGAGCTATAAGTAACAAGGCTACAAAACAGTAGTTAACCTTTGTTCCAAAGAACAGCACCAGACAATTATGTCTGTCTGTGTACTTCTTCAACAGATGAATCACCTACACAGTTGAAGTATCAGTGACTCAGGCCATCTCTTGAAACACCCGCACTATACTGATCAGCTCTCAGTATGATTGTACTCATCTTCCTCTGGAAGTTTTCCAAACTTGGATCCATGCGCTAAAGAGGGCCGGGATAATTTAAGAACTTTATTTATGCATTTCATCAGCATAAATGTTCTTCTGGCACAAGATCAAAAGGATGGAAGAAATCTGAATTTCTTAATGAAAGTAATTTCTTCTTCTTTTCTCCTCATCCTCAGGGTCATACGCCTCTGTGCGATTAGAGAATGAGCATGAGACTTTGGTCTCTACAGAGACATGGCAGTCCCCCAGTGAGCTGTGGAAAACTTCAAATGAGGCCATAGAGTCAGTCTAGGAATCTTTTAAGATAGGAAGAATGCACATTGTACATTATTTATCAGTTTATTTATCTGCAGAGAAAGGATCATAGCTCTATATTTTCATTGTTCCTATATAAACATCTCATTTACTGCTTTGTTTGCCACTAGGGAGACAGAATGGGGAAAAACACCTGTTATGTATCTAATAACATTAGCTTTTTTTCCCAAAGACAAAAAAACGAAATGTATTGAAATCTTCTTTTCAGCCTCTTGTTAAACTGGTCACGTCTTACTAAACATCTGCGTTTCCTTCTATAAATTCTTATGCTTTATGACTGTCTGTGTGTTATTTGAAGTGTTTTAATACCGTTTTCATGTCAACCTGTTGGATCCTGAGTTAAAATTATAATTGATCATAATGTTATCGTTATAGGATTTCAGCTCAACTCTGTAGCATTTAAAATTTGGATTCATCTTGACTTCAAAAGTCATCTTGCCATCAAAAGACATCTTGACAACTTTGAGCAACTCATTTCTCTGCTTAATTTAAGAGGAGCAAATGTTACTACTTTCTTTAGGAAAGTTACCACTTTCTGTAGGTTCTGTAGGAAATCTATTACATTTCATTAATTCATTTATAAATATTACTATAAGCTTTTATTATGGCAGGCTTCCCATACAGCCAATTTATGGTATCTACAGTTTATACTGTAGTAAATATTAATAAGCAAGCCTGTAGAGTATGTATGTGTAGTGTGTGTGTGTGTGTGTGTGTGTGTGTGCGTATGCGTGTGCATGTGTGTGTGTGTGTGTGTGCGTGCGTGCGTGTGTGTATAAATCTATGGGAAAAATTGTAAAGAAATAAGAGACCACAGTTATCGATTTCTCTGGATCTACCTATTTATTAGGCATATGTTTGAGTAAAATTTTAATATTTGTTTTATTCTATGAAGGTCTGATAATATTTCTTCCAAACAGAAAATGACAACTGCTTAAAATGTTTTGGTATAGGGTTATTCCACCAAATATTGACTTCTTAACTTGTACAGTTGTTAACGTTACAAAATTAACATGTCTGAAAAAACTTTTGGGGGCATGTTATTTTAAGCATTTTAAATGTCCTAAAATGCTTAAAATGACTATTTTTATTTTACATTTGGAAGAAATGTCATCAAGTTTGCAGAACAAAACTAAATGTTTTACTGAAACCTATATGTACAGTATAGTAGCACTTTTTCTTTGTATTAATTTAAAAAGTGCATTTATTTGATTTTAACTGTAGTCTGTCTGTTATGCTGAAAGGTGATAAAACAGTTTCACCAATATTTAAATTGTTTAAAGCATTAAATACAAGACAGGATAGATTACTTGCATTTAATATGCTTTCTATGTACTGTATATGTAATTAGTAATTCAGTTCAAGTGCCGAGCAGTATTTTTCAGTTCTTGTTATTCTGGCAATAAAAGCTATGACACAGTGACATCCAGTAATCGTTCCCTATAGCATCGAGCAGGAAATGTGAGGCCATTTGTTAAAATCTCTTACTTTTGCATATTCTTTGGAACAGCACAGATAGCGTTAGCATGTTTTCCGCCTCTAGGCAATAGACAACACAGAACTTTTGAACAGCGCAACTAGATATCATTCATTCCTTTCAGTAATAGACAGGAAGAGATTCTCTGTTATCTCTCATCTGCTTCCTGCTCTCCCGTCATCTTATCACTCATGTGCGCACAGCATTGCAACTGACCCACAAATCCCAATGGCAAGAATCAGCCTTTGTGCACCGGCGTTCCCTGCTCCACCCATCACTGGCTTATCATTGCTCGTTTGAATGTGGTGCAATACAGATAAACTTATTCACAGCTCAATTAATCCTCCTTTTTGCATGAAGTGGTCTCTAATCCTGTTAATGTGACATCAACGGTTTGTCTGTTGTTTTCACTTCTTAGCTTGATGTGTTTGTAAAGCAGCAGCTGTGGCGTACATCTGGTACCCGTTCTCAGACCTTTTCCGTTTTCAAACAACTAATGTAATCGAGGCTGCACATGCTCACCGAAGCTCTTACACATACTCCACTACCTCAGTGTTATCTTGCACAGTGGGAAGAGTTTTTATGAACAGTCAACAGCATATTATTCACAGTGAGCACACTGATGTTTGCCCAGCATTTACAGAATGTTCGGCCTGCTGACAAACGTTTCAAGTTACTTTGTGCTAAAATATGTTCAAAGTTTACAGCCACTAAATAAATTACCTTCTTATTTAATCCTTTGTTAATTTGCTCTGTGGGGTTTTGACTGGGATTTTGAGGGAAAAGTTCAGCACTCGAGGCTTCTCCGTGGAGCTGTGTGATTAGTGGTGTTACTTAGACACACTAATGTTCCTCAACTCTGCCATGGCTCAAAACACCAGAAGGAAAAATACACTACTTTGGAGAAAACAAAAAGTGTTACTCTAGCGAATGGGAGAGTTGCTTGGTGTGGGTTGAGTGTTGTGTTTGCATGCAAATGTACAAATACTGTAGACCTATCTCAGTGCAGCGGCGGCAAAATGTAGGCGTAAATAGTAAATACAATTTTTAAAGAGACGTTAGTGTACATGGGTTAACGAAATATGAAAGTTCTTTTAGATTGTAATTTAAAGCACATATGCTGAGTACTTAGGATTGTAAATTTTGCGCTGGTTTCATTTGGTTTTGAAAAACTTTGATAATTTTCAAGAGAAGTTTTAATTAAATGATTCTAAAAGTGTCAAGTGGTGTAACTATCAAGTGTGTGTGTGTGCGTGTGTGTGCGTACAGTGTGCATGTATGCGTGTGTGTGTTATATATTCCATCTCGAATACATCTTGGGTTCTTGTACACATTGTGTAATAATAATAATATGTATTATTATCATAAGAATGTTTTTTAAACACACTACCATTAAATTTTAGAACAAATTAAACTTCAGTGTCAAGTGTTGCAAAAAAATCTTACTGCAAACTTTTTAACAGTAGAATATCAACAAAATGAAGTAACATTACTTGTATTATTGAAAAATAAAATTTTTAATGATTACATTTCAATTAAAACATAAGGAAATTATTATAATTATTATTATTATTTTTTATTATTATTATAATAATTATTATTATTATTATTATTATTATTTTATTTTTATTTTTTTTTGCTTTTATCAATTGTTAAAATGAAATCGTACATATTAATTTAGGGGAAGTTGCACCACATGACAAGCACAACTACAGTAACAAGCATCACATCATTGACCCACATTTTTTCCTGTGTAAAATATGCCAGATTGTAACAGTCTTCTGTATCCTCCACAACCGATCACTCAAAGCAGGCCCACAGATGACCAATTTGCATAATTCCTGAGTGAATCGAATGCTAAAAGCAATGCCTAGCGTGTGCAAATATACACCTTCATCATCAGGCAGAATCCCGTCTGTGAATTCCCTTTTGCACCATCTGAACTTTTATAATGGTCACACAGGTTATACATTCCCATGCTTTACGAAGGCATAGTACAGAAGACTGCACAGCTGAGGTTAAATTTATGTGTCCTCTTTCTGAGTGAGTTTGTAGGATGATGCACATTACCATAAATTAAGAGCTTTGTACAGAGAAGCGCTAGTGGGGGGAAGTGCAGCTTGTGGCTCTTTCCCCCAGTGCAAAATCAGCTTTGACATGTGTTTACTCCTCTACATAAATATTTAGGAACACAGAGATTCTCTCTGGCTCAAATCTTTTGCTCAACTCTTTGGTCAAGTCCCCCATGGGCCAGTTTCTATGTCACAAACTGTTACCCATATTTATCAACTCAGCTCGATTCCTTTTTTTTGGCCTTCCAGCTTCTGTTGTGGCCTCTTCCACTGTTTCGGGTGCAAATTGGGTGTTAACTGTCAGGCTACAACTTAAAGGGATAGTTCTCCCAAAAATTTTTAAATTTACTCACTATTTACTTCCCCTTAAGTGGTTTCAAACCTTTAGGAATTTCTTTCTTCTGTTGAACACAAAATAAGGTATTCTGAAGAAAGCTGGAAACCTTTAACCATTGACTTCCATAGTAGTAAAAGCAAATACTGGTTTTCAGCATTCTTCAAATTATCTTCTTTTGTGCTTAACACAAGAAAGAAACTCACAAAGATCTCAAACAAGTAAAGGCTGATTTTGGTTGGGTAATCTATACCTTTATTACCTGCAATTGAAAGTCAACCGTAGTGAAAAGTTCCAAAAAGAACAGAGAAAAGTTTCAGCTCACTGTGAGATTTGATCAGATTTACCAAATTAAGAGTTAAGCAGATCACTCTTGACCTCTTTGACTAAGCTAATCCCTCAGCCGTGATGTTAAATACACAACATTTTCACAGCTAATAAATGAGATCTTAATCCTGGATCAGCGAAAGGAATTGGGACGCCCTGCTGTTTAGCAACAAGAGGTAAATGTCATTTTGTTTGGTGTAAGTTGGCCAGTGCTGATCAGCTCAACAAGACTAATGGCTGAGGCTGCTTTCATTTGTGTTTGTTTGAAGCAGGCAGACTGCGGGGCTGAATGGCATTGAGGTTAATTATGTTAGTAAGGTGCTATGTTTGTGGCACCCTGCAGATCTCTTCCCTGTCGAAACTGCTCTCTTCCTGCCAGGCGGCTCACGTTACCACTGTCAGAACACTTAATTGCCTGGAGCACTTAATTAATTGGAGATCATAATTTCTGGTAATCGGGCATGTTTAACGTGGTCCCCCTTCCCTGTCTTTCTTCCTGGATTTTTACTGCATGATTATTCAGATCTAGACAACTTGTTGGATGGAGGCTGGTTAAAATAAATGGCCAGGTCCCTATGGCCTGCTTCATTACCGTCTGATTTACTGCGCACTCTCTCCTAGAAAATATGGGGTGAAATGCAATCACCATTATGAGATTGCGCATTCAAGAGAATTTGATTTTATTATTTGGTTCAGTGACAAATATGAGTGCCCACGAGACCTGGGGAAATGTTTAAACAGTGCAAAACAGTGTGTGGCAAGTTCTTAGAAATGTGCTCGGAGCATTCATGTTAGTTGCCTGTTGGGTATTAGGGCTGTCAGTAGATTGACAGTTTAAAAAAAAAAGCTATTTTCTGAAAGCTTGTTTAAGGTTTACACACAATCACTAAATTATAGAAGTAATCCATATAATTCATATATTTTTGAACAAAAACAATATTTCACAATATGAAAATTAGGTTTGTTTGTGCATTAATAATAATGCACTCACATAAATACGGTATAACTCCTGCACATCATGCAATTGTCTTTAATTGTAATTTTCAGTATACACACAGGTCATACAGTTTCTGTAATATATTTCTGACAAACGTGCAAAACCATTTCTGGAACAATTTACCAGTAACCAGTAAGATGCAAACACTTTTTCACACTATAGTATATTAAATATTAGTTTGAAACAAGTGAAGGGTGAGTAAATGGTGACAGAACTATTGGGCGAACTATTCCTTTAATAACTCCTGTAATTCAGGTTTTACTGGTACTGTAGATGAACCCGCAGATTGTCCAACAAAAAGACCTGCCATATATTGTATAATGAAACAACAATGGCCAGGTTCCAGGCTGTGCTGAGACATTTTCCCAGAGCGCCTCACTGAGGGTATGTTTTGCCATGTACAGTGGAAGCTTCTGGTAATGTATGTCCTCTGTTGCATGATATCCACATTCCGTCAGCCAGACTGTGCCACTCGGCAGAGCCAACAGCCATGTCCGTCATTGCTCTGGAGGAAGGTGATGACAAGCTAGAGTTTGAAAACAAAGCTTCTCAACAATTACGAATGCTTGCAATAAAGTTCAAAGGCAGTTTATTGACTAAGGATCAAAAATGAAGGAGGTTATAACTTTTTTGTGCAATTAATTGTGGAAGTTTTTATCACGATATTGGCCTAAGCTGTTAAAATTGTAACTTGAACAGGTATAACAACAAACAATAGTGTATGGCTTTATTGTACATGTTAAAATGTAAAAATTAAAAGTTAAATTACAAAAGGATGATAAAATACAATAGGTAGCACTTTACAAAAAATATCTCAATAGTAAATATTAGTTATCGGATTAAAATTGTGATAATGAGAAATAATGAGAAAAAGACTTTTATTAGTTTAAAAAATGCAACATAATTTTATTAGTTAACTCCATTTAATAAAATGATTAACAACTTGTAATAAGATTACAACATTTTTAACTCATTATCAGA
>CAIGQV010019356.1:20889747-20899747 GCA_903798115.1 Danio jaintianensis | reverse complement strand
TTGGACTCGTGATCCGAAGGTTGCTGGTTCGATACTCGGTACCAGCGGGAATTGGGGGTGGGGGGAGTGAATAACCAGCACTCTCCACCACCCTCAATACCACGACTGAGGTGAGTCCCTTGAGCAAGGCACCGTTCCCCCCAACTGCTCCCCGGGCGCCGCAGCATGGCTGCCCACTGCTCCAGGTGTGTGTTCACGGTATGTGTGTGTTCACTAACTGTGTGTGTGCACTTGGATGGGTTAAATGCAGAGCACAAATTCCAAGTATGGGACACCATACTTGGCCACACTACACTTCACTTCACTTCACTTCACTTCACTTCACTTCACTTAAGGTGTTTATCCTCATTTTGATTCTTTTAAGACATAGATATAGACCATTTTGAGGGATGTAAACAAAAACAATAGTCCCAACGTATTTCCTGTTTTACATTTTTAATTTCTATAGCTTCCGAGAATCCAAAAAGAGCCACATATTAACAAATAATGTTATGATAGCTGTTTTAACATTAAGTTATGATTGAATTGCCTCTTATGTTACAGTTATGAAATAGTTTGATAACAAGCAGGAAATGTTCATGGGCCAATGACATGACCACATTGAAATGGTCTATATGTAGTCTTTATACAATACTCACTTCACTCTCTCATTTTATGGTAGTTAATTCTATATTAACTGAATGATTTTATATACAGTATATAATATCTTTGTTTCTGTATGTAAAGGCCAAACCACTCTCATCAAACAAATTTTGCAAACCCACACAGGCTGTTCAGCTAACTGAAATGTCAGTTTTGTAGTCAATGAATCATCCTTTCAAAGCAGCCAACTGACCTTTGACCTCTCAGCTACACTTAGCAAGGACTTGGTTTTCTTTGCTTTGTTAAATATAAATTCAGCTCATGATCTTGATCTTCACAATCATCCAAGTGATTTCGTTTGGACTGTGGCCATATTGTTATCACATGCTTTCATTCGAATTTTGAAATGAGAATATAAATAAATGCATACTTTCGGAGCTGACAGACAATCAAACAGTTCTATGCGAAGCACTACATGATATATTTATGACGACTCAGAGCATTGCTCAAGAATTAAGTATTAAAGCCTTTTGGTTTTAAAACTATTTTGATTTGGGAAGATGTTTAAGGTTTCTAAGGTAAAAGAGACTGAAGGGTATACGCTTTTAATATTCTGTGCAAAACAAATCCGTGCCACCAAGCAAACCGAGAATCATGTAAAATTGATAAAGCCTCCTATCAAAGAAGACATCCAGTAACTTCAGAGTGTTTTGCTTAAATACACATTGAGTAGTGTGAACACATAGCTCATGTGATTTACCTTCATGAATATCGGTTTTAGCTCCGTCCTCTGCAGACAAGTCCTACAAATGAGTGTCATTATTTGTGAAATGCGAGGCTGATTATGTCACTTTTTTTTACTCATTCTTCATGACTGAAACTATTTATGTAAATGCACTAGAAGCACTGTTGTCCAATATTATGAGAAGTTGTTCAGTTATAGGACAGCATGTGTTGCGCACCCACAAAGAGAAGAGCGCCTGAAAGAAAGATAGATAGAAAGAGGGAGTGTTTGGAGCACTTTGTCAGGAAATTGAAAAAGCAACAAGAGAAAGAAGAGGCTACAATTGACTTCAGTGCTCTCCACTCACCCTTTTGCTCAGAAAGAAGCTGTCTGACCTAAATTCATTCTACCTCATCTGCCTAGACGTTTGTTTAGCCTTCTGGGCAAACACTTAGAGAAATGTATGAAGCTGAAAAAAAGAGGAATATATGTGAATATATTACTTTGTGGATGCGGAGAAGAGTGAACGGAGAGCATGAGTAGACGTCTAGTGCCCTCTAGTGGCTCACCGTGTCATTATTGTTCCACCAGCGGAGCCATTAGTGGTGCCCTGCACAGATTTTCCTAAACCATCTTTAAAAGTTATTACCGGACAGTAAATCCACAGCATGTAAATCAAAACTGCTTTGACGTCAGCATAAAAGCCGTGCTGGGGAAGAGAGGTCTGACTGACCCAGACTTCACTGTCACGCCGTTCCTACAATGACTCTGGCACAACGTATTGTGTGAAATCTGCTTTGAAGTGTGAAAACGGACTGTTTTTGAATGTTTCTGTAAGCAGCGGGGATCCAGACTCTGGGTTCAAGTCCTTTAGAAGAGCGCAGAGGCTCAGGTTAATCGTTTGACTGTGTTCCTGAAGGCTATACAGACTGCCTGTCTTTCTATATTTCCTCCTCCCCATTCAGAGTTATGAGACGAGCCCCAAGGGTTCTCAGCAGCAAGCTTATTAAAGGCTTTATCCATTTCCAGGATTTGCAGAGGATTGTGAAGCGGACATTGTTTGTACACAAGCGTCGCTCTGGGAAATAATGTTAATTTTTGTTATAATCGTGGAAGAAATGACACAAATTGTTTACTTGTCTACCTACGGCCACTTTAAGGCTGGACGTCCCTCGGCAGTCAGTCTTCTCTGACACATTGATCTAAAGCCGAGTTGATCTAAGAATGATGAGTGGATTGCAGGAGCTCGGGGTCAAGTCTTCTGACCCCCACCTCAGCTCACTGGTCAACCGAGAGCATGGGAAATGATCCCAGCGCATAGGCAGTGCAAACAGGATTTGGCTACGTTGAGACATGGGACTCTTTCCAGTAAATTCTGCCCGTGCAGCTAAAAACTCTATATACTACAGATCTGTTTCAAAACCTAGTGAGTTGCCTTTTAAGGCAGCTTCCTAACATCATAAGTGACAGATTTGGAACTGTACAGTACATTGGCAAGAACATCATCACATATCACATAACTGTCGTTCCTCACACAGGAAGATTTGCACTGGAGATTTACGGGAGTGGATTTCAATAGTTTGTTTTTAGCATGTTTCTAAGCTAGCAGCGCAGTAGCCGAGTAACCACAAAAGCCTTTCCTAAACAAATATTGCGTCTGTGCTTTTTAGTATCAAATGAAATATGACTTCATTTAAAACATTTCTCTCACTTCATTCACCATCTTTGGTTCATTTCATGTGTTGCCTTAAAATGTTGGCTTTGTAGATTGTTTTAAATAATGTACTAGCTGAGATTAGAGTACAGATATACGTTTCTAACTTTGCAAAACAACCAAGCAAAAAAAGTCCATTGAGAGTAGGCTATGGTAGTGGGCCATCTTATGACTTTACCCTGGACTTAGTGTCAGTTTTGGAAATTGAGAAAAGCTGGAAAAATATCCTTTACATTGATGTATTTGTTAGGATAATACAATATTGGCCTATACTGTATCTAAAATCTAAAAATTTTAATACTTAGAAATTCATGTTTAAAGTCCTTGGCAATCAAAAATTGAGTTTTGATGTTTTTTAGAGTAGGAAATGTACATAATGTCTTCATGGAACATGATCTTTATTTAATATTTTAGTGATTTCTTTACATAAATGAAAAATAGATAACTTAATATTTAAGTTCTCTATCTCAAGTTCTCTATCTCAAGATGGCGCCGACGAAGATGGCCGCCTCCGTGTTGAGCTCTGCTGTTGTGTTTATGTTTTTGTTAGTTTGTCCCGTCTTGAGTCACATTCCTACAATTAGTTTCACCAGAGACGAATTGTTGGACATTCGGACACATACACCACCAAATGTTTTTCCAGACTTGGATTTATGTGATGTTTTGTTGGACATTGTAGTCGGCGGAGCCGCGGTGCTGCTCAAACGCTGTCGGGCGCGCAGACGAGGGAAGCGAGCAGGCGCGCTTGTGAAACTCAGACAGCGCGGGTTTCAAACTGCGTTGCCTAGCATCCATCTGGCGAATCTCCGCTCTCTACCCAACAAAATAGACGAACTCATTCTGCTCTCTCAGACAAACAGGGATTTTTTGCATTCTGCTGCTCTGTGTTTCACAGAAACCTGGCTGAACGACGCCATACCGGACAGCGCGCTTCATCTACCGGGCTATCAGCTGTTCAGAGCGGATTGCGACAGAGAATCAACGCGGAAATCGTGCGGTGGTGGGACATGCTTTTACATCAATGAAAGGTGGTGTACAGATGTAACAGTTTTAAAGAAGATGTGCTGTCCCGACCTAGAAGCACTGTTTATTAACTGTAAGCCTTTCTACTCGCCGCGTGAGTTCTGCTCGTTCATTCTCGTCAGTGTTTACATTCCTCCGCACGCGCACGCGTGCCTGGCGATACAGAAACTAGCCGATCAGATCACGGTAATCGAGCAACAACACCCGGACTCTGTTTTAATAATTCTCGGGGATTTTAACAAAGCAAAACTATCCCGCGAACTGCCAAAATATAGACAGCATGTTACATGTCCCACAAGAGACAGTAACATATTGGATCACTGCTATACCACAATAAAGGATGCATACCGTTCTGTCCAACGAGCAGCTTTGGGGCACTCTGACCATTGTTTGATTCATCTCATACCAACCTACAGGCAGAAACTGAAAACAGCCAAACCTGTATTAAGATCTGTGAAAAGATGGACTACCGAAACAGAGCGGGATCTACAAGCCTGTTTCGACCTCACTGACTGGAGTGTTTTTGAAGCTGCTGCGAACGATCTAGATGAGCTTACAGAAACTGTAACATCTTATATCAGTTTCTGTGAAGACATGTGCATTTCTACCAGGACTCAACTCACATACAACAATGACAAACCGTGGTTCACTGTAAAACTCAGACAGCTGCGTCAGGCCAAGGAGGTTGCTTACAGGAATGGGGAGAGGGCCTTGTATAAACAGGCCAAATACACACTGGAAAAGGAGATCAGAGTGGCAAAAAGGAACTATTCTAAGAAACTAAGGAGTCAGTTCTCTTCCAGCGACTCAGCATCCGTGTGGAAAAGTTTGAAAAACATCACAAATTACAAGAAACCATCCCCCAGCACTGTAGACAACGAACGACTTGCAAACGACCTGAATGAGTTTTACTGCAGGTTTGAGAAAACACCCCACACCCACTCTGAACTGCTCTTCACACCACCATCAACACCTCCACCACACCCCGTCTCCCCAACACTTCAGTTCAGTGAAGATGATGTGCGCCAGGTCTTCCAAAAACAGAAGAGGAAAAAAGCACCAGGCCCAGATTTTGTAACACCAGCCTGTCTAAAATCCTGTGCTGACCAACTGGCCCCCATCTTCACCCTGATCTTCAACAGATCACTGGAGCTGTGTGAAGTGCCCTCCTGCTTCAAACGCTCCACCATCATCCCCATCCCAAAGAAACCCAAACTTACAGGACTAAATGACTACAGACCGGTGGCGCTAACATCTGTGGTCATGAAGTCTTTTGAAAAACTGGTGCTGGCCCACCTGAAGGACATCACTGAACCCTCACTGGACTCTCTTCAGTTTGCCTACAGAGCAAACAGGTCTGTGGATGATGCAATCAATATGGGAGTGCATTATGTTCTGCAACACCTAGACAGACCAGGGACCTATGTGAGGATCTTGTTTGTTGACTTCAGCTCGGCTTTCAACACTATCATCCCAAAACTTCTCCTGCCCAAATTAACTCAGCTCTCCGTGCCCAACTCTGTCTGTCAGTGGATCAACAGCTTCCTAACGGACAGGCAGCAGCTGGTGAAGCTGGGAAAATTCTCATCCAGTACCACAATCAGCACTGGCGCCCCCCAGGGGTGTGTCCTCTCCCCTCTGCTCTTCTCACTGTACACAAATGACTGCACCTCAAAGGACGCCTCTGTCAAAATCCTGAAGTTTGCAGACGACACCACACTTATCGGCCTCATTCAGGACGGTGACGAGTCTGCTTACAGACAGGAGGTTAAGGAGCTGGCTGTCTGGTGCAGTCACAACAACCTGGAGCTGAACACGCTCAAAACAGTGGAGATGATAGTGGACTTCAGGAGAAACCCCCCTGCTCTCCCCCCACTGAGCATCATGGACAGCATTGTGGCAGCAGTGGAGTCATTCAGGTTCCTGGGCACCACCATCTCTCAGGATCTGAAGTGGGACACTCACATTGACTCCATTGTCAAAAAAGCTCAACAGAGGTTGTACTTCCTTCGTCAGCTGAGGAAGTTCAACCTTCCAAAGGAGCTGCTGAAACAGTTCTACACTTCCATCATTGAATCAGTCCTCTGCACTTCAATAACTGTCTGGTTCAGCTCAGCTACGAAATCTGACCTCCGAAGACTACGTCGAATAGTTCGGACTGCTGAGCGAATCACTGGTACAATCCTCCCTACTCTCCAAGAACTGTACTTATCCAGAGCAAGCAGAAGGGCTGCCAAAATCACTCTGGACCCCTCACACCCAGCACACTGTCTCTTTGAACTTTTACCTTCTGGTCGACGCTACAGAGCACTGTGCACCAGAACAGCCCGACACAGAAACAGTTTCTTCCCTCAGGCAATCCATCTCATGAACACTTGATGATAGTAATTATGGAACAAACATCACTACTGCTATACACTTTTTATACACAAACACTTATTTAACAACATATTTTACATGCTAATTTGCACATAACAGCTGCTGTTGTATATAGTAATATTCCTGTACATACACTTGTCAATTTGTATATTTGCATTCACTACAACTCTCATTTTTTAAATATATTTATTATCAGTTTTTTGTCCTGTCTCTGTAATTCTGTTGCACTGTAGAAGCTCTGTCACGAAAACAAATTCCTCGTATGTGTGAACATACCTGGCAATAAAGCTCTTTCTGATTCTGATTCTGATTATAATTTTTTTTTTTTTATATTGCCAAAAATATACCCGTGCAACATAAGACCAGGGTCATACATTACTGTGTACTTGATAACGTTTATAAGTCATAATACTAAATGTTTTTAATATTTTTTTTAATTAATGAGCAAATTCAAGTGACAAATCCTAGCGGTGAGCGCTGCTCTGCGATACACGACATTTCACAATCATACCCACAGAACTGTCAGGCCTAATCATCAGGGCTCTGGCACAGCAAACGTGATGGCTTACAGTGTTGCCACACATGCACATAGGCATGGAAGTCTGTGTTTGAAAACAGTGCTGAGTAGCTGTGCCAAAGTGACAGGCAGCCAAAGAGGACAGCTGTAGCCTGGAGTACTTACACACACTGTGATGTGTCTGGGCGACTGAATCCCAAATGGAGAAATCCAGGAAATATTTGTGCTTCACTGCCTCTCATGTGAAGTCAGTCTCACACACATGCTTTCAAAGAGAAAGTCATCCTATAATTGATCACACACAGATGATTTCACCATCCTTTGCTGTAATTGCTTGGCTAGCGGGGAGGGAGGGGGGATAGAAGATTCTTTTATATGAAATATTGAAATAACAAATCCAGGGCTCGGGGTGGACATTAAGAAGAGGAATGTGAGCGAAAAGTCATCAGCTGGCCCGCGGCCCGGTATCCGTGGCTGAGGAAAAGCCTGCAGTCATCAGAAAGTGGATGTATTTACTGCTCTGCCTCTCGCAGAACGAATGCGAGAGTGAAAAATGACTTTGTTTGTGAATCAGAGAGTAGCTAATCAGATCTCACTCTCATTCCATTGCTCACTATATATACTTTATTTCAGAACCTCCCCCCTTTTCCCTCAGGCATTTGAGGACAGAGATACACTTCTGACACCCATTTGGATGCTCACGTTATCCTATGGATATCCATTACATGTTGATAGATACAATTTAATGCATCTACTAGCCCAAAATGTAAATTCTGTCATCATTTACTCACTTTTGTGACATTCCAAACCTATTGGACTTTGTTTGTTGTGAGAAACAATAGTCACCAGAATGCCTAAGCTGCTCACTTTTCAAACAGGAAGTGTTCACTCAGAAAACGGAAGTTGAACATTTTCAGTTCTGTCATCATTTACTTGCTCTCATGACTTTTTTCAAACTCAGAAGACTTCCAATTAATTCACCTTCTGAACGCAACTGAAGATGTTTGTTTTCCTACTTCTCCATTCAAGCACCAAAACGCTCATGCTTCTGAAAACGTAATGAATACTTTGTTAAAGTTACGGTGACACGGTGGCTCAGTGGTTAGCACTGTCACCTCACAGCAAGAAGGTCACTGGTTCGAGTACCGGCTGAGCCAGTTAGCACTTCTGTGTTGAGTTTGCATGTTCTCCCCGTGTTCACGTGGATTTCCTCCGGGTGCTCCGGTTTCCCCCACGGTCCAAAGACATACGGTATAGGTGAATTGAATAAACTAAATTGGCCGTAGTGTATGTGTGTGCATGTGAGAGTGTTTCTTAGTACAGCTGCAGCTGGAAGGGCATCCCCTGTGTAAAACATATACTGGATAATTTGGCGACCCCTGATGAATAAAGGGACTGAGCTGAAGGAAAATGAATGAATGAATGTTAAAGTTGCTGTTACATTGTTAAAATCTTACTGTAAATCTGTAAACAGTTCAGAAAAGGAAGATGCAGGAACTGATGGTCAATAAGTAATAATAAACTTCAAAATAAAAATAAATGGCAAAACAAAAGTAAGTGGTCTACCCACCTGAATGGCTACTGCATAAACAAACAAACCACCAACAGGAATGGCCCAGATACTTTACTCTATCATCTCCTGTTGGCTGGCGATGGCTCCCATGGCTTCAGGCACACACCAGCAAGGCCCCCAGCCGAACTTGGCCTTCAACAAACGGTGGCTTCTTCTCTGTTTCTTTACCAACTGCTATCTTCGACAGACCACAGAGAATCCATCTATTTCAGCACCAGCTTCAAAGGTCCAAGTTAGAAGACTCTGCTCTTTCCTGCACCCTAAATGTTAATTAGAATTGCAGATTTCCTAACAACTCACCTCTCCTGGGTTTCGGCACAAGTGTAACAAAGTTCAGCAGTCCATGAATGTAACTTAAATGATCAAGCAATCATACAAAACAAAAGTAAGCTTTGTTCCCTCATGGCGACTGTTGCATAAACATAGATTAAAAACACCAGATCTGCTCCTCTCTTGTCTGTCATTGTCATCACTCCTCCTTTTATTGAAAAGAGTTTGGTGCCCATTGCCAGCCGTGACACTGGACTCGCTCTTCTCCCACAGCTCTCATGCCAACCACACTCATCAAAGTCTTCTAATAAGACATGCTTTATGCTGTCATTTTAGGCTTTTGATCAAATATAAACACTGATTAATGGACATGTATAATGCTTATTAAATAAGGTGCACAGACCAGGCATACTGGTTCCCAAGTGCTGAAGAAGAAACTATGTTTTGTGTATTTGTACGGATGTTATGAAAGAGAGAGTGAGAGATAGATAGATAGAGAGAGAGAGAGAGAGAGAGAGAGAGAGAGAGAGAGGGAGAGAGAGGGAAGGGTGGACTATGAAAGCAATGTTTTCCTCTGTCCATGTTTTTGGCGCTGAATTTCATTCTTGCTTCGGAATTCGCAGCCTCATAAAATCATGTCGTATATCACAGAGTGTGAATGATTTTCACATAAACTCTCTTGTGATGTTTTTGTGGACATACAATCTTCCAACCATCAGAAGGGGTGTACTATTTCTTTGTTGTTGACAATGTTTTTAGTCTTGAAAAGTCAGTTTGAATATTCTGCTGAGTATCTGCTTTGTTTTCAATGGAAATAAGTAGTTAATCCTCCAAGACCTGTTTGTTCACGTGCGTTTTCAGTTTGTGAGATGAAAAAGTATGAAAAGTCAACTTTTTTTTTTTTTTTATCACTGTCAATCAACCATATGTTCACTTTTTTTAAAGGTTGAAGGTTACTGCAATTGCCAGGCCGTGTCAGAACTTGAATTATGTGTCTTTTTTCCCCTTTGCTTTGGCTGAACTAGTACAGTGTGTAAGATCTTTGTTTCTCTGTGTGTTCTAGAACACTCTGGAGACCTGCAACATATGTTATAAGCCCATAATGGAGCGTATCCTGAGGGCTACTGGGAAGGCCTATCATCCCCAGTGCTTCACCTGCGTGGTCTGCCATCGGAGTCTGGACGGCATTCCCTTTACTGTGGATGCCTCCAACCACAT
>CAIGQV010019356.1:20860406-20872839 GCA_903798115.1 Danio jaintianensis | reverse complement strand
TTGATTGATTGATTGATTGATTGATTGATTGATTGATTGATTGATTGATTGATTGATTGATTGATTGATTGATTGATTGATTGGGAATTAGTGACAATTCTTGCAGTACCGTTTGTAAATTTTTAGTAGAGATTACGGCCCAGTTAGACATAAAGGGTAACTATCATGCAAAATCAACTTTTAGAGTGGTATAAACAAAGAAAAACTTTTTTTCATTCATTAATTTATTTTCCTTCGACTTAGTCCCTTATTTATCAGGGGTCACCACAGCGGAATGAACCGCCAACTATTCCGGCATATGTTTTTATGCAGCAGATGCCCTTCCAGCCACAACCCAGTACTTGGAAACACACATACACTCTCTTATTCACACACGCACGCACGCACGCACGCACACACACACACACACACACACACACTCATACACTACTGCCAATTTAGCTTATCCATTTCACCTATACCGCATGTCTTTTGATTGTGGGGGAAACCGGAACACCCGAAGGAATCCCACACAAACACAGGGAGAACTTGCAAACTCCACACAAAAATGCCAACTGACCCAGCCGAGGCTCGAACCAGCGACCTTCTTGCTGTGAAGTGACAGCGCTACCCACTGCGCCACCGTGTCGCCTATAAAGGTTTATATGTTAGTAAAAAAACAAAAACATTTCCTTCTGAGAAAAAAAATGCAAACGCAAATGACCTTGATGTAGTAATCAGCAGTATGGATGCTGTCTTTACTAACACACTAAATACTGTGGCACCCATCAAATTAAAAAAGGTTAGAGAGAATAAAACTACACCATGGTATAACAGTCATACTCGCGCTCTCAAAACAGCAACCCGTGCCCTGGAACGTAAGTGGAAAAAAACTAAATTAGAGGTCTTTAGAATTGCGTACAAAGATAGTATGTCCAGCTATAGGAGGGCTCTAAAATCCGCCAGGGCTGAGCACCTCCGCAAACTGATAGAAAATAATCATAACAATACTACATTTTTATTTAACACCATTGCTAAATTAACAAATAATCGGTCATCTTTGGAACAAAATGTCCCACCGCAATTTAGTAGTGATGACTTCATGAATTTCTTCAGTGATAAAATAGAAGGCTTCAGACAGAAAATAGAAGATGTTAAACTTTCGGCACCGCCTTATACTTCAGATCCATTAAACATTCCACTGAACCAAAATAATCTACAGTGCTTCAAAATCATAGAACAGGAAGAGCTAGATAAACTTATAAATGCTTCTAAACCAGCTACATGTATGTTAGACCCAATTCCAACTAAATTACTGAAAGAATTGCTACCTGTAATAGGAGAACCTTTTCTTAACCTCATCAACTCTTCTCTATCTTTAGGCCATGTTCCAAATCCTTTCAAGCTAGCTGTTATTAAGCCTATTATTAAGAAACCACAACTGGACCCCAGCAACCTAGCTAATTATAGGCCTATTTCAAATCTTCCATTTATGTCTAAAATACTAGAAAAAGTTGTCTCTGCCCAATTATGCTCCTTTCTGCAGATGAACAATGTTTTTGAAGTGTTTCAGTCAGGTTTCAGGCCTCATCACAGTACAGAAACCGCATTAGTGAAAATAACCAACGATTTACTCTTAGCTGCTGACCAAGGGTGCATCTCGTTATTAGTTTTACTTGATCTCAGTGCTGCATTTGACACCATCGACGACAATATCCTCATAGATCGCTTAAATTCTACAGGCATCCAGGGACAGGCTCTACAATGGTTTAAGTCATACTTAACTGACCGTTACCAGTTTGTGAATATAAATGGACAGCTTTCACAGGTCAGGCCAGTACAGTATGGGGTGCCTCAAGGATCAGTTTTAGGCCCTTTGCTGTTCACAATATACATGCTACCACTGGGAGACATTATAAGAAGACACGGGATCAGCTTTCACTGCTATGCAGATGATACTCAATTATATATTTCAACAAAACCTGATGAGACGTCTGAACTGTCTAAGCTAACTGAATGTATTAAAGATGTTAAAGACTGGATGACCAACAATTTCCTTCTCTTAAATTCAGACAAAACAGAATTATTACTTATTGGGCCTAAATCCTGTACACAGCAGATCTCACAACTCGACCTGCAATTAGAGGGACACAAAGTTAGCATTAGCTCTACTGTAAAAGTTCTGGGTGTTATACTAGACAGCAATTTAACTTTTGAAAATCATATCTCCCATGTCACAAAAACCACCTTCTTTCATCTGAGAAATATCGCTAAGTTACGAAGTATGCTATCCATCCATCTGAAACTGTGCTGTTAGGAATGAGTGCATTTAAACTTACTGTATACAATGTACTATATTTATAATCTCCAAAAATAGGCAGACTTTTTTGCTTTAATTTTGTTTTGATAGCCAGTCTGCAGTAAGACATGAGAAAAAGGTCAGCGATGTGGCAGAAATGCTGATTTTCTGCCTGCAGGTTGATATTTCAGTTCTGTTGTGGGCCTAATTTACCCTCTGCTGTTGGCTTTGATTTTCCTCTCAGTGACTCTGTCCTCGAGAAATGGCAATTAGCTGTGCACAGCTAGCAGGCTGTTCAGTAGTCTGTTTAGAAAACAAAATAATGAGACTACGCTAGGTAATTAAACCCCCAGTTGTGCTGAGCGCTGTGCTTATCTTTATCATATGTGGACTGGGCTAGTGGTTGGTAATGCAAGGTCATGAGGTTTGCATGTGTCTGCATCACTTTTAACCTCATGCAAATCTACAAAAAGATCATGAATGTCAATGCTGTTTAACATAAAAGACAAGTCACAAGTCCCCCCCCCCAAAAAAACAAAAAAAAATTGAATATTGTGATAATTAACTTATCCTCTATCCTCTTGTTTCATTCCTGATTTTACTGTTTTTACTACTAAAATTTACTCTTCTTATTTTCACATGTATATAGTGCTGGTTATAAACAATGTATCTGTGCACACTACTTCATTATTTTGTAAAACATAATTTGCCCTCAGAGTCTATTATCAAATATCAAAGCCTTCTCTTCCCCATCGAAACAACTTTTCTTCACCTCTGGTCACATGGAATGCTTTTTAGGTGGGGCTATCAGAAATTCATACTGATTAGGTATAACATACTGTACTGATAACAGGAAATTATGACAAAATGTTGTTTTGAGTTTAACTAACTTTCATTCTAAATATTGGTCTTCCTTTTCATAGATCTAGTGTGTCTTTTATGAGGTTTTGGATAACACAATCATTATTACACAATGACAAAAGGGTCACAATAACAAAAGGGTGAAAAAAATAACATTAGATTATAATTAGTATTATTATTTTATTATTATCATTATTGTTATTATTTTGTATAAGAATACCTTTTAAAAGTTGTTTGTGATAGATTGTTCCACTGATTTTTTTTTTTTTTTTGTCAAAGTCTTGTTAAACTTTTCATATTTCACATTGTAGTAGATGTTGCATACTGAAACAAGCAGCTTAACAAGTAGCTTAGAGCTACCCATGGGGTACCTAAGGAGATTTACTAAATGTATCTCAAGAACTGTCTACACATATTTTGTCTGGGCTATATTAAGGATATTTCTGTCAGATTCAAGAAGGTGCTGTACATTATATACTGTATACTTGAAACTAATAATAATAATAAAGATAATAATAATACCCTCAAACCACTGCACTGTCACAAGACCAACAAAACAATATGATTTCCCTCATCTGTTCCTTCTCTTGGTGCTCTCACCAGCTATGCTAGAAGTTCAAGCTGTCTGCTCTGCATTGACAACCATTAATCAATTATGAGCCCTGCTAGTGCACCTCATAAAGATTTACTACCTCATGTTCCTTTAATTCAGTCTGGCTGCACACTGTAACATCAGTGTCCAATGAAAACAACAGCTCTTGGGTTTATGGCTTCTCAGTAACTTTAAACTCTTTTCCCAAAACTCAAAACAAAGCAATAGAGAAGTCAGGGATTATTGCTTGAGATATGAAGAGATATTTTTGCTTTCCTTTCATAAAAAAACAATTTGCTGCCCTGTGTGAACATCTACATTAGCACAACAAGGTCATTTAGTACAATTTAATGGCTGGTATTTTTATTGGTATTTTAACATTTTGAATGCCTAATTAAGGTTTCCTTTGATAGAACTTGAGGCCAGTGCTTAAGCTATTGTATTTGACTATTTTCAAATACAATATACTTTATTTGAAGTATTAGTGCTGTGTGTATCAGTGTACAATGTAAACAATACATCTCCATTTAAATTAATATTGGCTGCTGTATACAGTATAGACCCCCAAGTACCACACAGATTTACAAAAGAATTTGCTGATTTTATTTTATTTTATTGTTTTTGCTACAGATAATTTTATTTGTTGTTGATTTTAATACATATTATATTATACAGGACTTACTCATCTGCGCAATCATATCTTTAAGTAATATTATCATGTGATATCAATATTGATAATGTTGAAGTTGAGTGGTGACATTTCAGGTCATTACTTAGTCTGATATATTCTGCATTGATAAGGCTGCAAAACAAGCTCCTATTCTTAAATCTGGTATAACGATCACTTCTACCACTAAACACTTCTTTGTCAGTCACCAAATCTGTCTAATTTCTGTCTAATTTCTCCAGAAAGCCTAGCTATAGTCCTTTCTAGCTTCACAAAAAGCATGCTTGTGCCCTAAAAAAATAAGCTAAACATTAAGCAGATCTAGCAGACTTTAAATCTTTTCAGAGGTTAAGGTCACTTTCTTTCCATGCATAACGAAAGACCTCTATACCTCTATTACCTAGTCGTCTTGCAAAGAGGCTTGGGTGGCGGCCATCTTGCGAAGAGACTCTTAACCTGCAGCAATGATGTGTGTTGGCACTGTGCTGATGCTGATGCTGGATTTATGGCCTTCTTGTGAAGAGACTCTTGACTGGTAGCCACAATGTGTGCCGACCTTGGGCTGGCAGCAAACTGGGCTGATGGTGATGTTGTGTGTTGACTTTGGGGTGGTGGCCATACTGTGCGTTTTCTCCATGGGAGAAAACATGGCAATATGAATCGCAGAGGCAGACTGGCCTATATGCACTGAAGTTTCAGGAGTAGCATGCACTAAGACCCTTTGGATGGTGAATGCTGTAATGGTTGACTTTGCAAGACAGAGAAGCAGCTAGTTTTACCTGAACCAACAAAGCTTTGTCATGCGAGATTACCAGGAAAATACTATTATTATTTTATTATTAGATAATCAGAAAAATCACTTTTCCACAGCCATTATTGAAACGGTTATTTAAATATAATCATGAGACTGAATGAATGCATATGCAGGTAATGAGTCTCAATGATGGTGCATTCAAGTGATGTTGTATAAATCGCATGTTTATGAGTTGAATGCACATGAACGACACCACAAAATGGAAAACTCCAAATTTCCAAATTGGGGGCATGACGGAAACACTGATCTATATTACAGAATTATATATACCATTATAAATATTATATAGATCAGTGGGCAGAATTTATGGTAGCACAGTCAACTCTTGTGTTTTGTCAGTGACAAAATATAACTGAAGCAAATTCTTTGTTCCAGTTTTACAAACCCTCCTGTATTTCCCGATAATTTATCAAAAGTACTACAACGTTATGTACAACGCCATCTTGTGCCAACGAAAGTGACTTGAATGCACCTGACATATTTATAATGCCTTGTCAACTCGTAAACGTCCCAGGAGGACTTGACTGCAGCATCAGTCAATCTCAATCTCTTTCATTAGTTTCACCTGTGCCTTGTTTAATTGCCATTGTTCTGACCTTGTATTTATCTGTTTGTGTTCTCATCTAAGAATGGTATGTCTTGTGTAGTTTAAATTTAAGCTTAACCTTATGAATCCTACAAAGGGCAATTAAGGTATGGCAGTAGGGTCATATGACACGACACATCATACAAATATAGTAAAACAATACAATAAGAAATTAATATTACGGTATTGTCCCAGTAATAATGCATGTTCTTTCTGGTCATTTTGGAAGTTTGTTTGTTACTCCTTGATACTTTGTTTTCTCATTCAGGCACACTAACCACATGATTTAAAGATTTAATTGTTATCTGTTCATCAATCTGAATTACTGGAACATAGTACATAAGTTATATAGACTATTTTTATAGCACTTATGCTTTTTTTGAGTCCTTATTCATTTTAGGATAAAGTGACCAATTATTTATTTTATATTTTTTTTAAAGAGAGTTAATAATAATCAGATTTCCATTAATGTGGTAAAATATTTAAAATCAGTTTTTGTCATTTTATTTATTCATACATAAATTCCCTCCAAAAGGCTAGATCCACATGTTAAGTTTCTTTGCAGTGTAATAAAGGAAGGCAGATCATTTATGTGAAGGTATTAATCCTTAGTCACTACTTTTTATTCAGTGAAATGTGTTTGACAGCTTTCTCTTCTATCGTGACCTCCTGCTCAGAAAAAAATGCCTCTGCCCTTCAAAGCAGCTCGATGTGCTTTCCCGTGTCACTCAGTTATGTCCTTACCTTTGATCCTTAATCACATCATCCCCTTTCAGCAGCGGCCTGCACTGCACTGTTAAAAAATATTCTCACCCATTTACTTTATTTCGCTTGATGAAATGCAATCAGAAGAGGGAAAAAAAATCCCAGCCTTGTACAATGGTAGGAGTTCGTGAGCAGTTTTACGTTCTCTTTCTGGATCAGCTTGGTCTTTGTGTAACCTTAACTGGTAAGCCAGTCTTGGACGCTGCCTGTTTTATATGCACCTCAAATCGCCCCTCAGATCCTGCTAAATCCACTGACTTTACCCACCAAAGCACCAGGGGCCCCCGGTCCAGCCCCCTCTAAAGCTAATAGAGTCTTCATAAGTTTGAAGAGATCCTTCACTTCGTGACCTTCTAACCTTTAAAGACAGCCGAGCAAGTTCAATGTATTTAGTGTTTGACAGACTTCCCACCCCTTCATGAAAATCCACATTTATTAAGCATATGAATATTGAATGAGCAGAGATAAATACGGTGAATAATTTAGCAATGGCATGCGCGCTTGATTTAGATGAAGTCAGTCACTCGCTGATGAGGTTCACAACGCCCATGTGAGGATGCTGGTAGCTGCTGAAATATTTATCCTTTTCATGAAGTGCAATTAACTTAAGTTTTTAGATACTTATGTGTTTGTGTATAAGTAATGTGATCGTAAAACCTCTTTAGCTCTGAACAGACATATTAGTTATTGCTCACTGTACCACCGTCCTGTTTTTCCAAACATTACCATTCATTTGATCGCTCTTGGTTAATTCAGTCTTTTTAAAATTACAGTGCCTTTCAATATGCATGTAATTCATGAACAAAGTGTGTGATTAAATCTAGGCCAGGTTCCTGGAGACCCTTTATCTAATAACCTTAAATAAATCACAGAGCGAGATTATTTTAGGCCGCAGCACTCTAGCGCGATCGGATGCATGCATTTATTGTTGGAGGAATGTTCGCTTTGATAATGTGAAATTCTAACAAAATAAATGTTTAACGCTATGAATAATTTAGGCCTTTCTTATGAAGAGCTAAGTTTTTAAACACCCAGGACACAGTTATATATTTGTAATTTTAAAATGAGGAAGGGATAAGGAGCTAAAAGATAGCATGCCCATGTGGCTTGCATAAGTTCTGACAGCTGAGAGTACTAAAACAAGAACCCTTCTTTGAAAATCCCTGGACTGAGAATTATTTGATCACGCATAATAACTTCAGCCATAAATGGTATTAAAGCTTAAAATGCATATCCTTTGGATAGAGAACAAAGCGCGTGGAAACACAGATGTGATAAATTATTCAGATCAAACTTGTCGAACTTTTCTCCCACCCCATGTTTGAAAGTGCACTGTGCAAAGATGCTTCAAACTCTGTCTCTCTCTCTCTCTCTCTCTCTCTCTCTCTCTCTCTCTCTCTCTCTTTCTCTTGCACACACGCACACGTGCACACACACACACACACACACACATATATATATATATATTAAACTGTCTGCCCAGTTGCACGTAATTTAGGTTTATTCATTCATTCGTTTTCTTTTCGGCTTAGTCTCCTTATTACTCAGGGGTCGCCACAAATTTCCAACTTATCCAGCATATGTTTTACGCAGCGAATGCCCTTCCAGCCCCAACCCATCACTGGGAAACACCCATACACTCTCACTCACATACATACACTACGGACAATTTAGCTTACCCAATTCACCTATAGCGCATGTCTTTGGATTGTGGGGGAAACCGGAGCACCTGGAGGAAACCCACGCCAACACAGGGAGAACACGCAAACTCCACACAGAAATGCCAACTGACCCAGCCAGGGTTTATACACATTGTAATCCCTAAAGAGAGCAGTGTGTTTAAAACTGTGCACAATATTTTGTGGCACAATATGCAGAGGATCATAACTAATATTTCTTGAGTAAAAGAGATTATGCATGTGTACAGACTAGTTACTTAATTCTCCTTTTAACATTTAACATAATAAATAAATAATAGAACCAATACATTTTTTATAGTCTTTTATATTGCAGTGTATACATAAAGGGAGAGGAGAGGAGAGGAGCACGTGATATAATTGACTACAGCTGATCCTTATCGCTAATCATTAGCTAGCCTATCAGATCATTCCAAAACTACTATAAAACTACTATAAATATCCTGCCTAAACTTCGTTCCCTATTTTCGTTTTTGGATACTTATCCTTCCCTTCTCCCTACTCCTCAATTTTATGATCGGGTGACACGGTGGCTCAGTGGCTGGCACTGCTGCCTCGCAGCGAGAGGGCCAAAGGTTCAAGTTCTAACTGAGCCAGTCGGTACTCTTTGCGCGGAGTTTGCATGTTCTCCCTGTGTTCGCGTGGGTTTTCCTCGGGTACTCCGGTTTTCTCCCACAGTCTAAAAACATGTACATAAACGAATTGTAATAACAGTCACAAGAACTTAATGCATACATACTGAATCAATTAGAACCACCATATTAATCAAAGTATAGGTTAAAAAACGAAGAAATACCTGATCTCGTATCCCTCCTAATGCTCATTGACCAGGCGGGAACCTTGGGCTCATCTATCTCCGAGCTCAGGGTTCTCTCCCGGGACAGCATGCCAAACCTGCTATCATAGTCAAGCATTATCTAAGTGTGAACTCTTGAAACTTTATTTCTCTCATTTTTTAAATGTTTTATTTTTCATAGTAGAATATAACCTGTATTTAACTATAAACTACAAATTGCCTTTTTGTATTGTCAATTTTAATGGCAATGAAATTCAGTAAAATACTTAAATATACATAAGGCCAAACCTGATAACTGAATATAAAAGAAATGTAAATATTTATTTGACATGCATGTTCTGAGTTCAGAAACTGTTGAACTACTTTTTGTGCACAACCATTTGAGCTGATAAAAATACAAGTCTAACTCAAATATCCACTTGGTACAGCTAATGTCTCAAAAGGGCATCTACACAAAACTTGAAGCAGATGAGTTACAGCAGCAGAAGAGCACATCAGTTCTGGTCTTGTTTGTTTAAGAAACACTCCATCTTTTTGGGAAGAATAAACACACTAGTCACCAAGAGTTGAGTTTTACCCTTTTTAATCCATTCAGCTGACCTGTCCATGCAACAGGTAATACTATTTATGGTCAGTTTTTGCAATGAACAAACTTGACTCTAACTTTATTTGTCTGCTCCTTTTTTTATGTTGTTGAGAAGTGGATAGGTTTAGGGTTAGGTGTGGGGTTAGGTGCTCCAAAATATTTCTAAAAGCATCCATGTTTATGCTGAGTTAGGAGATACGAAAGATACTGCCAATTGAGATACAATGAATACAATCCACAAAAAATGGATTGACCAAATGGATTGAAAAATGGTAAAACTCAACTTTTTAACTCTAGGTGACTTGTAAAATTATCCTATTTCCAAAAAACTGGACTGTTCATTAATAACAATAAATTGAGGCTTCAACAACAACAAACAATTTTGTCTCGTGTTTGTCACAGATGAAGATGAAGCAAGATGAAAGCATGAACACATCCTGCTGATGGTCTAATCATATTGGTTGGTATTGTCTTATAACAATTTAGGGCCCCTTTGTACCAGCTGAGCTTCTTTTAAAGCCCACTGTCTACCTGAGTATTGCTGCTGCATGTAAAGCCTATTTTACCCAAAAAGTGCTCATCTTGTGATGGCTATTTCCAACAAGATAACAAACCGTGTCACAAATGTCAAATTGTCTTAGACTAATTTTATTAGCATGACAGTGAATTCATTAGACTCAAATGGCCTCCACAGTATCCAGATCTCAATCCTATAGAGCACCTTTGTGTGATTGTGGAATGTGGTGGAACAGGAGATTTGCATCATGAATGTGCAGCTGACAAATCTGCAGCAACTGTGTGAGGCTGTCAATATGGACCAAATCTCAGAGGAATGTTTCCAGCAACCTTGAAACTATGCCATAAAGAATTAAGACATCTCTGAATGCAAAAGCGGGTCCAACCCCGTATTGCAATGTGTACCTATTAAAGTGGCCTAATATATATATATATATAATGTGTGTCTTTGGAAATTTAAATAATAATAGTCAACCTAAATTGGACCAGTAACATAAAAAATAATATCTTCCCTGTGCCTCTAGATCCCTCCTACACCGAACAGTGACGGTCTTGCTAACAATTTTGTCAAGGATTAAGTGGTCCTGCTTAAGGGGATTGTGGGATTTGGCAGATTACTGCTCTGACATTTGTAAATAAACAGTGGAATTTCAGTTCTTCAGATCCTGACTTGTAATCAGCTGGCTGGATTAAGTACGATGCACTAATCAATTAATTAATTAAAACATGCTGACTGGTTGTGCTTTCCCTATCTTTTTTTTTTTTAACACATATCCTGTTTTTAAGGCGAAGAGAATAAAGACTGTGGGAAAAGTGCTGTGTACAGTATATTGCCTTATCGTTGCATCATGGAAGCACAAGGTACATTTTCTGGATGGGTGGTCGTCCCAGTTTTAAAGAGTTTTAGGCAAAGGATATTAACAGTCTTGGGAGATGAACTGCTTGCCAGCAAGTCCTGTGCTGATTTATCAGCTACTATAAGTACAGTTGCTTATCTTAGGCCCTAAATGTCTTATTGAACTGTAATTATAAGTAAACATACTACGTAGAATACTTTGTAGATCAAACAGAACTCACAGCGGACACCATTAACTACATTTGTGGACTACCTAGTTTTCTAATTTGCCTTTGCTGAGCAGTTTATGAGACTTTTCTTTCTTTTCCTTTTTTTTACCAAGTGAACCTTCTGTGCAGTTGTTCAGTGTAAAAGCTCTTGATGTGTTTTTCACTTGCACTTGCAGTTTAGAGAAGATGTGAAAGATGATGGCTGTTCAGAAGATGAACATCTGGTTATGCCAACCCACCAGCAATTTCTTCAAAGGTGTTTTCAGCAGTAATTTTCATCAAAATCTTTTGCACCGTGCTATCCCCCAACCTTTCATAAGACAGTTGTTATATATGCAAGATAGCATTGTAAAATTGTCTGTTTCATGACCCTCTTCTGCTTGTGTGAGGGAGTTGCCTGTGGCTTTGCTACAAAGGAATCTTTTCCTGAGGATATATAAATCAGCTGTGTTTTACAAAGGCTCCGTTCTTCAAAGTCTAGAGAGCACTGGGTTGTTTTTCCATTTCTTCTTCATTGTTTCTATGAGATTCAGATGCTCGCATCAAAGTCTGACTGCTCTGACTTATAATTGTGCTTTATTAATTTGTAATATAATCCATACAAAGACTTTTCTTTACACAGACAGGTCACTAATTACTGAGCTGATTACTGAGGTGATGCTTTTTATGATCTGACATTAGTGTTAATTCCGTGTGAAACACAGAAGCTTGGCTGTGGTTTGCATCTGGAAATTTCTTCTGGAAAAACAATTTTTTCGGGTGATTGAGCATTATTCTATTATTTCATATAACTTATTTGTCATTTTTTCTTCTTTCTCTCATTTTGTGAGAAAATTCATTTTAAACACCTTGACCTCCATCCCTTCAGTCCCTCTGAAATCTTTAATGTCAGTACACTCCTGTCCGATAAAACCTTTCCACAGTATGTCAGTTTTCTCTGTGACAGAGGATCTATTCTCTCAAAAATCTAAGCTACACTTAGATTAACAAGGTCGCTATACTGTGTGCCTGACTTCCTACACTATATATTCAAAAGGCCAAATCTGTAGTTCACTTCACAAAATGTCATATATTCACTGATAAGTGAAAGATCCTCACTTGAACTTTTTTTCTTATTTGTACACACACACACACGCACGCACACACGCACACACACGCACACGCACACACACACACACACACACACACACACACACACACACACACACAC